>JAGDQO010002038.1:0-503798 GCA_018342035.1 Solanum appendiculatum | reverse complement strand
GTCCAGCCCCGAGGCGAGGCCCACCCCCCTCTCTCGGCTTCGAGGCGCCCTTTCCCGAGGCGAGGCCCACCCATCCCCCCTTCCTAGCCTCGAGGCTTCCTGCCCCGAGGCAAAAAGCCCCCCCCCTCCTCCCCCCCGGCCTAACCTCGAGACGTCCTACCCCGAGGTGAGCCCCTCCCCCCGGCCCGGCATCGAGGCGTCCTGCCCCGAGGCGAGGCCCCACCCCCTGGCCCGACCTCGAGGCGCCCTGCCCCAAGCGAGCCCCCCCACCCCTCCCCCCCGGCCTGGCCTCGAGGCGTTCTGCCCCAAGGCGGGGCCCCCGCCCCCGCCCCCACCCCGGCCCCCGCCCCCCACCCCCCTGCCCGGCCTCGAGGTGGGGCCCACCCTCCCCCAGGTCCTACCTCGGGGCTGTTTTTCATTTTTGAAAAAAGAAATATAGACTTAGATTTCAAAAAAAAATAGTTCTAACTTTAAGAAAAAATCAATTCTTTAAAGAATGAGTTGCCACTTTAAATCTTTAGAAAAATCAAGAAAAACTTAGAATTTTCAGAAGACTAAAAAAAAATCATTTGAAAATACCAAAGGGAGTTCGGGGTTTAAATTTACACTTCAAGAAGGTTTTATAGGCTTTTGAAATACCTACTAACACGCAATTTTCCTACGACTCGACTGAGGGTTTGACTAACTATTTTAAAATATTGCTTAAAAGGAAAAGAAGCAAAAATATATTTTAAGGAAAATGATTTATCAGCAAACAACTAATTAAATAAATATACTTTAATATTTCAATCAAACATAAAAATAAAGAAAAGACTATCTTTTAAAAATTAAATTAAATTAAACCATAATAAAACAAAGGTTAGTTAATACAATAAATAAATAAGTAAGAGCAAAAGAAATAAATCAATTCAAATTTGGGCCCTCGCCCAAATTCAAATCTGTCCTAAACTAAAACATTTGCCAAATTAATGGATTTTTGGCCCACTTAACCTGTCCTAAAACTATCCAAAATCTGTCACCTGTCCTAAACTAACAAATATGCTGCCAATAAATGGGGCTTTTGGCCCAATTAAACTCAAAACTGCCTGCTGAAACCATTTTACCACTGTATACAGTGCATACGAAGTCCGTATATCACTGTATACTCCCTGTATTCTGCGTATATTCTGCTGCTGTATACAACCTTTCTCGACACTCTCGAACACCTGTGCGTCAATCTTCCAGCCCTGTTTTTTTAGCCTCGGGAGACCTGTTACTTCAATTTTCGATTTTTGAGTAATGAAGTTCAATGAAACTCGCCCATAGCCACATGAAAGTAAAGCGAAATGGATTAGTATCTATTCATCATGATGAAGCTTGCAAATAAGGCTGAATTAATAAACAGAAAAGTCATGCATATTGTTGGTAGTCAATACACTTTAACAGCAGCTTATGAACTATGTAACATATATATGCTTTCAGATCAGAGGCTAAATAATCAAACTAACCCTTTCCCCCAAAGACACAATTTCCAACAAATTGAGCACAAATGAACAACAAAAACCCAACAACAATGAACAATCTAATTCAATTTAAGAAACAATGTCTTCCAAACTACTATCCCGAATTGAAAAGCAACACTAGTTGAAATATTTCACAATCTTAAGACAATAGAATATTCAAAGAAAAGACCTTTAGAACCAGAGCAGCTTGTCACTTTCTGAAAAAAAAATTCATTCCTAAAGATAATGAATCAAGCATATAGAAAGAGGAAAATGAACCGCTGATTATTAAAAAGTCAACAAAGAAACTACATACTTCTCCTAACAACTGTTGAAACAAGCTGAAATTGAAGAAGAATAAAGGCTAGATGGAAAGTTGGCAGATTCACAGTTCTACAGGCTTCCACAATCTATTGAAACTTGTTAAAAATAGACATGAGAGTTAAGGAGATATCAAATAGCAAAAGGGATAATCAACATATAACTCAAAATATCAAAGAGAGCATGCTGCACATTTACAAATGACACACTTCATGCGATAGACAAGATTAAATCTATCTACGAAAGTCTAAAGATGCAAGCATATCATACTAAAAAGACAGATGCTGGAGACTATGAAGAAAACATGGCAGCATACATATTCAACTAAACATGTTATCACACAAGAAAAAAAAACACAAATATTCCCATTAACACTATCACATGAGAAGTCAACCAACGGCAGAATCAATCAATATGTGGCAATGCAAAAATGCAAACATTTTAGAATATTAAAATGCCACACACTAACAATATGCAATGGTTTAGATTGGGGGATGTTCGCTGCAAGTTCAAGAGTTGGGAAGTCCAAAAATCCACTATAGACTTCAGACCTTATACAATTCGAGACTATGCACAAACTTCATTTCTTCTTCAACTACTTTATCGGAGGGAAACTTCTGAACAGTTATCGGAAGAAATATTCGTTCTCTAACATTCATTGATTCCTTCGCAGAAACCTGCCGAAAACATGATATATTAGATTACAACATTAAAAATGCAAAAATTGGTCTGACAGCAGTCAAATACATCTCGTGGAGATGTCGGTAGAAAGACTTGCAAGATCTCTTATGTAAGAATCAACAACCAAATCCCAAAAGTGAAACAAGTCATACCCCTCTTGGGCCGCTGTTCTTCAACATTAGAAGATTCTCTTCGAACCTGAAAAACCAATATAGCTCAATCAACCATGTGACATAGAAGAAATGTTGTAAGGAATTTTTTTTTTAAGTTTTGATAAGACATATAAAATAAGTAATTCTTGTCAAACTCCTTGTTGAAGGCTCATAATTGAGAATAACGTGTTCATCCATGGCATTGGGTATTAACATGTCAAGAGAGCAAGATATCTTAAACTTAGTAGTAAGTGTTTAGCAACAAATTCCATACACAAATCTTGCAGCATTCAGTCTTGACTTACTTTGCAGAAAGAAACATAATCTAACATAGATGCACAATATTGGAAGTTAGAATACCTACTATATTGGTCACAGACTTCGTCAGAAATAATCTGCAGAATTAGAAATCTAGAATATACCTCTTTTGGAGCAGCGAATTGGACAGAAGTTGGTGGAACGAGGAAGATTGGAGACAGCCAAAGGGGGCTAAGAAGGGTGTTCTCTATTTCAGAACTCAGAAGTCTTTCTTAATTAAGAATTTTCCTCCAATTTCAACTTCAACTTGGGTTAACAGTGAAGATGGTAGAGGTAAATATTTATAGGCTGAGAATAGGGGGAATTCGGATTGAATTTCGAATTTGAATGGCAGAATTTTCGAAGTTGAGCTAAGAATAAGGACCCAAACAACTACCCAAAGTTAGATTTAATTAAAAACGAAAATTCTGCCATGCTAAACATAGAAGGACCAACTTATATGAATACAAGAATTGGAAACGACCATGAAGGGGTATCATGACATAAAGCAACAGGCAACTGTAGATCTCTAAGAAAAAAAAATAATAGGTAAGAAACATATAATAGGCTCATAAGACCACTAATTTAAAGAACTTCAAAGTAGATAAAGGATTAGCAAGTTATTCATAACAAGGACAAGGGAAAAGAGAAGATGAGGCTGCTAAGAAAATAAAATAAGAGGACAACATTACATACAACTTTAACATGTTAGTTGACTACTGAGACTCCATAGCTATACCAAAATGTTTTCAATTCAACCAAGAGCTAAACAAGCCATCTTGACCAAACTAAACAACGAAAACTTGAAAGCTCAAGCATCAGATAACACTCAAGAACAGTAGACTGAAATATGTAACAACTAAATTAAAAGACACTTGAAAGGATATACTAACACATTGCTTGGAAAGAAAAGAAAATAATCAGATTCTCAATCACATTTTTTAAACCAAAACAGTTGTAACATGAAAGGAAATAGACACATACTTAGAATTAATATAACACCACAGATTTTTCTATTTAACTTAAGAAGATCCAAATGGTTTCCATGTTGTTGTTTTCCTGAAAGACAATCTATTATAAATAAACATGGATTGTACTATCGAAACCAAGATGATAAAAAAGACAAAGCACTTTAAGAAGAAACAGAACCAGGAGCTCCTTCAGTTTCTAGAACTGACTCAACAATTTGTTGCATCCATCACCATCAAACCGTCAGCTCCCTACCTTTATTTTTCAGAATGAAGAACAGTCACAATTGTAGTCATCTCTAGTACAAAAATATTTATTTTCATGGAACAAAATCCTCAACCGAGATTTCAATTGTAAACTTAAATGGTAAAACGCCACCCCCCCCTCTCTCTCTCTCTATATATATATATACACGTGTGTGTGTGTGTGCGCGCGCGTGTGTCATGTTTTACAAGGCCTGGCATGAAATAGACGACCACTTCATAGTTCTTAATGTGTCTAAAGCTGTTTGATGTATCCGACATAAGAACCGATGGTTTCATTGTCTAAAGCTTCTTATATACAATTCGAATTAAATGACTACTAGTTGATATGACAATTGGATGGTCCGTCCTTACCATTCTCAAACCAAAAAAAGGAATATCGAGTGATCCTACTACAGCCTATCAGAAGTAATGAAGCAATTTGTGAGACCAAGTCATAGATAATGCAGATGTTCCATATTTATCCTGCACATTAGGCAGTCATGATGTTCCAGTGCTGGCAAGTGAACTAGCAAGAAGAACTAATGACTTTTTCTTCATTATATTTTTACATGCATTATTGAAGAAACAATGTAAGTCTAGGAAAGTAAATTATGAATATGCAAATTAACCCAACTGTGCTTATATCAGCCCAAAAGTACATCCAGTGATAGTTTCATCCATGCAGTTGTATGCATCTAAATTTAGGTAAGTCTTTTTGCTGCAGATGACCCTCCATAGTAAGTTGAAGGTAAAACTGTTAAACGGGAAGAAAGGTAACTGACTTATAAACCCCAAAGAAAAGAGAGAGACGCCAAAGGAAAAGAAGCATGGTACAGCAAAAAGCTAATTGGAAGCCACCTGAATTAGGACAAAACCCACCCTCAATTCCCAGCGCAGTCCACCCAGCCTCGATATACAATTCTTTTTCTCCTCCGTCTTTGGCCAAAAAAACTCCACACTAAATGGAGATTGAACTAGCTTAGGCTACAATGAAGCGAATAAACGATTCAGAAAGGTATTTCACCATTTCACAGACAACAACTCATCATTCTTGGTTCAAAAGCAAGAGAGAAAAGTGAAAGGTAAAGAAATATACCGCAGCCAGTTGGACAGAAGTTGCTGGAACTGAGAAGCCTTTGTTGATTAAGAATTTTCCTCCAATTTCAACATCAACTTGGGTTAACAGTGAATATTTATAGGGTGAGAATTGGGGAATTTCGAATTTGAAAATCGGTTTGGCAACAGATGATTCTCAAACCTCAACGGATGGATGAATATAGCCGTTTCATCTTGAGGCGTATGGGTTTGTTCGATGGGTTCTGTTCGCTGGTGGGTCTTTTCGAGTTGGGCTGATTTCGTGGGCTGGGTCGGTTTAGTTGACAAACATTGGGCTACGTCTGGAGTAATTGAACTTGTCTTAAAAGGAGTTGAAGACAAGGTGAGCAACGGCTAGATTTGTAATTAACAAATAGCCCAATGAATTAACAATTTATCCAAATTGAATTAATCGAGAAATTTGGCCAAAATTTAAACAAGACGAATTAACATAAATTAATTAATGACCTTCTTAATCTTAACAAAATAAAATAATTAATTTGATTACTCCAGACGGTGCCTCGAGGCTAGGGGCCTCGAAGCGGGCACGACGCCTCAAGGCCAGGGGCGGGGCTAGGGGCCTCGAGGCCGGGGCCGGGGCGAGGGGGCCTACTAAGCATAAAACTATAATGTACAAAGTTGAACTACTAAGCACAACTTAACACAAGATTTTCACCGCACTACCAATAAAATTTGTAGAGTTACGAGAATGATCTTGAAAGTGGATAGTCGTAAACATCTGACCCTCTTTGCTCCATGTGCAAAACATCAAATTTAACAATTTTTCCTATGGGCAAGCGGAGATCAAAAGTTCAAGACCACTCACTATAGTTGTAGTGTAAGCCTTTTCTCCTTTTGAGTTCCTTGTGTATGCTAGCACTAGATAGTAAAAACTTTACATTCCTATTAAATAGTCCATAGTTAAAAGATAAATAACAAAGGTACATGCATCTGCCACTCCAGATAAATTTTTCTTGGATTTCTCTGGTACAAGATGGAACTTCAATATGTACAACTTGGAAACCCTTTCTAGGCTTAGGGTCTCAGTTTTTACCACATTGGGATACAAAAATGGCAAAAAAATAATGCCAATTTAACTATGGTAATTATGTACAGATATAACTAACTATAAAACTTAAATCGTACAGTGGCATATGAGCAGAACCTTCCGAAAGTTGGACTGATTCTGGCAGTTTATGGAGTACTATTCGGTCAATCTGAACTGATCACAAAGCATGTAACTGATTTTAAATATTCAGTTTTATTCTATCAGCATCACCAACTTCTTTCTTCCCAGAAGAACTAGCAGCTGCTTGTTCCTTTAACGCTTCCTTCTCCAGTTTCTTCCTTTCAGCATCAGCTGCTTGTTCGTTCTCATCACGTGATTTTTTAAACATCTTCATGAACACCACCAAAATCTGTGTCACTGCATCCAGAAAGTAAGGAAATGAAGACTGACAAAATTTGTCACAAACATCAAAACGAGATTTAAAGAGATGCCCGGTTAAAGAGTTGGTGAGGAAAAATCTGTTGAAGCAATTTTCACATCGGTTAAAACAAGATCTTAAGGACAAATGCAATTCGAGAAATCTAGCCAACGGTGCACTCAACAACAGCTACAAAGGCCATAAATGGTGCATCCCATAATCTTCACATTAAAGACAGACAACTAAAAAGATTGTATCACTGATAAACGCTACTGGAATAGCTATATTACCAAGAGTATTGTTAAACAGCCAAACGACTGTAGTTTTTTCTTTTCCAGAAATCTTACCAGATGACTGATAAATGATAATACAGCAAGAAAAATTATAACATATTACATATGTATCTCTAACCTTGCTCAAAGGGGCATCGAGCTGGATCCTCGCCAAAATATAGGGATAGGGAGTCTGCACTCCTTCCCTGCGGATTTATAAGATAGAAAAACAATCAGCAAACTTGGCATGGCTTAGACATCCAGGAGGATTTAAAAAATGACATAATGGATGCAAGAAACTCACCACTTCAATATACAGAGTAGTGAGAGACTTGACTTCAGCCTCAGCAGTATCAAGGAAATTCTTTAACACCTGAGAAGGAATGTACAAGTCACTAACTGCATATTTCAGATGTTTAACAAAATTATGCGTCCACCAAATCGAGGACATGGCAATCAAGTTTGACTGCATCACCAGTCAGACTCCACTATAAAACCATGTCCAACACAAACCAAATGGGGGGTGGTTTTCCCAGCGCAAATCTTTTTTCTCTTGATTTTTATAAGAACACAAATGTCATCCATTGGGGACACCCATCACTCTTCTAAATCAGCGATACACTGCTTCCTGTGTCTTCTCAAACTATCTAGAATAAAGCTTTTTAATAGTAAATAGGGATCCTTGTACTATATAATCAAGGAAACCTGGGGAAAGAGGAATCCACACAATGCCATTCATTTCATATTTGGCGTAAGAAAATCTCGAGAATTTGATAATACATTTAGACATTGCAATTTATGATCTTTACAACATATAAACAAAAGTTAGGATCAATTTTGGTCGAATAGACTGAATCATGTGGAATACCAGAGTACGCTTTCTACAAAATATAATTAAAGTACATTATCATATGACATTCAAAATTTAAAATTTAAAACTAAAAAGAAACATTATCTTGGAAGTGCATGCAATGAGCTAACTCATTGGGTAAGTAGGAATAATTCACATGTTACCAATCTCTTTTCTCACCTTCTGAAATCCTGAAGATATTGTACCATCATTGTCGGATGCAGTAAGTTCCTGTTCAATTTTCTCAAGACCTTTACTCACCGCTTGCATTTCTTCAGCCAAAGACTTCAGTTGGATCTAACCATAAAATATGACGTAAACAAACATTTAAGTTCACCGTTATACCAGTAGTACTACAAATGAAGACCATAATAAATAGCAGGGGTACCTTAGAAGCAGCTTCCAAGTGAAGAAGATCCTTGTCAAAATCTAGCAACTCTGGCATTTTCTCAGCAAGGAGCTGACAAACGAATTTACATATTTGGCATCACATTGGAAAGTGCAAACATATATATGCAGAAGAGTTAAGACACAAGATAACTCCAGGCTAGCTAAAGGCTGGTCAACCCAGCTATAGTTGATAGCTAAAGGCTATCAACTAAATTTTATTGATAGTTGGGCAAAAGAACGGCATACATAGTATACTGAAAGTAGAAAATATATACAAAAACATATAGTTCTCTACAAACGACACTCAACCTTCTATAATACAGGAACCTCATGGGTGCACCAAAAAGCAATAAGGGACAAGAGGCTATTCCTTAACTGTGCAAAATTACACTCTACCCTTTCAAAAGCTCCTCCTAATTCTCACTCTCCACAAAACCCACACAAGTGCAAGTGGAGCATATCTTCCACGCCTTGTGTCTGCTCCTTCATCTTCCGCCATTTCAGTTGAGAAACATTACTTATACAGTGACGGGCATCACCCAAATGTCCCAAACGAACACCACATTTCCCACCATAACCGAGAAGTTGTCACACAATCTAGAAGACGATTCGCGTCTTCACCCGATCCCTTACACATAAAACACCAGCCAACATAAGTAATTCTCCTCTTCATTATATTATCATCCATCAAGATCACCCCTCTTGTTGCTAACCAAGTGAAAAAACACACCTTTCTTAGTACCTTAGGAATCCATATCGAAATATATGGAAGGCTATCTCCTCATTGATCAAAAATTTGTCCAAATAAGGACTTTAGCAAATTTATCCTTAGGCTGCCAAAATGAGACTTAGATAACAATCAAACCTTAACAAAGACGGGGACCAGACTATAGAGTCTAGCTAAAAAGAATCCGGGCTTGCTTTTTCAATTCTAATCTGTGAGCAAGGATTCCTCTATGTCTTCTCTAAAAAAAAATTTTAAGTGGTTTATAATTTACGGAGTATTCGGTAATATCTCTCGCACTCTTGTATAAGCTGTGCAGATGAAATAACATGAACATTTCCGGCAGTCAATCTATTTGCACCAGTCGACCAGTGGAAGCGATATTTTTTTAAGATATAAACATCATATAACCTTCCTTTTAGCATATTCCCACTTGAGCGTATTTCACAGCTGATAGGCCCACAAATACTTTACGCCCCGAAATAATGAACAGGGATGGATTTGGAGATACAATTTAAGAAATGAACCTTAGGCACTTCAATATAAGAGAAGAGAGAAGTAGAAGAAAATAAAGAACAATGCAACTGGGAAAATGTTGAAAATAAAGTGAACGATATAAGGTGGATTAGTTTTCAGATTTTCATCTTTAAGAGCTGACTTTCCTCTCCTTGAGTTCTCTTATTGCAACTCGGTCTCCTTAATAATGAATAAACCCTTCTCTCAAAGATTTGTTACACCGCCTTGACGCCTTCTTCTTGTTCGAGTGCTCAACAGAAGCACCTATACTATACACTTGGACTTTCCTTTGGGTGATTTAATAGATTCTTTTTTGTGTATTTTATTTCCAATTGTTTCATTAGGCAAGATACTCTAAGCTTGAAAATTTTAATTTCTATTTAGCTAGTCTTGTAAGCCTAATTTCATATTTGATCTTCTATTTCATTTTAGAGTATTGGAGTTGATACTGGATGTAGATATCACCGACTACTGCCGTACTAGCGTCAAGTGCAGCACTTAGACAAATTATCCCCAATGATAGACGGTAGGTTTAGTTTACCATTGATGTGGCTCAACACAAGCAAGCCTCTACACTTAGACAAAGCATGAATCAAGAAGTTTTAAATTTTAAGTGTCAGTGGCACGTGTGGCATTTAGCTATGCTTAACCTCTTTTGCTAGAGTAATCTCTCCTTTGTAAATAATATGGATCAAGCAACCCACCAATAGTTCTAGTAATTCCCGAACTACTAAGTGTACAACCAAGCATTCTAAAGCCTCACGCATCTTCCTTGATTTTGTGTAGAACCACGCCATACTTATGTTGTGAGCCTTGCTTGTGCACTATGGCTCCCACTTGTGCTTCACCACGCCTCGTGCATGCTACATCATCAGATCATACTCTTGTGCTGACACTATCACCCATACCAGTCATGCCTCCATGAAACGGTTCCTAATTTCCTTTCCGTTATTACTAAAACAACGAATCGTTTGACCTTGAATTTCAAAACCTTGAAATCGCTCGCCTCCTCTCTGTTAGCCTCGTCCATGGCTTTGTTGCGCATCATGCCACACTTATGTTTGTGAACCATGCTTGTACACTTAGGCTCCCACTAGTGCTTCTTCACCATGCCTCGTGCATGCTTCATCTTCGTAGCATCCTCTAGTGTCAAAACTACCATGCCTACCAGCCATGCCTAACATGCAACGATTCCCCAATTTCCAACTTTCTTATTAAAACTTAAACAAAGAATCATTTGACTTTTAGTGTTGAAACCTTGAAAGCGCTCGCCTCCTCTAAATTAGCCCCCTTCATGGCCACCTTATGGCCTCTGTATCATGAGCTGAACTGTGGCAGTTTTAGATGGGTTATGACATAAACCTCAAATAAACTTGGCACCTTTTCAACCCAATCATGAGCTACTCGACAATCACCATGAGCCAAAACTAATCTGATTCAACTTACGCTTAAGTCACCTCCTATTCTTCCCAATTCGGAGCTAATTTATCAATACTAGTACATAAAGGTAAAAACAGAAAGGCATCATAATGCAGTAGTTCTACCTTGCACAGATAATGCATCAGGGTCATTTTGTTGTTTCTGGCACGAGTGTCGGAAAGCTTAAGAAGACTGTCCAACTTGAACCCTACAGCAGATCCTGCAACGTAATTATGAAACAAAGATGTTAGTCACAGTGCCTCCACCCAACAACTGATTGTTTTCTTATAGAGATTTAGATCTTAGAAAACTGTACCTCGTGCTGTACCCTGATTCAGTGCATTTCCCAATGTTAGAATGGTCTGCATTATCTGACGTAATTTGGCAGATTCTTTCACCTACTCGACCAGGAAATGCAGTTAGAATCTAGTTAAATCAGAATGTGCCAAATCAAACTTCATAATGTATTAAAAATACCTCTCTAGTAGCATCATTAATTGTACTCAGGTTACTTCTCAAGTCATTCACCTGAACAATTCAACATATTATAGTCAACAGAAAAATGAATCGCAGAATCCATAGACATTAGATCACTAAAAAGTACAAGAGCAAATACCTGATTAGAGAAAGTGATAGTAAATGAAAACACTCGTAATTTGGACTCAACTCGTGGGACCTTCATCAGCTCCAGGAAAAACTGAAACAGGCATTACTAATCCGGTTAATTACTCATAACTTAGAGGATAGAGAAATTTGTACTTCCCCACATATATGGACAAATTGAAGACCTGCTCACACTTTCCAAGCATTCCCTTGTCCCCATTATAGTTCTGGAAAATAGAACATCACCAGTAAGATCAAAATGTGAAATCAAAAATAACAATTAAATATACGGCAAGTATAGACTGTCAAGAAACTAGCACAACTAAGTTCACAAAGAATGGGGGAAATCAAGCAGAAACAAGTATGGATCTACATACACAAAAGACTATGATATATGCCTATGTTTAAGCATGAAACCGCCAAATGGATCATTGAATTATGGGCATCAATCTGCACAGCTACTTACAACAAATGGCACATCAACAAAATTATAGGCTACTGCTGTTCCAGTGATCACTTAACTAGTATTCTAATGTTAAATACAATTGCAAAATGTGAAGGTTTTGACTCTTGTTTCCAAATACTATTGGCAAAAAACTTCAATATGGAGTATTTTCTCTAAACGAGAAGAGTTCAATGAAGAATTGAACAGAAGATATCTCTAATATTACTTGTGAACTCAAAATAAATGACTAGACACACATTATAAGAATATTATCGTAATTTAAACTTTGCCATGATAGGCAAGCACTGTAGGATAAGAAAGGGATTATACCCTCAGTGTCTCCATTTCTTCTTTTGTTGGGCAAAATTTTATCAGATTTTCAACCTGATCAATGTCCAGAGCTGATGAATCCAAAGCCAAAATAGCATTCTGTAAGACATGCATACGAATATAATTAGTAAGAAATCCAGGGTAAATTTTCCTTCAGTAAAAAGAAATTTTATTTGCATTTGCATAATATTGGCCGCGAGTATTCATATAGCGGGCCCCAACCTGTTTGGAACTGAGGCGCAATTGTTGTTAGGGAAAAGGGTCAAAATTGCCCTCAACCTATTGAAAAAGGTTTATAATTACCCTCAGTTAACCTTTGTGTCCAAAAATACCCTTAATGTTTATTTTTTGGCTCAAATATGCCCTTGGATAACAGATCATGCACGGCAAAATTTTTGGGACTTTAAATTGCCACTTGGCATCATCTAAATGTGCCACGTGTAATTGTAATAATAATTAATTAATCCCACTCATTTAAATAAAATTACTCAGCCCCCACCTAATCCATATAATCCACCCATCAAATTATAATAACCTTGATCCATTTACTTCTTCTACTTCTTTCTTTTTCCATGGTGTTTTTTCTTTTTGCACATAGCAAAATTGGTAAGTGAATAAAATTTTAAAAGGCTACAAACAGAAGCAATTGTTTCAAAAAATGAAGAAAAGTATCGAAAATAATTCCCCTATTCTCCATTTTCATGAACATAAAACTTAAAACCTAAAATATTTCAATGATTCTTAAATACTCACCAAATTTATCAACTTTATACCAAGTTAATGAAAGATTTTGTTAAAATAAAACTATGCAACCAAAAGACTACAAGATGACAACATCTAAGCCTTCTTAGCAATCTTATTATACAGAAAAAAGTGAGGACAAAAGATGACGAGTGTCCATTGAAGAAGAAAGAAGAGGAAAAATTAAGTGAATGGATTATTCTAATTTGATGGGTGGGTTATATGGGATCAGGTGGGTTGGGTTACTCTTTATGTAAATGTGTGGATTTAATTAGTATTATAAAATTACACATCCAATTAAATAATGCCAAGTGGCAATTTAAAGTCCCAAAAATTCTGCCGTGAATGATCTGTTATCTAAGGGCATATTTGAGCCAAAACATAAACATTAAGGGTATTTTTGGACCCATAGGTTAACTGAGGGCATTTATAGACCTTTTTCAATAGGTTGAGGGCAATTTTGACCCTTTTCCCTTGTTGTTATAATATTAGTAAAAAGAAATCCATGGCAAATATTTCACTCATTTCAATGTACCTCCATCAAAACTCAAAATAAAGAAAAAAGAATTTCCAAAGAAACCATGCATGAGCATCCTAAAGAAATGGTCATTACACTTACTGAACACATGCATGAATCAGCATATTGATACTGTGCATTATGAAACATGATTTTGACCACAAAGCCAAAGGATAGAATATTTTATACAATTTGTATCATGATTCTTTTGAATTTCAGCGAAAAATATCCATAGAGTTTAATTTTGATCTCTTCAAGTTTGCTGAAATTACATGATCTTTTCAACTCAATAAAATTATCAAAAATATAAAGAATAAAAATGTCTTTTGAATTAATAGTTCTACAGCTAGCTCTTTTTACAATAACTTCTATTTCCATACAAAGCTCATTTTCTCCTAGTACAAAATAAAGGTTTCTTTATTTCTCTCAAAAAAAAATAAAGGTCTCTTTATTCATTTCATTGAACTCCAACTAAAAAATAATTTATAGGGTACTTGACACCTCCTACCAACATAGGTACAGGGAACTATGCCCTCCAAAATGCAATCAGATGAGGAAAACCATCTAGTCTCTGTTTTGGTCGCTACAAGAAAAACCACTTGGCCACACTCTAAAGTGCTCATTAAACTCCACCAATATGAGAAAAGCATAACTAACTCGAAACTGAATCACGAGGAGAACTGTGATAGGTTAACGGCTATCATAAAAATAGTCAAACTACCAAAATCCTCTGAGTATGACCTAAATGTAATGTGTAGTTAACCGATCTATTCGTTCTTCATTCCTTTGTTGAGAAAAAAATATAGATAGTTAATCCATATATCGTACTTTTACTAAGCAGAAATGAAGATACTTCAATTTAGAGTTCAATACATACTATAATCTTTTTGATCAAGTAAAAAGATTATAGTATGTAGAGTTCAATACATACATGATACAACAATCTTTTCATTTTTTTGTTGAGAATTGAATTTTAGTCAAACCCATTAAGCTGATTCAATAATTTTGCACTTATCTATTTGATTCATCAGGTACATACTTCTATAGTTTTTGCAAATGTACAAAGGGAAAAAAAAACTAAAATACTAAATTGTAATCTTTTGGAAAACAAAGTCATACAACATATGCATTCAATTGTATATGTTATTTGTTACTTGATTTCACTTGATAAACACGTCATGAGTCGTTAATTTTATTGGGTGTTTAGTTTGTGTTACTTTTTAAATTATAAGCAGCTCAATTTCTAAAATCTCTGATTGTCCTAAAGCCCAAGTAAAGATCACATAATCTAATAGTTTCATCAGATAAACAATAAAAGGCTATTATCAAAAGACCCGCCTGTTGGCTAGAATACATAAATTATTGCAATAGATAAAAATATTGCAGCTGATAGTAGAAACAAGAAGACACAAAAAGAACTCACAAGCATATCAGGCAGGGGAATCTTGATTTTTGTAAGCATGATTTCGCAATTGTATGCCCTGCGCAAATCAATCTGGCAAAAGCATATGTTAAGAAATAATTCCGATCTTTTAACAGTTAGACCAAAATGTAACACTTCCAGTCTTTCACTATAAATAATGGGAGTTCTGTAAATTTACCAATTTCAAAAAAAATAATGGAGTTCTGTAAAATAAACCTCCAATACCTCAGGAAGAAAAAGAAGCCAACGCAAATAGACTGTTCACCAGCTATTCCACAGTGATCTCATATTATAAACTAATTTAGCACTAAGGGGTCGTTTGGTGTGAAGGATTATACCAAATAGTCATGGGATTAAATTGTAGTGCCACTTAATTTGTTGTTTGGTTGGCATGTCCGGGATAACTTATCCCTGGATTAATAATTAGTACCGGGATAAGTTATCCCTCCCCATAGGTGGTATAATAATCCCGGGATAACTTATCCGGGGATAAAATAAGTAAATGACAAAAATATCCTTTTAAACCCTTTTTATACATCATTTTTCACATTCATGAAGGGTACTTTTGTAAACAAATAAATTGTTCTTAAAATTTATGCAATGCCTATTATTTTGAATACAACAAACCAAACACTCAATAAAAAATAATCTCATCATAACTTATCCCATCATAACTAATCCCATCCTAATTTATCCGGTCATAACCAATCCCATCATAACTTGAATTCAAACCAAACGACTCCTAACAGATAAATTAAGAAGCAAGTGAACTGCAATTCATTCATGGTCAATGTCCATCCCCATGGGACGCAGTGCCCATCATGAGCACAGCCCCCGCAACTCTTTCATTAGATCTAGACATGTATCGCAGCCTAATAAAATTACTCTGTTACATGAGTTTACATCTCAAAGTATTAACACAACCTTTAAGAATTTTTCAAAGGCGACCATTATTTTTTTTATATGATTGACCCCATCCACTAAACCCTCTGCCTACGAGGCCCAAGAGTGGTTTCCCCCTTTATCCCTTGGTTAATCGAACCCCCAACCTTATGGTTGGAGATGAAGAACCTTACCCTAGGATATCCTTCCAGTCAAAAATAACTAACTTAACTTTCATGAAACAGAAATGATGTTACCTACAGGATGGAGAAAGTAGGACTTTTCCACCCAAAGTTTATGTAATCATCCACATCCAGGTTGAAAAACCACGAGTTCTTCTCTATATAGCATGCTTGAATCGAAACGTCACCTATGTTAAACCCATTTAAGCCTTTCTGTCCACTTCTTTTCTTCCACCTTGTTAGCCACAAGTTACCACAAAAAGCCCTCTTTAAAACCTATCTAATATTAATTGTTTTATTAAACTACTGAAGGAAAGAGATACATACTCATCCTACAACACTCACTTTACTACATGAAAGACTTTATCTGGAGAATAACAGTTGTAGAGACTGGAAACAAGATAAAGCATATATAACTTGCCAATTGCACTTTTTCCGGTTTGTTGATTTTGGAACCACGTCGGGCTCCACCTTTGCTAGTTCCATCAGTAGCTGAAGCCACCGAAAATAAATTTTCAAGCTCCGTAATATCAATTTCAGGTGCTCTGTCATGTACATTAATAAAATCTTATCAGAACTACCCATAACAGACAGATAACAAACAAAATTGCAGTACCCAACACAAACTAGGTTAAGCTCAAAGTGCTCAGAACTAGTATATCTGCATTCTATTAAGCATTAGAAGTTGAAACCATGAGAATGATAGTGCTTATGACAACCTGTAAAGGGGTTTCACGAGACACAAGAAATAGCAAACAATTTAGCTCTGAATATTAACTTGAAATGACACAGAAAGTTCTCACTGTAATTTTTCATCCCCCAAAATAGAATCTTCATACCTGGAAGTATTTTCCTTGTTTTGCGTATCAGCCCATAAACTCCCTTGCATAGCCCGTGTAACTTTCGACCAATGTAAGGGCTTCAATGAAGCTTTTTTAGGAGGAATTGAAATACCTCCTGTACCTCGCCCTTTCCCTAGAGCAGTTGCGCCTACAGAGGCTCTTACACGTCCAGTAGATGGAGGTGGTGGCACTGGCACATTAAGGCCCTTTCCACCAGGCGGGGGAGGTGGAGTTGGTGTCAAACCCCGCCTAGGAGGTGGTGGAGCATTAGGAGCCTTTGGTGCTGGTGGAGGTGCTGGTGGAGTGGTACCTTGCCTAGGAACTCCCAAAGGAGGTGGAGGAGGTGGAGGTGGCCTTGTAGAATTGCTTGACGGTGGAGGTGCCAACAGAGTTGGCCTATTTGATGTAGAAGATGGAGGTGGAGGTGCCAACGGAGTTGGCTTATTAGACGTAGAGGATGGAGGTGGAGGCGGTGGCGGTGGAGGTGCCAATGGAGTTGGCCTATTTGACATAGAGGATGGAGGTGGAGGCGGTGGCGGTGGCGGTGGCGGTGGAGGTGCCAACTGAGTTGGCCTATTTGAAGCAGAGGATGGAGGTGGAGGTGGAGGTGGAGGTGGTGCGGGAGGTGGAGGGCCTTTGAAAAGGGCTGAAGGGGTAGGCGGGGGAGGTGGGGGAGGCAAGGGAGCTACACAAGGCAAGGGTGAACACTTAGATGACATTGGAAGGTGGAGGGGGAGGGGGTGGAGGAGGAGACGAAGAGATAAAAGGAGAGGGAGGTGGAGGAGGAGCTGAAAAATTACAGTTAGATGGCCCCCGTGGAGGAGGAGGAGGAGGTGGAGGTGGAGGTGGAGGCAATGCACTTCTAGAAGAAGAAAACGTAGGGACAGGAGGTGGATGTGGAGGAGCAGCAGAGCATAAAAAGCTCTTATTGGGAAGTGGTGGAGGTGGTGGAGGTGGTGGAGGTGGCAGAGGTCCTCTAGAAAAGCTATCGGGGGGAGTTGAAGAAGTAGGTTGTGTTGGCGGTGAATGTTCTCTATTACTACCAATTGAAGGCGGTGATGGTGGTGGCGGTGGTGGAGGTGGAGGTGATCTATTATAACTTGCAAGTGGTGGAAGCGGAGGAGTACGTGGGACAGAAGAAGGGCCACCAATTATAGGAGGAGGAGGTGGTGGTGGAGGAGGTGGAGGAGGTAATGAGACCTCCTTGCTAGGAGAACCAAACAGAGAGGGTGGTGAAGGGGGAGATAGAGCTGATGATTGAGGGACTTTTATACTAGAAATCACAGGGGCAGGCGACGGAGGTGGTGAAGGTAGCGGAGAAGAAGAGGAAGTCTTTGTATCACAAACTCGAACTCCCTTTGAATGTTCAGGAGCAATGGCAGTATCCAATTGACTGTTATTTTCAGAAAGAGACTGAACAGGACCAATATCTGACATTGAAAGCTTCATTTGACCCTCAGAGATCTTGGGATCAGAAGTTCCATCAGAAGCTGAATCCTGTTCATCTAAAAAATTGACATCTGTTGTATTAGCATAAGTAAGACTACTAGCTTTCTCTGAGTCCAGAAAGTCCAAACTGTCAGCAATGCTCGATGCATTATTTTCTTCTTCAGAATCAAATGGGGACGAATACCCACTCATCCTACTTTGCAAAATTGACAAATCTTTCATATCATTCAGCACCGATAGCTGTTTAAACAACCACAACGCAGCATCATCACCAGTATCAACCCAATCAGCACCACTAAAAAGTTCTTGTACCCTTGAAAAAGCTTCAATAGGAAGTCCACCAGTCTCCTCACCATTTAGAGCTGCAGTGGGAGCTTTTAGAGGAGATATGCTCTCAACATCACCAAATAAAACCTGCAAAGCAGGAAGTATAATTTAGAGGAGAAATATGACGAGCAAAGTTGATCCAATTAAACAACACTAATCAGACAGTTTGTAAGAAAGTATTCACCTCAGCTCGAAAGCCTTTTGGATAGCGTGCCTTTGAATCCCATAGAATATCCAGGTTATCGCAGTTTAACATCAAAATGTTGGACCGAATAAAAGCTGTGTTAAACACAATACGGAACATCATGACTTCTCTTTCAGGATCCAGGTCTAAGTGGACACACTCCAAAACTACATCTCCTTGCACCAAACACTGAATATCAATCTTGATGACATCACTGTCCTTCTGCAAAACGATAACAATCATGTTGTCACACAGAAGAATTGAAGACAATAAACAAGATGCAGTGATAGCAATTTTTCACCTGGCGATAATGTCGAAGGGTTCTACCTTTCTTCGGCGTGGAGTACAACATATGAGTTGACAATCCATCCTTGCTGAGAAGGTTCCTTCCAAAAATGCGCACAATTGGCCTACACCCTTTTTGATTGTCGAATCTTGGAATGGCACGAAGAATGAGGCAATCCAAAGAAAGAGCTTGTTCAGGAGGAGGCCACTCGGGAGATATATTTCTTCTTGATATATATTGCAGGTAACGAAGCTGAGAAGGGAATGGGTTCAAAGGTGACAACAATTGCGATAAACCTTTAGGTGCCTCACGATAAACCATCTCAAGAGTTTTTCTCTCTCCACTTTGTAACTTTCTGAAAACCAAGAAACTGGCCAAAATGAAGGCTAAAAGGGGCCAACCACCTCTCTCACAGTGTAACAAAATTACATTGTTATGATTTTGAAGAGAAAGCCAACTCTCACAGATACATAGAAAATGATGTATCAAAGACAATGGCAGTACAGGACAGCCTTCATATTGCCTTGGGTAATCCATTACAGTTACATCATACTCGCATAAAATCTCCGCAAACTGACTCCTTTTCTCACCTTCTCTGAAATTGAAAGCAAGAAAGGAGGAATCTGGAAATTCTTCATGTAGTTCATTTATGATTTCGTGCAAGTAAAGCTGGTAAATTCCCTCAGGCAGTACTTCAGTCGAAAAACAAGAATCAAAAACTGCAGATATTCAACACAAGATAAAAAGATGTTGAGAAAACTACAATGCACTTCCAATGTTCAATAAAAAAACATATTATAAAGTCAAAGCTGGTTCCTTTACCATATACTCTATCATCAAGTTCCAGCAACCCATCTGGGGGCCTTCTATAGAAAAATCTACTTAACAGCGACATAATACTGAGCCAATATATCACCTAAATTTACCTGACATCAAAGAAATTCAAACCCATTTTTCATTCATTTAGTATCCCAATATCAAAAGGGTCAAAGAATCAGCTCGTACAAATTCAAGAAAATGTGAAATTCAGAAGAAGAACTAAAAATTAGTCTCAAATGCAGAATACCCACAAAGCTAAAAAGGGATTGAAGTACATTTCTGGAGAAAAAATTGGAACTTAACACCAAATAAACGGCAAAAACACTGAAAGATAAGACACAAACCTCACAAATATATATTTACAAGACACCAAAAAATGAAATCTTTGAACTGAAGCAAACCGACAGAAGCCGTTGAGGAAGGATTCGAGATGTGAGGTGAAGAACCGACAGTGTTGCAAGTAAAGTTTTGACCTGCGCTTTCCGATTTCAGTATGAATTTTTTTTTTTTCTGATATCGGATTTGAACTCTATGGAGTTCAAAATTTTGGGAACGGAAAAAAAGGGCTGATTTTTTTTATTTTTAACATATGGTCGTTTTCAATTTTTGAAATTACAGAACCAACCCAATACTTGTATGGATAACTTTTACTCGTGTTTTTTTTTTTTTTCATTTTCAAAAACTTAACGACTTGAGTATCTTTCGAAAATAATATTTTCTTTTGTGCAACATTTAATAACGATTATTGAATAACGTTGTATTGAATTGATCATTAATGATTTGAACAATAATAAAAATACTAAATACAAATATATAGATCAAATATGAGTCATGTCTTCGAATCTCCTATCTAGTGGGTTTTAGTCGGGATCGATCCCTGATCGCACAGAGTAGGGGCATTGGCTTAAACCAGCGGTCCAAGTACACTTCTGAGCTTTCTATTGGTGCACTAGTACTTCTATGTCAGTTTTTCAAGATATATATACAAATATAACATGATTTATTCTAAAATTAACAGGTGCACGTGCACCCCAATTTATACATGTGGATCCGCCTCTGAAATCATACATATAAAGTTATATGGGGTATGTTATTGATATTACTGTGGTTGTTTGTAATCAATATTCTAATGGCACATTATCGATTTTGGAACCTATATTTAATGCATAGCTACGTTATATAAATTTTATAAGCATAGCCACTTTAAAATCAACTTTTAAAATATGTGACTAATGTTGTAAGTCTGAATACAAATAAAGTGTATTACTTGTGCAAGCAAATTTTAAAAAATATTTTTGAAATTTAAACATACGCATCTAAAATTTGACTTGTCAAAAACTTGACTTCAGACAATTTGAAAGTAGACAAACTTCAAATATTCTTATTTGAAGTTTGATTTAACAGTCTTAAATCTTCAAACATCTTAATTTTTAATTATTTTCATCAAAGCATACAAAATACTTTTCAATAAACCTTTTGTTGGTTCAAACTTTATACAAATTGAGTTCTGATGCTACTGAAAAAAGAAATTCATATGATTGAGTCAATTACTTTGATCATGTCCTTCAAGTTAGTAAAATTATGAGACTTCGATTTCAAATATATTGTATTGTTAAAGCACTGATATTGAGGACGCCACTAGAGAGAGGGAAGGTTATAACTTATTAGGAATTCATGAGTTTTAGAAGAGCAACACTTTTATCTGAAGTTTATCAATACTGATTACAAATTAAATAATTTAGAAAAATTGGATGTAGCTTAAATACTAATGTTAAAACTAATTTCGAGTTGAATTATTACCATGCTAATTGCAAGTGAGAGGCTGATAAGATAATTATGTATCATTCATAATATAATTTTTTGTTGGTCAAAAATAATTAATGATATATTCTATGGCTAAACTTTGTTTCCTATTACACCAAAATTTTCAGGCTTGGTTGATGGGCCAATATGAGCGGCCTTATTTGGCTGCTAGCCCAGTTAAATTTAGGGCCCAATGACCCATATCCTATCAGGAACAACAAGTATTGTTCGTGACTTGAAAAAATTAGAATGTCACTCAACCATTTTTTGGCTAACAAAAAATATAAATGATATATAATAGAGTAAATTTTAGGAATAACAAAGATAAAAATCATATTAGCGCTCTATAGCTACAGTGTTATTTGCACTCCATAGTCAAATTATGTTTGCTATGGAGCATCTAAGTTGTATAAATTGGGGGCTGTGTCTATGAAAATTGCGTTTGTATATGTATATGTTCTCTGTGTTAGGCTAGAGTGGCGAGCAAGATTGGGAGAGAGAAGAGAGAGGCGAGCGAGAGAGGGCAGAGAGTGGAGAGAGGTGAATTGTATATGTATATCGGTTAGATAATTGTATATATGTAACTACTATGTATATGTATCAATGATTGTGTTTGTATTTCATAAAATTTGAATTCGTATACAATTGAATCAAGTTAAACACATTTGTATTTGTATATCGAATCTCTCTCGCGCTTTATACAAATACAAAAGAGAACTGGGCAGGGGACGATTTGTATTTGTATAATTATAAGTGTATAGGACGGATAAATATGTATTTTATTTTTATTTGTATATACATTCTCTCTCTCTCGCTTCATACAAACACAAACACAATTCATACATTTGTGTTTGTATAAAGTGAAAGAGGAGAGGGAGAGTGGCGAGCGACATTCCAGAGAGAGGGGAGAGAGGCGAATGACAAAAGAGTTTGTTGCGAATTGGAATTAAATGAAACTGTGGTTATAACATTAATTTTGAATTAATAGTTTGCTATAATGCACAATTTTTCTTATATAATATTAAAATAAAAACTAGAAAAAACAATATAATTCCTCAATGAGTATGATTGAAGATACATATACAGCCATATACAAAAATTGAGGAAGATTGGATTGGTTATTTGAATTTGGTTTGGCATCTCGTACATGAATCGAGATGAAGCAATTTGTTGTGACGCATGTATCTTACATATGAGAGTATCTAAATTTTAAGTTTAAAATATTGAATTAATCTAAATCAAATTTAGTTTTGAAAGTTAGTCAAACTGATCTCAAAAAGCAAAACATGACAATTATTTTGAAACGAATAGAGTATTTTGTTGTTATTCTATCTCATCCGTTTGAAAATATGTTTTTAGAAATCACGCGAGCATAATTATGAGAAAAGGATAGTTGGAAGGAGAATAGAAAGTAATAATACTAAAAGAAATCGTGATGGAGATTGTTATTTGGATATAAGATAACAAGCAAACGCAAGTTTGATTCAATTTTCTTTTATTTGGTTAAAATTAATGACATTAAAAAAATCGAAAGTAAAAATAGTTATATCAAAGGAAATTTTATTCTCAAAATTCGAATATGAAATTTCAAATTCAATAACACATGCAACCTCATACAAAACAAAATCAACTAGGATACCTCTCCCAATAATTAAATTGGTGGTCAATAAATTGTACTCTCCATAATTATGAATTGTAGTTGGCAATAATAAATATGCATGTAAGGTCCTCATCGGAACATTTATGAATATGCCTGCACCAAGAAAACATGAATCAATGTTCTCTACTTGCACCAAAGTTTTTATGGATGAGAAATAATATCAAATTTGTCCTTTAACGATGCAAAATGTTTTAAATGTTGTTCTTGAGGGTTGAATTTTGTAAAATTGTGCAAATTTCTTTTCTCACACTGACATTCTATCGTCTTTTAGAATCAATCACTATTATAATAGTTGATTCTAGATCTCCATTCTCAAAAACACCACTTGAAAATAATCATTATTTCACCCATTCACCCCCAATAACATTGCTCATTAAAAACATACAAAAACTACTCAGTTCAAACGATCTCTCTCGCTTTATATTTTATCATTTTTTTTCTATCACCATTTTATAAGTTCTGTTATAAAATTGTTGACAGTCAACCGCTATAACTCTATCTTAATTGTCATAATATTATTGTAAATAGCTTATAAGCTAGAAATTGTGTACCCGAGTTGATTTTAACATAAGGAGGTTGATGTGGGATTTCGGGAACACTATTGTTGATTTAAGAAGGATTGATGATGGAATTCCAGCATAGGTGGAAATTTAACTCGATGAGATAATCATATATTGTTTAAATTTTGAGATGATTTTATTCATTTATGGTGGTTAATTTAATCTTGAGGAGTAAAACAATGTCGTTGTAGGTTCTGAGTGTCAATAGCGCCAGAAATAGTGACATTTTCTTGAAGTTTTAAAGGCATATCTGAACCATTTAAACTAATAGGCAAGGTAGAGATATATTTAATCTCAACTATTAACGTTTAAAACGTTCTTGTTTCCTTTTGAACTTGCAAAAATTTGTGGTACACTTTAATTTTAAGAGATAAAATATGTATTAAGCCTAATCAGTAAGGACTAATGAGATTTGAACACAATAGTCAAATGACAGTTATGCCATCGGAGATTAATTCTCCTTTATCACACATGAAGTTGTCAGAGGTCAGTACTGTCATTATATGTCCAAAATACATGAGTACGATTAGCAGCAAGAAACAAAAAAAATGAGATACAGATTTTGGCAATTTATAACTTTTTGAATTGAAATGATTACACACCTTTTTCACTTTGTCAGTTTATTTTCTTTTTGGGGTCAAGATTTTTGGTTTTTGAAAAAAATATATCTGTTGATTTAATTTTGGAGTAATTTAAGGGGGGTGTTTGGTGATGAAAATATAAAAATATTCATTTTATTTAAAAAATTTAAAGTTAAAAGTTGAAGTTCGAGTTGTGTTGGGTCATTTTCTAAAAATAATATTTAAAATTTTAATGTATTTTTTTTAAAATATGGTTATAACTTATTTGGCCAAGTTTTAGGTGACCAAAAGTTCTTATGTGTTTGGTCAAACTTTGCGGAAACAATAAGCGTTTTTGGAGAGTTGCAGAAGCTAAAAGAAAAAAGTTTTCTCCAAAAGAATTTTTTTGAAAAAAAATGTACTTAAAACACTTTGTAAAAATTTGATCAAATACTAATTGTTGCTTAAAAGTACTTTAAAAACTTATCAGTCAAACACAAAATGATCACAAAAGTTTTTTTAAAAAAAAACAAACACTTTTTAAAATAAACCGATTTTAGAAATTTGACCAAATAAGTCATAAGAATGCAAAAGTGTTTAACATTTGCTTGTTTAATGTTTGGACAATCCTGCCCTCGCCATTAGTTTTGATCAACCTCAATTAATACCAATTAAATTTGCAAAAATATCACTAGTAATTAATTAACTCCCTGTATATATTTTATCGATCCATTCCTTTCTCTTTTTTTAGGGTATTCCAGATTCATTAATGGATTTAATATCGAATCTACGAATTCAGTCAAACTCAAAATTTTGAAATCATACATATATCATGGATAACTTAAGAATGAGACTGATAAAGTCACTGTCTTATGCCCCGAATAAAAGCTTTTAAACGTAATTTGACTTTAGGCCATTTCTCACCATACAAGGACAAAAAATTATGAGTATAAATAAAGTACTACAGTATATTTAATACAGATAGTATTTTTAAAAACTTTATTAATTCAGAAAGCATCTAAAATTGATATGGTAATTGCATGAATGTAGAGTAGAATTATTCTATGCACAGAAATGATGCCATGCAGAAAAGGTATGGAAACTATATAGCACAATTCCCAATGAAATTTAATGTACTGTGTCATAACTATTTAGTATAGGCTTTTCCTAAATATACATAAAGTTATCCCTAGCCTATAGGCTAGTCAACCTTCTAGCTTTGCCCCAGAATCTAAAGTAGAACAAAAAAAAAATTTCTATCTTTTTACAGTATTTAGTCCCTTTCACTCTTTGGGGTTATTTGGAGGTAATTTATTGATAGTAATTAAGAATTTTATACGTATAAGTTATAAAAAAATTATATTTGTACATGTAAAGTACTCTCTTTGGCCTTAATTATTTGCCTACTTTTAAATTGACACACTAATTAAGAAAACAATGATGGACATAGTGAGTTTATTATTTTACCCCCATTAATTATGAAGTTGATGAATTAAAAACTTAAGATTTTCAAAAAGTTTAATCTTTTTCAAAATAATTAATTGAGGGTATAATAGATAAAAAAAATATTGTTCTTTCTTGATTTGTCAAAATAGACAAGTAATTAGGGACAACTAAAAAAAGAAAAGTGAACAAGTAATTATGGATAGATGGAGTAGAAGATAGAATTAAACTTTAGGAGTCGTTTGGTGTAACGGATGAAAATAAACAATCATAGGATAAGAAAATAGTGATGGGATAAATTTTTTGTGTTTGTTTGGTTGCCATGTTTAGGATAACTTATCCCACCATTTATACTATAGTGATGGGATAAGTTTTATCCCAGGATAGCTAATCCTAGGATAACTAATCTTGGGATAACTTGTTTCCAACCAAACGACGTTAAGTAGGTATTCGAACATAAATTGAGTGATATTTAAAAATTGATACTCCTATTTGAAGTTTTAGTAGTACGTATGTAGACCATAGTGTAAGCTCTTAACTAGCCAACAATCTATTTCGTACAATATATTTGGACTAATAGACACTCTATAGAACTTACCTTAAGTATTGAAGACACCTTTTTATCGCATAGGCACGAGCCTTTATTTGATCCATTCCACTTTAATACGATGTGTGATATTCTCTTCGATCTCCTTAATTATTTACTTCAATCATAGACTCAAGATACTTGAAACTTCTACTTTTGAGAATGACTTGTGTATCAATACTCACTTTTCTATTTACCTTATGTGATGTGACACTGAACTTGCATTGCATGTACTCTAATTTAGTCCTGCTCATCCAAAAGCATTTAGACTCTAGAGTCTGTCTCCAAATATTTAGTGTATCAATAACTCTGCAGTGTGACTCTTCGATAAAATATTATGTCATCCAGTGGCGTAGCCACATAGCAGTCAGGAAAAAAATACCGTATATACAAGTAAAATGATAAATTAAATAATTAAATAACATATTTTGGACACCCTTAACACAACAATCTATTGTAGCCTAGTAGCTTCAAACGCTAGGAATGAGGCTCGTGTGTTCAAATCTCACTAGTGACAAATGTTATTTTTATTTTCTATTTCTTGACACCCTTTGTGAAATTTCTGACTCCGCTACTTATGTCATCTATAAATAATATAGACTATGATACTTTCTCTTGAATATGTCATGTCAATTCCTCCATCACCAAAGTGAATAAAAACATGTTGAGAGCTAATCCCTAGTGCATCCCATCTCGATTGAGAAGTGATCAAAGTCTTTTTTTTCACTGATGTCCCTAATTACTCTAATGTATTTGGTAGTTATATTTCTAGACTCCAAACATCTTTATAAAACCTCCCTCATAATCAACATACAAATAAAAGATAAATCAAACTGAACCCTATTAAGAGTTGATTGGTTGAAATTCCATCAGTTAAAGATCTGAAAAAGTCCTTATATAAAAGTGGTCCTTTGTACAGTCTGTTGATTCTGAATTCTGATTCCAAATTGTTTATGCTAAAACAAACATGATCTAATATTTAATTAAAATCTCTCTACTTCAATCAAGATCCATTTTGTAGTCAAAATGTATACTATTTTAGTGAAATTTTGGACATAAGAATTATGGAGAACATGAAAAATAGTCCCTTATGTTTAGGACTGGTTCAGGCTAGTCTATTAAATATAATTTTGAACAGTTTTGCCTTTTTTTTCGTCAAAAGTGAGCGCTTTTGATAATTAATTATTTAAAAAATCTTATTTATTTGAGTTCGACGAAATTGTAAAAAGAAAAAATATTCACTAGGAATTTACATTTTGAGAGGTACAATTTTTAGGATATCTATTATTTTTAGTTATATTTTGTAAAGTTTGGTGTATCCTTTTTGTTAACGGAAAAGGGTAAAAAAATATTCTTAAATTATATAAAATTAACAACATTTGTTCTCCATTAATAATTTGATCCAATTATGTACATATCATAATTTAATTGGGTAAAAAAAGCTCTTATTCCATACAAAACTTAATAAAAGACTAATAAAGATATATTTGTACCTAAATACATATATTAGGACATAATTGATCCAATTTAGTTCTTGTAATTTTTTACAAATTATGAAGTTGCATTTATGAATCAATTTGTTTAATTAAAGTAATTTTCCATCTATTTAAGCCATATCATGAGCCATTTTAAGCAATTTAACATGTTATTTTATACAGTTTAAGTTAATTTTTAAGGTAAAAACACAATAACTATAATGTCATAAATAAGAAATTACTTTACATTATGGTTTGAAGCATATTCTGATTTTCTACTCTAAAGTCTATGTACATTTTGGAATACATATGTAAATTTGAGTCTAATTAAATTGTGATTAGCTGATCGATTTAATATTACTTTTTAATCACTAATACTCTAATAGTCTAATACAAATTAAATTTGGTCAAGGTTAGAGTATTTCATTGAATACTTTCTAGGAAAATCACTTAGCACTTTTATTTTTATAGAAATTTAATTATTATTATTTATATATACATATATATATATATATATATATATATATATATATATTATCGTTAAGCCACACACTTTATAAAATTAAAAGTGCTAACTAATTAAACCATTAAGCTGTAAAAATAAGATAACGTAAATACACAAAGACTTTTTAATTCTAGTGCGTAGATACATTAGCACTTAAAATACGTTCTCTTTTAAAAGATTATTTTTATCCAAGTGTGTAGATGAACTAACACTTAGAATATGTCTATCTTTTAATTACATGCATTAACCTCAATTAGTTATAAAACCTCCTATTCCAATTGAGATTGAAACATATAATGAAATGCAATGACATCTCTCTCTCTCTCTATATATATATATAAAGCTGAATGTGAAAACGGTGATGTGGCACCTGTTAGAAGCCAGGATTTCTATTTATCTATTTTCTCAATTTTTTAATTTTTTAGTGAAATTTTTGACCTTTTTTCTTCATTTTCTGATTAAATAATTAACTATATTATACCATATTTAATAAAAATAAAGCCATTTAATTCATATTAGTTACATATGCCTTTTGTTTTCCATAATTAATTAATATTATTTAATTAGATGGTTATTAAGGTTTTATAAGAAACCTCAGAAAAAAGTCTAAGCTCGATATTAATCTAATAGTATTGCAAATTTTATTTGGTTTTTAAACTTCTATTTTTTCCTTTTAAATTTTCCTCGAGTTTTTTTAAGGTGTGCATTTTGATGGCATGAGTTTTGAATTTAGTGGAATAATTTTGAAAGGTATGTTTTTGTGTGATATTGTTCATAATCATGTTTATCAACAATATATTTGTATCATACGAAGTAAAGAGAGTTATTTGTATTTTGAGATGTTAATGAAAATTATTTGTTTTTAGCATAATAATTTTAAGACACAAGACAACTATTCTTATTTTCTATTTTCTTTTTTTGGTAATCTATATATGTATGTCTATATATTCATATAAAATTGGGCATATACAAGATAATATGACACCTCTCTATAATAGGCATCCATATTTATCATTTTTCACTCATTTCATTTCATTTACTAATTTTATTTTATTTTTAAATCAGAAAGTCATCTATCTATATATGTTATAAATCAAAACATAGATAATGTGATGTGACAACTTTCTATAATCAACATATTTATTTTTAATTGCTTAAGTTTTTTCCTTCATTTCTTTACATAAAAAAAAATAAAAAATACCTTGTATTCATCTATTAACCTGCAACTAAAGAGGATAATGGGAATTTTAAATATATAGAATAACTTTATTATTGTAATAGAGAATACAAAGTTGTAACGGTTATAAAAAATTTACTGCAATCAATATATATATATATATATATATATATAAAACGGTGACGTGGCTCTCTATAAGGCCTGGAATCCTATTTATTTTCTTTGTGATTTTTTTGAGATTTTTCTTCACTTTAAAAGACATTAAAAAAATTAAAAAAGTTTTTATAAAATATTAAAACATAATATTTAATTCTCTCATCAAAGCATAAACATAAAAGTTTCAGTTATCAATTCATCACAATAAAATACATTTTTATTGTAAAAAAATTCTTTCAGTTATATTTTTGTATATCCATCACTTAATTACAAAATTTAAGAGGTTTTATTCCTTATCCTTTAATTAAAGAATTTGAAAAGTTTTCTTACCATAAACTTTTGAATACTACATCAACAGACATACAACATAACATGCATTGATATACATCTATCTTTTTGCATAAATGTTACACATACCCGGTAATTTCATATCCATATGACTGGTGTTTTGTGTCTTGAATGGTAAATGAGTATTGTAAGGAGGTTGATCGAAGAGTTTTTTGTTTTGTTATGATGGCAGTCAAAGTGGTGGATTACGGCAGAGCATGACTAAGCGATAAATGGGGTCTAACGAGAATCAAAACATTTGTAAAAAATTAAATATATTTGAAGTCATAAGTAATATGATATATTTTGTAAACATAGACTCTTATATGAATGTATTTTTGTCTATCTTCTCTATCTTTTTTTATTGTAGAAGAAAATGATGAAGTATTTTAGAGAGAAAATTGAGTATGGGAGATATTTCACAAAATTATAAGGAGATAAAATAAAATCAGTATCAATGATAGGTTGGAAGTAAACAATATATATAGATTAAAGTGATAGAAGAAAATGAAAAATGAAAAGAAAAATGAGAGGACTAAGTAAAAGGAAAGAAAATTTTCCATATAATATGCTTGAAATTTAAGTTTAATTTTCTATTAATGATTCATTTAGTTTGTTCCATATATAGTCTTAATTAGTTTCAAATTGAATTTCCTAAAATTGATATAGAAAAATGACAAATTGGTCAAATGGAAAGAAATGTTATGAGGAGAAAAAAAAGAAGAAAAGAATTATCTTCTATTAATGTGAAAGGAATTAAGAAAAATGGAACGAAAAATAACAAAAAATATGAAAAAAATTGTAAAGAAAGATAATATAATGCCCAAACTTTAGATTTTTCAATTTGGTTATATTATTTTATTTTTTATTTTCAGCTTTTCTATTTTAGTTCATTTTAATTGTTTCATAATTTTTCGAAATTAATATAGAATAACGAAAATGTAATCAAATGGTAAGACATATTACTTAAAAAATCTTTAAATGAGGAGAAAAAGGAAAGAATGATCTTCTAATTAAGAGGAAATTTGGGTTAAGAAAGTTGTCATTTGCCAATTATATTATTTGTAGCATAATTACAAATTATTTATGGGAAACAATAAATATTGCACTTATATATATAAGGAAATGGAACGAAAATACAACAAAAAAAAAGTATATGAAAAAAATTATTAAATAAAATTAATATACTGCCCAAACTTTGAATTTCACAATTTGGTTGTATAATTATTATTTTTGACTTTTTTTTATTTTTCAGTTCATTTAATTGTTTCATATATAATTTGTTTCGTATTTACTTTCAAGAAATTGATATACAAAAATGGGAAATTAATCAAATAGTAAAAAACATCATTTAAGTTTTTTCTTAAAAAAATATTGTGAGGAGAAAAAGGAAAGAATGATCTTCTAATTAAGAGAAAATTTGAATAGAAAAAGTTGTCATTTGCCAATTATATTAATATATGAATTATTTTTTATTTTATTTTAGTTCATTTTAATTGTTCCATATATAATCTTACTTAAGAAATTCTTTAAATGAGGAGAAAAGAGAAATAATGATCTTCCAATTAAAGAGGACATTTAATTCCTTTAATCAATGCTATTAATTTTCTTTCTTTAATCTTCCTTTTTAAGACTTTTTGAATTTTTTCTTTATATTAGAATTAAAATATAAATATTGCAATAAAAAATGTCTTCTCATAGTTTTTTTTACTTTCTCGTATCACGTTTTTGTTAAAAGAATATTGAAATCAATGCAATATTTTTTGGTATTGAAAAATAAGTAATAAAATACTAATTATTGATATTTTAAAAACAAGTTACATTGAATTTAATACATTAAAATATAAAAAGTTTTACTTTTAATGACATCTACCATATCAATCATTATGCATAATAGTAGTTACATACTTAGATGAATTCGGATTTAGTCGGGCTCCAATGTGGATATCGGACACCGTGTGAAAAGCCAAAAAAGAATAATAGTAGTTACATACTTACATGAACATATATATATGAATAATATAAGAAACATTTTCTAAGTGAAAATGTGTGAGAAAATCATTACAACACTCGATGATAATGATATAAACCTGCTATTTTCAATATTGATGATAAGAATATCTATTTTCTTATATATATCTTTTCAAAAGAAATCTATTTTAAAAATGAGTGTTGTCGTCTATGAAACATGAATGAAGAACTATATACTCCCTCCGTTCGTTTTTACTTGTCACTGTTTGATTTGGCACATCCATAAAGAAAACAATTATTAATATATGTATTTTACCATATTATTCCTATTAATTGATGTTTAGTATTAGGTCTTGGAAGATGAATTGGAGAAAAATAATTGTCTTCTCTTGATATGTCAAAAGTGACAAGTAAAAATGAAAATGTATTTTAGAAATAAGTGACAAGTAAAAGTGAACGGTGGGAGTATAATTTTATATTTAATTTTCTTAGGAGTATTCCATCAACGTACGTAATAAATGTTACACATTTTTTTGTTGACATTTTTGTTCCTTTTTTTTGTAATTCTTTGTTCATTCAGTTTTCCTTTTAAAAATTTAGAAGTTTTGCAAAATGCTTATGGATTAAAATTATAAATTTGTGTTTAGATTATACTTCAGAAAATAAACTAACAGTAACTCATTTTAGATTTCAGAAGTTATATTTATGTTATTTCAATATTTAAAAATAATAATATATATAATAAATTTTTAAATACGAATTTTTTAATAATCTCGCGAAGCACGAGCTGATTCACTAGTATATGATTAACTTAACTATATAATAGACGCATTAAAAATAATCCCTCCCTCCAAATTTAAACCTAAAAACGTCTAATAAAATAATTATTGTGTTCAAATATTAAATTAAAATAAATCATAATTTAAATATGTAAATAAAATTTATTGACATATTTTAAAAACTTCCAATGTATTAAACCATAGTTAATAATGATGTATATAACAAACTATTTTGATTAGTAAAACTACTCACCTTGTTTAAAGGTTTTGAAGACTGAAATGTTAATAGCTCATTTTTTGACTATCTAAATTCTAAACTTTATTTTATTGGTAAGAATTTGATTTTCTATCTTATAATCCTCTCCTTCGTTTCTCCTTCCCTACCTCCATTTTTTTAGACATAATACATAAACGTGCCCTTTAGCTTGATCTCAACTGATATCTATGTTCTTCAACTTTGAGTGTGCACAATTAGACATTTAAATTTGTATAAAACTGAATAAAGAGACACATTCATCATACGTGGCGTCCTACATCACAATTTTGTGTCCGACGAGACATCTTACCTGTATTAGGCCATGTAAGTCGGGTGTGTCTATTTGTATACATTTATGCATGTTTAAGTGTCTAATATACACACTCAAATTTGAGGGTATAAATGTCAATTGTAGCTAGGGTGGACATAAATATCGAAAAATAAAAAAATTGGACCTAGCCGAACTATTTGATTCTTTTGTTTTTTGGTTCGGTGTTGATTGTTTTTTCTTTCAAAAACTCGGTTCTTCGATTCGGTATTCAGTGTAAGGGTCTCGAAACTTTGGTGCACCGAAGAATCGAACTTTTATTTATTTTTAAATAAAATAATAATAATAATAATAGTAATATTAATAATAAATATATTGTCAACTAGCAATTAAATCATTACTGAACAATCAAAGTAGCAACAGATTTACAATTCAAATAGTTAACTTCAAATATTAATTTCCAAGAGGAATCCAAAGGTATTTTTGCCGATGTACATCATGTAAAGGAACTCATCTTCATCCTTTTTTTCCTCGAGCAGTAGTTGGAGGCACGATATTCTTCACAAAGATAAATATGGTCTTTTAAGCACAATAAGTATTCCACGGTGAGACACATCATTATTTAATATGGTTTAAAATTTTTACAAGTCTTATAGTTTGTTTTTGTCCTCATTTTATTTTCATTCGCACCGAAAAACTATTTCAAAAATACTGAATCGAACCAAACCAAAGTTTGATAAAATTGAACAGAAGAACCGAACATTCACCCCTAGTTGTAGCTAGGGGTGGCAAAATCAAACCCAACTCGTCCAACCCGTTTAAGTTTGGGTGGGTTATTGATCCGTCCATTCATTAGCTCAACTCCTTAAAAATTGGGTTGATATGTAACCCGAATTGGCTTATGAGAAATCTTGTCAAAATATTTTTAAAAAACTTTTTTTTCAATTTGGTATGTTATATATAGCCATAATAAAGAAAAAAATAATTTTATTAGGTACTAAAATAGTTTAAAAGAACAAATAAAATAATTAAGCTTAGTAAAAGATTGGGTTGGGTCTTGACCCGTTATATAACCCATTAACTAATCCGTTTTGACTTAAGTAAATTTGGATTGAGTCTTGACCCGTTATATAACCCATTAACTAACCCGTTTTGACCTAAGTAAATCTAGGTTGGGTTGGGTCTTGACCCAATTATTGTCTAAACCCATTATGACCCACCCAAATTTGATCCAACCAGCCCAATCGGCCACTCCTAGTTGTAGCCAAGTTCGATACTTGATGCATACTTTTTCAAAACTGAAAATCAAAGAATCGAATCGAAGAATCAAACGCCGACTTCTAACTTTAGCCATGTTAAAGAACATATTCATGTATTATTATTTTTTATTTTTTTTACCAAAAAAGTTTCTTGAAGAGTTCTAATAACATCCACTTTTCCTCTTTCCACTTAATCCCAAAAACATTTCTTACGAATTTGCAAAAAACAAGGAAAGGACTTACTAGCAAAAGAGACCACAAGATAAAGGGTCACATGGGGTGTGGAGCTCAAGCCTAAAGAGACTTTTTGAATAGAAATTCACCCAAAAACCCAAAAGCAAACCACAAAAAGGTGACCCCAAAAAGCTTCCCCACACACACTGAAGACAACTTTCCAGTAATGGCGGCACATGAAGAAGAAGAACAACACCATCATCAACAACAAGAACAAGAAAACCCCATTTCCCCTTTCTCCTTAAAACCCAACAATAAACACTTGGAAAAGATTTTCTCCTCATATTTGGGTCTAAGTTTCGCTACCTTTCTTGGGTCTTTACCAAGAAATGCACTTTCTTTGGTTGGAAGACTTCAGAACCGCAACAAGGAGCTAACTTTTCAGCTTATTGACAAAGAGGAGCAGTTAAATCAGCTACTTTTTAGGAGAAAAGAGGATTCAAAGGCAAATGCAAGAGTTGTGGAAATCTTTGCAAGTCATAGACATGCCTGGCAGCAAGAAGAGAAGAGGTTGTTACAGCAGATCGATGAGTGTGATGAAGAAATTGCAGAGTTAAGAGGGAGAGCTGAGCAGTTTGAGAAAGTGGAAAGTGAGTTAAGGGATAATATTGAGGACCTGAAAAGGGAGATCAGTGAAAGAGATGAAATGTGGAACTTCATGAGTAGAAGGGGTTGTGAGATGGAGAATAGTACAAGTGGAGATGGTGATGGTGATGGTGGTGGGAGTGATGGTGTTGGGGATTGCTATGCTGAAATGGGTTTGAGGTTTGGGAAAGTTGGGATATCAGAAGGGATGGATTTGGGGGTAGGGATGGAAGAGTGTTACTTGGCTAATGGGATTCCTAATGCTGAACAAATGAGTGGTGTTTATGGACAGAGTAATGGGTTTAACTCAGAATACTTGAATTCTGCTTCTAAGTTTTGGGCTGAAAAAGCTAGTCCTTGGCAGGTAAGATCCATTCATTCTTTCTTTTTGGGGACTTTTTTGTTCTTTATAGTTGTTATTTGGGGTTTTATAGTGAGTGCTGTCATAATGTGGTAAAAACACAAAGTCCTTTCCAGGATCTTCATATGTAGGAAGAACTTGGACTAAAGTTTGTCTCTTTTATGTTTGTCTTATATTTTGGTTTTCCATGGTGGAAATTATGAAAGAGTTGCTTCTTTTATTTAACCATGGGATTGTACTTGAAGTACTACTTGATATGCTTTCTTCTTTGTGTTTATCTGTTTGTTCATCTTGGGGCAGTAGAATTTGTTTTTATATGTGATATCTGATGAAACAAATGAGCCAGAGCAATTGAGGATGAACAAAATTAAGTCATATAAAATGTTAGGCTGATAGAGTTCTTGGTGAAGTACAGACCTTTATGACCTTTCTTCACATACCTGAAAATTTCACAGGAATATCCAGTTCTAATCGTTTCTGATATAGGTGAAATGAAGGTGTTTATCCAGGAGTAGTTCAGCGCCAAATTCAAATTGAATTGTATAATGATTACATTCTGAGATGCTTATTAATGAAATATGTAGTTTAGTGTGTACTCAGTTACCTCCTACTTGTCTTGTGATTTGTCTTTATTGTTGAGACTCGTGTCTCTGTTATCTAAAATTTTGAATGGTTTGATCTTCTTGGTGGCTACTAAAAGTTCAAACTACCCCGGATATGGTTCTGTTTACTGAAAGATAATACTCACCTCAATTGTTCATTTTTACCCTATACTGGTGTTATGGACCACTGCTTGAAAACCAGGTCATCATTTTGTACTTTTCTTCTTTCACCTTTTTCGTCCTATTAGAAGTTTGCAATTCTTGCTTCAAGAATGGTCCCCTTTGGTTGAATACTTTGCATGAAGGTTGATTTCCTGGTTATGAAGGAAGCTCTAGAAATCCATTTAAAACGGATCGTCTTGTTGGCATAGAACACTGACCCTCCACCAAGTAATGACATCCAATTATATATCCCCTTTGGTTTGGGAAGTTCAATGATGATCTGGTTAAAATGGATCCTTATATCAGCAAAGAATGGGCTGTTATCAGTCAACATCTAGTCGATCTGTTATATTTCTGTTTAAGATTCATCAACCTCAATGGAAAGATGTCCTTTCTTTTTCTTGTTGCAAGCTGTATCTTGTACTTGTCTATGTATCTTATTTTTCCAATTACAATGTTCTCTTTGGTAATGCGTTATATTATCGAATTAAACAAGTTCCTCCATGAAACTTGACCTCCCTAAAGACACCTCTAATCCAGGCACTTATCTTTCCAATTCAGAAGGATCACTGAAACATTTTCCCTATACTTGGTGGATGTGTCAAGTTTGGACTAGGGAGAGATCACACATTCAATTTGTGGCTATGTTTTTTGTCTTTTGTCATTTTTCTCTTTATTATAATTAAAAAAAGATTTGGATTTTCTTAACCTTGGTACAGACACCCTTTTCATTTATTAGGATCCAGAGGAAATTGGAGCATTTCACTATGTCGTCTTCAACTTGAACCGAAAGGCTAAAGAAAACCTTAAAAATAAACATGACTGTTAGTTGATCTATGCCTTTTGAGCTGGTAAGGGATAAAGTCAGATTTATGATGGTTAGAGCAAAAAGAGAAATAAACGTCTAGTTCAAAATGCTTGAATTCTAGCTTCAAGCTTGGATGATAGGAGAGATGAGGTTCTTTCGACTCTTATTCAGCTTCTTCCTTCTATGTGAAATGTCATACCTATCTTAGTACATACCAGCTTGGTATTTAGGATCCTATTGGGTCTTAAGAAAATGTATTTTCTTAATGCAGGATATGCAGTATGATTCTGGCAATTCAGTTCACCATTTAAAGCATTTTGTAGCAAGGTAAACATTCTATTATTAGAGAAATGCTTAGACGTTTACATTTTGACGTAGCAACTAACTTGGGTGATACCTTTTGCTTTCTCAGAAGGGAGGCCCCTTGGAAGATAGATGGTGAATCAACAGGAGTCTCCTCCAAACTAAAGTTACTCGAGCAGGAGCTACTGAATTTGGAAAAAATTGGGAAGACTGATTTATCGAAGGTACCATCATCAACGCGGAAGCAAGTGAAGAGATACCAAGCTCTTGCTGGCAAGATCGATGATCTATGCAGAAGAATGGTAATTACTGCAACTCTGCTAGCTTATTGATTAAAATTTTAGCATATGGATTTCAAAGCTTGTTGCATGCATGCTTAGGTTTCTCTAAGAATGGACAATATGTACGTTTTTTTCTCAAAAGAAATCGAAATCAAGAAATACACTTAACTCATCTTTTTTTGTGTGAAATGGATTTACCTCATGCATCTCTAAGGCTAGGTAATGACTACTTTATCTATTGGACTTGTTCAGAGAAGGTTATAAACTAGTCTCGATTACATCTGCTGACTCGAATATTTAGATGTTGGGTTATACCCTTAGCTTGCATGACTACGCCTTACAATTAGCTTTTTACCTAACACAAACATACAACTGATAATGATCTCCCTCCCTCTTAGCAGCAGGCTAGTGATCCTTGTGAACCCAGCCTGAGTCCTGAGTTCCGGACCCAACGACAGACAGAGTTTTTGGTTGAAGCATTTCGACTTCAGCAGTGTGCATCTGAAACTGCACAGAAGCTGATGGTACTACAAACTGACAGTGGAAAAAGCTATTACGGGGACGAATTTGAAGGTCAAGCTCAACTAGCCACTAAACGATCCTTTGACTCCATCCGAAACAACTTAAAAGAAATCCAACGGAATTTAGAGATATGGCTTGCTAGAATTATTGGGGATCTCGAAGGAATCCTTTCGCGAGATGGTGCTTCTCGTGTAAGGGATTATTACATATCTAGATATCCTTTTGTTCGATAGTCATGTGTTAACATGCTCAGTAAAATCATGATTGAAAATATAGTTTCTCTTTTGATTAGTTTGTCCTCCATGCTATTGAAAATGATGTATAGCTCCTTTCTGTTATGTTAACAAGATATATCAAGATGGGCAATGACTTCTTTCTAACTGAATGAACAATATGAGGTTGATAAGACCATTTATGCACTTAAATTTGCTTCACAGAAGCAAACTATTAATGCTAACCAGTACTAAAAAGAGTGAAGATTTTTGACAGAATTATTGCTGGATGTCACTATTCCTGATCTGGATGCTTGTCATTTACTAGTTTTACTTGGTCCTTAGCAACTGGATAAATGTCATATCTACTTTAATCTGGCAAACATTAAATATTTGTGGACCAGGCTTTATGGCCCAATTTGATTTGAAATAAGATCGATTTGAAGTTAAAATTTTTTTGGATATGTGATTTAGATTCTTAAGTTGCATTTTTTCTTATTAACATGAAAACCTCTTGTGAAAATTAGGGCTGTTCAAAATCGAATCGAAATCGATAATTCAAATCGAAAAAAAGTTATTGGTTTAGAGGTTTTGATAACTGTTTTGACTTTTTTTGTTATCGGGTTATCGGTTCTTAATGGTTTGAGGTTTCTTCTTAATGGGTTAATTGATAACCCGATAGTAAATTAAATAATTATATTTATATCATTTTGTATATAAAGTCCTTGACTTAGAGTTTAGTTTCCTACTTTTATTTCTGGCTGTCTCAAACTCTTGGATATTCTACAATGTAAAAGTATTTGCTTTTTAGCAAGATGTAATTTGTGAACTCATGTGCATGGTTCATTTGGTTTGTCACCTTGTTTCTAAGTGATTTTTAATGACTTTTTTTTGTGTCAAATCTTAACGGTTAAATCGATAACCGAACCGATAACGATCAATAACCAATAAACCAATAACCGATAAGCCAATATATTAATGGTTCTTTAACGGTTTAGCATCTCTACAAACCGATAACGAATAAGTCAAACCGATAAACTTCAAAACCGAATCGAACCGATTGATACGCAGCCCTAGTGAAAATTATCAAGACTTTCAACACTTGTACAATCTTACCAAATGAGCAAATCCTATTTCATGAACAAGGTATTGGAATATTCTAAGACATTGAGTTAATAAAGTGTATACCTTCATGTCTCTTTTATAAATAAATGTTTGTGATTACATGTTATTACAAACTTTCAAATATATATAATTTTACAAAGAATAGCTGGTTCAATAAACCAATAATAGTAGTAACTAACTATTTTTTTATTTTAAAATTATGAGTCTTTTCTTGGAAAAAAATTTGGTTTACTTAGGCGTTAGTAACATTTGCTAATAAGTACAGAATCATAAGTTAATCATCCCCAACTAAAAAGATAGTTAAGGATGCGCCACTCTCAAATGAGCATTATTGCGTGGTCCAAATTTAATCAAAAGCTCCAATGCAGGCTTCGATGGGTGGGAAATTGAAAAAAATTAAAGAAAAAGTCATCCCTAAATTATAATTTATCGTTTTATGAACATTTTTAGCTTGGCTAAATCTTTTTCGATTTTATCCTCTAATATCTTTTGTAACCTCTAAGATACTCTTCCTAAAAATATAATACTCCCTTCATTTTATCACAATACCTATTAATTGATGTATAATCTTTTAAGTCTAGAAAAATAAGTAAATAATGTTAGAATAAAATAGGAAAAAAATAATTTTTTTTATGATATGTTAAAAGAGAAAGGTAAAAATCTATTTTTAAAGTAGTAGACAAATAAAAATGATCGGAGAGAGTAACTTTTAACCATCTCTGTTCTATTTCTGTCAAGCAGTGCAATCAGGTTTTAAACCAAGTTGTCAATCACTCAATATAAAGAAACCAAATTCAAACTTTTTTGGGGGTTTATTAATTGAAGGTTCAAACATACTTATAGCAGTAAATTTTTTTTCCAGCCAGGAAAAGCATACACTTGCTGTTACACTAAAATCAGACCAGCCACATAGTCCAATAACAATTTAACAACATAGATAGATGAGCCTTATGCTGAAGAAGCACTTTCTTCCAGCAACTGTTTCACCTTGGTGATGTAGTCGTTCATGGCTTCATCGGTGGATTTTCCTGCCATAGATGCACACGATGCAGTTATTAGTTGTGTTTTCTCATACAGCCAAGGAAAAGGAAGTCAATCTGAACACTGTTAGATCACATACCTTCAACAGCCTTCCATGCATCCCACTTTGCTCTGTCCCTCATGTTGAACATGCCAGGACGGCCTGCCCATAAAATAAGAATGGACGTAAGAACAAATTGTAGCTAGTTTGACACAGCAAGTACATATGCGTAAGACATTTCAAGCATAATACTCACTTGTGTTGACACTGCCAACAGTGGCTTGCTTGAAAAGCCCGTAAAGAATAAGCTTGTTCTCATTGGTGGTATTCTCGGGCAATGTCTTGGCTTTCTCGGCGTGCTCTTCAAATTCCTCCTGAAACCCACATAGTTCAGTAAACAGGTGTGGTAGCAGCAGATGCAAAGTTTAACTTCCAGGTATACTTTCCTAGTGATAAAAAAGGATGAGACATCAACTTAATAGTGGAGATGAACAGTGTTTGTGGATCAAGAGGGGAACTGAAGTTATGGAAATCTAAAATACAAATTGAGTGTGCCTTCATGGGGATTAATGAAAAGTTCGCAATTCTGGATGTCAAATATGTACAAATTCATTGATGGACTGGTTTATGGTTAGTTCAAAGAGTATTTGCAAGAATGTTAGACATGAAAAGCACAATAATACATTCCTCAACATTGTAAAAGATTCCGCAGGCCAACATTTTGCTTTGACCATGTTAAGAAGAGCAAATTTTAGAGACAGTTATGTGTTGTCATACGGTTCTTCAACATAGCCCTGACTTGTGAATTTTTTTGAGGAATTCCAGGTGGAGCTGTAGGGAACACTTTTTCCTTTTCTTCATCTACAAATGCTACTATATAAACATCACCATGAAGCACAAAGCATCCTCAGATCCCTGTGTGTTATCCTATGATTCAACCATAATCCAGCCTTAAAATTTCATGTTTTCACCACCGAATTTTTGGCTAGTGTACCTCTCAGTAGCCTATATACTTGTGGTAACAGGAATCCTTTTAGTGCAAGGCGACTGGCCAACCAACAATTATTCACGTCACTTAAAAATAGGTAAGACTAAACTACATCCACTTGGATATGAACAGCAGATAAATTCAAAGCCAGGTTGAACACAAAGTGCGCATTTCTTTCAATTTCTCCCCTTTCCCAATAAAAGAAACATGGAGGGTGATGATAGGTTTTTGACCAGGAAACGTAAACTAGTCCTAGACTAGGCAATACGGGATAGAGGTAAGAGAAAAGCTGGCATTATCTCATCTTCAATTTTAGTTAGCCTATTTACACAGAAGTTGGTCAATGTAGCACCATATAAATTCGAGAAATGGCAATTTGTTCACCACTAGTATTTTGATGGCCCTAACTGCACATTAACTAATAGTATTCTGATTCTAAGATCTCGTCCCCTGGATTTAGTCATCGACTTAAGCTTCAAAGAATACACCATATATATAGCCAATAATATCAACAATCTCAAAAACCAAAAGAAGAATACTTTCATAAGATGAAACAAAACATTGTTGAAATTGTGGACTATTTCTGGGCCAGAAACAATACATCTTTGAATAATATATGCCTTTTAATAAAGCCAAAAAATGTCATGTTCAAATTCCAATAGACGAGTGAACAAAGTATTACTCATCTGGCATTGCATCCTCACTATTTTTTATCTAATTCAGTGCTTAAATCGTGATCATTACCATAAATCTTTCAAGTAGTCCAAAACGCACTGCACAAATTCGTAATAACAACTTATGAAAGCATGGTGCATCTGCTAACGAATCGAATTACTATTCTCAACTACCTCAGTGCTTAAACCGTAATCATTAGCATAAATCTTTCAACAAAGCCAAAAATGTACTGCATCCGAACCACAGTATGAACCGCAACACAAAAACACTTAAACGTCAATTACACCAACAGATCAGATCAACCCAATCACCAAGTCTCCACACTATGCATTAACCAAACAATCCTTCCATTTGGGTCTCTAAATCTACATTCACGTGACACATAATCCACAAAAACACTCGAAGAAAGATCACCGACAAAGAAAACTAACAGATCCGTAAAACCAATTGAAACAATACTAATATAACAAAAAACCCATAATTAAAAACGAAAATTAATTACAGAAAAATCATTTTCACAGTCAAAATGATCCACTTCAAACAAGATGAATACATACTGGAAGGAAAAGAAAAAAAGAAATCTAAAGGGGTTTCAGACAATTTACCTTCAAACCCATGTTGGAAATCTGATCTGCTTAGCTTGATAACAACGCGAGAAAACTGGAGAAGAAGAGCAGAGTGATTGTGGTGGAGATTGAAGAAGAAAGGTGAGTGTATATATATAGACTATAAGGGGAGTATTAGCATAGGAAATAACGTAAATATTCGATTATGATAATCTAAACAAGTTGGCGTGTAAAATTGCACCGCTCAACTATGGACCTAGATTGTATTTGAGGTCCACAAAATATTAAATTGTTGGGCTTCTTACGTAAATGTATCATAAATTAAAAAGGGAAAATTACATGGAATGGCAAACCTTACTAGGTTATTAGGTATTAAGGGTACAGTTTAATTTATTTACGTTTTATAAATACAGTTTTAATTTTTTTGCCACTAATAATGGGACCCACTGACGAGTTTGTATACTGAGGAGCAATAAATCACTCATGAATTTGTATACCAAGGTGCAATAAATCTAATTTTCATCTCTCCTCTTCACATTCCCCTTTTCTCTCCTAAAATCACTCCTACACTCATAATTTGAAATCCGAAATTCCTCATCTCCCTCCTAATTGATTTCCCAAATCTGAAGGTAACCGCTTAAATCTTTTCTAAACCTCGTTGTTTTTTCGTTTTTTTCATTTTATATGTATTATGCTTCTTATTTTTTGGCTAATTTTTTCTCTAAAGTCTATCATCAGTCATTAGATTTTCAACTTTTTCAAAAGCAAAATGAAAGATGGAACTTCATCTAAGAGTATTACGAGAGGTACGCTATTGCATGTCAAAATTGTTGATAATCGACCATCGTTTTCAATCGGTTTTACTCAAGATTTTAGAGTCAATTCAGGGTAGGGGTGGGCATTCGGTTCTTCGGTTCGGTTTTGAAAATGTGTGCACCAAATACCAAACCAAAATATTTCGGTTCGGTTCGGTTTTTTAAACTTCAGTTCGGTTTAATTCGGTGTTTTTAAAACGATTTTTCGGTGCAAGCAAATAAAAAATAAAATGAAAATTAAATTATCAAAATGTTTAACTAAAGATAAAAGTTGAAAACTCGAAATAATCAATTAACATATTTAATAATTAAAGTTTCCAACAAAGAACTAAAGAAGTTTTTTTTTCTCTTTCCGATTTTTTGTTTCCAACAAACACTCTTTGTAATAGCCTCCAACAATTTAAACCAAGAATTCAACACTTGAAACTTAAAAGTTAAAACAATACAAAGTTAAAAATGCCTTAATATTCAACTTCATTCAAATAAAAAACAATAGGAGTCCCAACTCACAAACACAAGTTACCAAGTATATAATTAATAAATTTAAAATATTATTTTAAATTTTGATTTTTCGGTGCACCGAATTTTTCTTACCCTTACACCGAATTCCGAACCGAAAAACCGAAATTCCGAAAAAAAACACCGAAATCGAACCGAAAAACCGAATTTGTTTAGTTCGATTCGGTTTTTCGGTTTTCGGTATTTATGCCCACCCCTAATTCAGGGTCTATGGCAAAATATAAACAAGTTCTAGAGGAAGAATCTATTGAAGAATTGAGATCCAAGAAAAAAAAATGACTCAATTGCACTTCAGGAAGTCATCAACAATGTCAAGGCAAGCGGCATTAAAATTGTTGAAGGAGGAAGTAAGAGAAAAGCCAAAGACTATACAAATTGATTAGCTATAAACAAAATTGCATGAAGTATATATATATATATTTTATTTTTTTTTGCTTAAAACACAGTTGTATATAGATATTTGTATATTTTGTTAGTTATATACAAGATTGCTTGAAGTATATGTATATTTTCTGCTTAAATCATATTTGTTTATAGATATTTGTATATTTTGTTAGTTATATACAAAATTGCTTGAAGTCTATGTATATTTTCTGCTTAAATCACAATTGTATATTGGTATTTGTATATTTTATTAGTTATATACAAATTGCTTGAAGTATATGTATATAGCGATTTGTATATTAAGTTAGTATATACAAATTGCTTGAAGTATATGTGTATAGCGATTTTTATATTAAGTTAGTATATGCAAAATTGCTTGAGGTATTTGCATATTAGAATAGAATTGTTAATATTCAATTGCTCTAAACTTGTATAAATAAAAATAAATTTTTGCGAACCATGGGAATAAACAAAACAAAAAATAATTCATTTTTCAAAATTTCAATTATATACTATACAAATCGTTTGTATACTTTCTTGCCGTTCAAAACATGAATTTTCCTTGAAAGAAATGCTTACATGGCATTGAATATACAAGAATATTGATTAATCGTATGCTTCAGCCGTTTGAGGAAGAAACCAGTTGTTATGGTGTTTATATTGCTATAGAACTCTTTTTTGAAAAAATATTTGATTTTGAACGATTAGCTTGAATCATGGGATTATGTAAATTTTCTGTTACCATAATTAGCGTTCATGTATCCATTTATTTTAAAAATAAAATTTTGTGTAAACTATAAACAAAAAAAACGTTATATACAACATTAATGCTTTCTTCAACTTTATACTCAATCTTCAATGCTTTCTTATTGACATCAACTATTTAATTTACACGATTCCCTTGAATCATGGGATTGTGTATTGTCAGTTACCGCATTTAACTCTCATTAATCTATTCATTAATAAAATAAAAGTTGTATTGCACACATTTATACAACCATTTTCATATACAATTATTTACTATTATTTCTAGCATTTATACAGAATATAAATTTTTTTATACAAATACATACATATATTTGTATATATATATATACAAACGTTCCCCACTTACATATAAAATTCATATATACAATTCACATACAAATTTATACGATTAAAACTCGTAAAACTTGTACACAACTTTTATCAAATATACAATATGCAACTTTTATCAAATATACAATATACAAACTTTAATCAAATCCACAACAGTTATACAAACAGGGAATTGGTTAAATTCACTGTTAGCCTTTTTAAGCATTACATACACCCTAACACCCATGTCATTGTGTATAATCATTGGTGTATTGCTTTCTTCAGCTTTATACTCAATCTTCATTGCTTTCTTACTCACGTCAACTCCAATCTGTGTCACAATTGTAGTATAAAACTCAAGAAATGATGCTTGTTCTTTAAATACGATCCCCTCTATAGTATAATCGACGTAACAATTTGTATCGTCCCACTTTTCAGAATGCATAACCAAAATAGTCAAAGAAGCCATCTTCTGTTCAGATTATACTAATAAACAAAACAAAATCAGTTAACATGATTATACAAATAATCATATACAAATAACATAATATACAAATTTGCAGATTTGTATACAACCATTCTAGATACGATTAGTTACAATTATTTCTAGCATTTATACATAATATAAACAAAATTATACAAATCATACTGAATCGTGCAATATACAAGCCTTTTTTGACTAATATAAATGCTACACAAAATGTATATACACACACGTTGCTCATTCACAAACGTTCCCCCTGTATATATACAATTCATACTACAGTTCACATACAAATTTATATACAAACGTTCCAAATATACAATATACAATTCACATACTGATTTTTACACAATTAAAACTCGAAAAAAATGTACAAAATTTTCATCAACTGCACAATATACAAGCTTTTTGTTGATGAATATAAAAACTACACTTTAAACAAAATGTAGACAATTAAGTATGACCAATCTTTTTGTCGAATCATACACAATTGAAATATACAAATAGTGCATTTTAGTTTTATATACAAACGTTCTCCATATACATATAAAATTCATATACACAATTCACATACAAATATATACACTTAAAACTCGAAAAACTTTTCCCAAAATATATACAAATTGTTTGACTAATATACAAATATACAAATCGTATCTTTGATTTCATCGAACTACAATTTACTTTATAATATTATATTTGTAACTTTTTGAAAATACATTAACACACTTTTTTCAAACATTGATTGTTACCACTTAAAAAACAAAAAGAGAAAAAACCATGAATTTTAAGCGAACTAAAACCTTACCTGCACTTCAATATCCAATAGTTTTGCTTAATCATATGCTTTAGTAGTCTGTGGGAGCAAAAAATTGATTCTTCGTATGGAGTTTCTATGAAAATAGAACTCTTTTTTTTTGAACAAGAAGTATTTAATGGAGTTTCTATGGAAATATAACTCTTTTTTTTGGAACAAGAAATATTTAATTGACACGATTCCCTTGAATTATGGGATTGTGTATCATCAGTTACCGCATTTAACGCTCAATAATTGATAAAATAGAATTTGTGTATTTCAGTTCAAGAAACACGCTATATACAAAAAAAAATTACTAGCAAACTAAAATATACCTATAGAATGTAGTTACATAAAGTATACCCATATAATGTTATTTCATTAAATGCATTTGCCATTTATGTAAGTTACCCAATTAAAAATTATGGAGAAATTAGACAAAATGGTCATTTGGTCGAGATTGCATAATCAATGTATATTATATAGTAAAGTTATATTCAGTTTTACGAGTATTATAATGTATAACCAGTGTATAGTTAGTTTATACTTTCTATAACTTTTGACAAGTTATATTATATAGTTAGTATATACTTTCTATGCCTTTTGACTATTTTTTATGTATATTAAAACATGACTATGTTTATTGTTAATTTCAGCTAAATGGCCGTATGTATATATGTATTGTATAAATAGTGTATAATCATGTAAATATAATGTATAATTATGTATCAAATATGTATATACATTTGTATATGTTATAATATATTCATACATTACAACAGTTCATCTTCCTCAACGAGTTGGATTTTTGATATATTATTCAATCGAAACGACTCACGTTTGCGACGGATCAAATTTTTAAATTTCAATAGCCGATTTCAACTAATATTAGCTCAAATCTTCCACTAAATAACTCAAATTTTAATATGAACTCATTTTGATATTTTGAGTATTTTGATATATTATATAACTCAAAACGATTCACATTTAGAATAGGTCAAGTTTTAAAAATTGTGCTTCGAAGCTCTTCGGACTAATTCATCTGCTATTTCAATCCCTTCTCCACCTTCCATTGCCTCAATTTGAATGCAACCAAAATTCCACGTTAAGTCTGAACTACCCAAAATAGGAAGTGTTAATGCGAGAAAAGGGGAAGCAAGGAAAACAAAAGGGTTAAGGGTGTGTTTGGTATGAATAAAAATATTTTTCAATTTTCTTATATTTGGGTGGAAAATATATTTTAAAAATATTTTTCTTTAAGAACGAGGAAAATAACTTCCCCAATGGAATTAGAGAAAACACTATAACTGGCATTCCATGTGCATGAATGCAAAACTTTTTTACTTAATCGCAAGACTAAATAGTACAACTTTATTCTACTAAACCACTTAAACCATAATAAGTTCTATTAACTAATAAGTGTAAACATTTACGGACTAGAATGATTGAAAACGTCATTCTAATTTGTAGGAATTTACTGCAACCACAAGCCACCGACCTAGCACAAGAACTTAGCAATCACAATATTAAAAAACAGATACTATCACTAAGCTAGATGTCAAAGCATGCAGAAACAGAAGAGAAACAGGACTTGCGCTAATCAAAAGATTTGCATAAACAACCAAAACAAAATCCTTGAATAAAATGAAAAACACGAAGTTCCTCAAAATGATTGTATGATAAACTTTCACCACAACGCCTACCAGAAAGTTGATAATGCTTAACAGACTACAAGACGACTCTTAATTGCTTATTTCTTTTCTTCCTTTTCTGCTTCAGCTGCCCTCTTCAACCTGGCTCCCATATGTCGAGCATTTGTACGCTCAATACGCAGCTTGCCATAGGCCTTGAATGATTTCATCTCATCTGTGACCTTAACAAAATCAACAGCAGGCTGCTCCCTAGTGATGGGCAGGTATGGACCCTGGACCTGGGTGGCAGTAGCAAGTTCCTCTGCACTAGAATCACCAGCCTGGAAGAGGGAGTAGTTTAAGAGGAATTTAAGGCAAGTGTTTAGACACCATAACAGGAACACAGGCGGTAAAGAACAACAATTTTTTAACTTACCTTGACCTTCTTAGCACGCCTTGGGAAGATAACTAGCTTAGCCTTGTAGGTCTTAAGCCTTTGGACATTGGTTTGGAGACCTTCCAAGGATCTGTTCCTGCGGCGATGATCAACAGCAATGCCTATGGTTGGTGCTAGCTTTTTGGGAATACCAGCTGCCTGTAAACCAACATGAATCATTAATGACAAGAATGCACAAAAGAATCTAGAAAAATACAGAACTTGACAAAATAATTTCTTTTTTTACACAATTAAATGGTTTTGGTTGATTGTGCTTTTACTAGGAGCAAGCCATATAGCAAATGACATGCAAGTACTTGGCATTGTACCTTCAGTTCTTCAAGAGAGAATCCCCTGCCAGCACGGACTTTCATGTTGTATTTAAGTGTTTGTCCATGAACAATAGGTCGAAGTGAACCGGCTGTTGGCCTAGGGAAGATCTTCACAGCCTTCTTCTGCCTAGCTGTTGACAACATAATAAAAGAGAGGTAAGAAAATGTTAGTACTGTACAACCAAGTTTGAATTTCCAAATGAAAATAATCATTCCAGAAATTCAGTAAGCACGTAGCATACCAGCACGTCTCCTTGTTTTCCTAGCAGGTTGGTTGAACCATGTCCTCACATAGTTCTGCCAATGCTTCTTGAAATGCCCATTGGGAATAACATTGTTGTGCTTCATGACTTACCTGCATTTGCAATGAAATAACATGTCAAACAAGCATCCATCAAAATGCAGCTACTTTCATGAGCAAAATCGAATAGAACTATTCTATTCTGAGTTTGTAGTTATCTTGACTTTGATTTTGTTATTTACATAGAAAATTCATATTCCATCAAAATATTACAATAAGTAGCAAAGCAAGCCAAATAAACTCATAAAATCAATCAAATGCACAAAAAGCTATAGATAAGCAAGTAAAAATATTCAAACAAATGTTCCTTGTACTCACTTAATACTATTTTTCTGGCATTACATCTCTCAAAAGTCTCTTTCACAAGGTTAGTGACTACACATAGCTGAGTTTTAAAGCATTTCTTTGACACTTTCTTCATGAAATCATCAGGCTCATTTAAGAAGTATTCTTGGCGTGGTCTCTTTAATCACAACATAGTTATTTTTACTATGAACTGGGTAAATATACAGATACAAAATCCGCTGGCTGAATTAAACAGTAAAATACACAACGACAAGATATCGTAAGATCCGAAAATGTAAAGGCCAGATTTTAACTTGCTTCAGGTCACATTTAGAGCTTTCTGAGACTAAACATAAACTGAAATCCAATCCAATCCAATCCAAACACACATCCAATTTCCTCCAATTGAACAACACTTTCCTTCACACACTGATTTAAACAAGTATACTACATTGCAAGCTTATCAAGGTATATCAATATACAAATCACGCACATCATAACTCACAAAACTGAGACACTACGCATAAACACACAAAAAATCCAAAATTATCAGTTAAGATGCAAGCTTATCTACCTAAACACACATTTTCAAATCAAATATATTTGCATATACAAATTCAATTATACGTAGCTTACAAAATCAACCGAGGATTATTACTTGGAAAATTTATAGGTGAAAGACTGAAACATACCTTGGGTTTGGGGGCTAGGGTTCTGGAGACAATGGAAGAACAAGGCACAGCAAAAGCTTTGTACTTCGCTTTTATAGGGCTGAACGAAAAACCCTAGATTTTAAAAGGCCTAAAAATGGATTTCCGAATGGGCTGCTGATTTGGGCCGGTGCACTTTTTTTTCTTTTTTCGTGGCCAGTTCACTCTGTGGGCCTCAAATTGTATCCATTTAGAATGTAAATCGGCCCAGTCCATCGTATTGGACGAGGACTAGGCCAAAAGATTGTGAATTTATCCGAACTAGTAATCTTGATCCATATATTACTTTTTATAGTGATACTTTCGAAAAATTACATAACATAGCAATTGATGTCTTCACATACATTCAATTTCTACTTTGAAAATACATATACAGTTGGCCTTACATACATTCAATTTCTATTTTGAAAATACATACATAGATATTCAATTGGTCACACATACATATATATTCAATTATAATAAGATATTGTATCCACGCGATTTTCAATTAGAATAAAATATTGCATGTGTGTGCATACATTATATATTGTTATATTTTAAAATGAAAATGATGCCACGTTTTAAAATACAACAAAATCTCGCTATATGTTTTTATAAAAATAGACACCAACAGTGTTACTATTGAAAATTTCCTTTAAAGATATCCATAATTTATAAAGTTTTTAAAGTGGTCGTATCATAATTAACTTTAAAATTTAAATATGCAGATTCCAAATGATGTTTGAAGTTTAACTTTTGATAGATAAATTTGAATGGGAGAACATAACACTCTATTGGCATTTTGCATTATGCACTTTCTCTTTATTTATTTTTTCTTTTAGTTTTACTTCTATTCTTTTTTTGTTTTTGGTGATGAATGATAGATTTCTTTCCTTTTTTCAAGTGAATGACAAATGCACTTTTCAAATTTATGTCTCCAAAACAAAAAAAACAACGTAACCTCTTCAAAATTGTAGTGTAATGTGTAATACTTCTTGCTTTGGTCATATAATAGATAAAATAAATCAAGTTTCTTCCTATTGTGTATGACATCGTCACTCTCATTGAGAACAACCACGATAATTCATAAAATTAAATAGGTATGTTCTTCCTTTCAAGCCAAATATCTTACTGTTTATAGTTTATATATTATTCCGATCCATTCAATCTTCTAGTTAGATCCCGATTTCATCTTGATGATTAGGCTATCACGCCCTTAAAATATATTCGTGATAGATCTACAAAACTTAGAAAAGCAGTCCGATTAGACGTTAGAGGATCCGGCATTCGAATTTTAAAATGATTTGTATTTTTATTTTCTGCCAAAACATTTTCAATCAGTTAATTGTTTTTATGTATAATTATTGAGGATAAATAAATGGCTGAAATTGTATCAAATATTTCATGATATATAAGTAGAGGACCCATGATAGAAAATATTCGATTGCATGTTTTTTTGACGGTACTAAATGTTAGATTTGTGATGTGACTAGTTATAGTGACTAAATTGATGTTTTCCTTTTGTATAAAATAAGTTTAAATGTGAACAGAATCAAAGGAGTTGTGGGAAATTCAATTTGAATTGGACCTGCTAACTCTTTTTTTTTTTTTAATCAAGTCCAATTTAAATTGAATTTCCCCATGCAATGACAATTCTTAATTCGTAATAAGGTTGTGATAGAGTAGTAAGTAATCATTTATTCTTAATCAGAGGCTTTGAGTTCAAGTCCTTGTGAGTATAGAGTCGCCTTTGTTAGAAAACATTTTACCAATTTACCTCCTAGTATGGGACTTCCGATGAATTTAAATTTAGTCGGACTCTAATATATGTATCGGACATCCTCTGCTCAACCAACTCGTCCACCAATATTTAATCAAGGCGAAGAAAATACAAGTGAGACAAGTTCTTTTCTCTTTTTATTTGTTAAGAGAAGGAATCTGTAACTGCTATCCTGCAAGTGCATTCTGGGTGAATCTCGCTCTAGTATTGTAATAATCCACAAATTATACAAAAGATATAAACCGCACTAGACAAATCTCATGCAACGAGCTCAACCACAAAACACATGCAAATGATAATGAATCCAAAATCCTCTATTTGAAAGATCCCAGGCTCAACTAACTCGTCCACCAATATTTAACCAAGGGGGGAGAAAGAAAATACAAATGCTAAAATGTAGAGTATATATAATGTATATTATAATTCAAAAGATGGGGCCTTAAAATTAAACACTCATTATTTTGAATTGCTATATAGATCTCCAAATCTTCATTTTTCTTCTTCTTCTTATGTTGTCTTCTAACTTTTGGACAAAATTATTCTCATAGCTTTTTTATCCAAAGGAGTTTGGCTTTATAGATTATGGAATGCGTGGGATCTTTAAAAAAGCAATTAAATAAAGTCAAGCGTGCAATGCATGAAATAATAACTAACTCTAAAGTGAATGTCTTTGTCCTACTTAAATTGTTTAATTTGGGTTACTTAAAATTTACAAATAGTCACTTTTCAATTCTTATAATTTAAAAAATAATTATTGTCATAAAATTTTAAATTCAACGTATAAAATTCCAAAATATTATCATAAAATTTTATCTGTAAAATTTAAATTTCATGACAAAGCTTACCAATATTTCTACATTTTCTTTTGACAAACGATAGAACCAAACACAATAACTTGCTTTTAAACTAACAAGAGTTATTGTGGTGTGGATTGTTCTAAATATGAATTTTTTCCCCTTAAAATGGACTTTATACCTTGTGAATTCCAATTAATTAAAACTCCAATATGAACACTACGAGACACCAAGTGAAAACAAGAAAAATAACTTAGCTTTTTAAAAAAGGTTAACTGAAATTTAGGAAATCTCCAACTAATTAGTATTATCAAGTGGTTACTAGGTTATAAAACTTTAACGAAGTCTGACCTCTTAATTATTGGATGATCTTTTTTGAGATATAAAAAATAAGATGGTTTTAGATAATTTAACATCACTTTTCTCTATAAATTAATATTCTTTGTAAGTAATTAGACATTAGTTTAACTTGTCATTATATTCCTCTAATTTATAGGTTTTGAAGAATCGTTACGCTTCTCCTTACTTCCATTAAAAGCGTAGTTAGAAAGTAGGGCGATTCAACGAATTTGATGGCCTAAATTAAAATATATTAATTTGATGGCCTAAATTAGCAACACTTACCTTGACTTGGGGATGACACACAAGAACTTGCTTTTAATTTTCTAATATTTAAGTTCTTTATTTAATTAATATCACATATGAATTGTCTCAAATTTTAAAAATACACCCAAAACAAGGAAATAGAGCCAAAGTGGTGAAATTTGAGAGATCTTTGATGAGGTAAGGAAAGGTGATCGTGTGACATGTTTATTTTTTTAGGTATATATAAATAATGGATTATGAATTTATGTTTCTTTACTGGGTAAATAGGATAAGGTCACCAAGTACAGTGATGGAACTGTTCCACCCTTAACCAGATGTTTCAGATTCGAGTCCTGAATACGAAGAAAATCATGATGTTAAGAGCGTCACCTCCAAATGGACTTTACAATGTGCGATTCAAATTTAATTGGAGCTCCAATGCATGCTTCAAACACCGAATGGAAACCAAAAGAAAAAGGATAAGGTCATGGATGAGATTTGTTTAGCAAGAAAGTGTTCATCTTATAATATTATATATCATCATGATGATTTTAATAAAGTAACACAGAATAATTTGTAAGTGTCACGGGAGATTCAAAAGGTAATTAAAAAAAATCCAACTTTGGTTGGTGAAGTGCGAATTTGCTCGAATGCTTTCAAAGAGGAAAAAGAGGGGAACAAATCATCAAAAAAAAAGTGAAAGGAGTGCAAGAAACCATGCTAACTTTTCTATAGTTAATTGTTTGACCAAGATTGAAATATTTGCGTATGGATGTTAAATGAACGGATTAAATTAAATTTAAATAGATAAAATAAAATAAAATAAATGAATGAGTTATTTGATTCGCGTCTGAAATGAGTAACTTGAAAAAGGCTAAAAACTGAATTATAATTCTAATTAAGTTTTAAATTAATTCTTTGTTTGTTTTCCTATAATTTATTTAAATATCTACTAATTTTTTTTAGTATTATAAAAACACCCAGAAAGTTCAGATGAAGAAGAAGAAGATGAAGAAGATGATAACGAAGATGACGAAGAAACAGAAGAAGAAGAAGAAGAAGAGGACAAGAAAATGAAATCAGAAATTTCAAAAAGAACTTCTCTTGGTGAATTTCAGGTGAAATCAAGAAACAATTGAATTCCCAGAAAGTTCTGATGACGAAGACGAAGAAGAAGAGCAAAAAAGAACTTTTCTTGGTGAATTTCCGCAAATCAAATTCCCAGAAACTTCTGAATTGGCAAATGCACGATTTGGGGATGGAAAAAATCAGAGTTCTTCATTGGAAAAACACACCATTCTCAGATAGATATCTTTTAAAAATATTTGGACATAAATTTCTCATATATTAACTTATTTTTTAAATGAGCCGAATCAACCGGGTTAAATAGTTGAGTTCATAAAAAAAAAGGGTCATTAGCTCATCTAAACCTAAACAAGTTGAACGGACAATGATTTTATGGATTGATTTTACCACAAATTCATTTGATTTTTTTATCGTTAGAAGTGTTGTTTGAAAAAGTACAATTGGAGCGTAGTAATTTATATTTCACTAATCAATTTAAAAATACTTATGCTAATAATAAAGTAATTCTTTGTGTTTCACTAATATTTCAAAAAAAAACTTTTAAGAAAATTATTTTTTTTAGTATCCGTTTTTGCTCATCTATTATTGCTCAAAACAATTACTTTTTCTCTAAAAACTTGATCTAACAGCTACTTCAACAAAACCATTACTCCTTTTTATATACCCTTAGGTCCGCGTTTATAGATTTTGTTTCAAGAATTCAAAATAATATTTGTAGACTATTTTAAATAAGTGTTCATTCCAAGTTTTTAAAGTTTTTTTCTTCAATTGTATTTTCATATCAAACATAACTTAATTTTTAAAATTTTATTTTAATTTAATGTCAAATACTTTTTTTAAGAAGCAAATTGAGAATTTAGAGTCAGTAAATTTTTAGATATATATATATATATATATATATTCCAAAAGTGCTATGATGAATTAAAATCTAACATTATGAACCAAAACATGATTTAGGTAGTTAATTGCAGTTTTGTGATTTGACGTTTGTTATTACGATTCTTCTCTTTTAATTGATCAATATAATTATATTATATATTCAAATTATGATTGCATGGAAATATAATTATATTATATATTCAAATTATGATTGCATGGAAATATAATTATAATTATATATACTCTCTAATCATCCCCACCTTACACCCACAATTGGGGGCAAAAATAGACAAACATTCAGCTTGCTTACATGATGGGATTGGCTCAATTTCAGTTCACATATACATTATAATATTCTACTAATATCTTATAAAATATATATAAAAGATATATCACATAAATTATTGGATTTTGAGTTCCCTACATCAATAATTATCTTATAAAATTTAAGTTATATATATATATTAACTGTATAAAGATTTTCATATTATTAAATCAAATCAACCAAATATAATATTTCCAAGTTATCATGAAATCAAACTTGTTATGAGATTTACATATATTATTATAAATAAATTAACTAACTTAATCGGATAGTTCTTGTTTGGTTGTTACATGTTCTTAAATTCATATATCGTATTAGTATATTATATTATATTATTTTAATGAATATGACATTTGATTATACTATATTATTTTTTTGTCGTTATTACTTGATATCATATATCAATAGTTTGAAGAATAAATCTTTAATAAAAAAATACAGGGTAGAACTATTTTTTTTATGAGAGAGAAGAAGATTGTCAGATATATACTAAGCAAGGACAAAGCTATGGGTAGGAGGAAATAAAATAATGACATGCTCACACTAAATCGATTGTTATTTTATGATTATTTTTGTCATTGAATAATGATATAACTAACGTTACAATATAATTAAGTAACAATTAAAATACATAATATTGTATTTAAACTAATAACACAATATAATACAATAAGTAGGAACCATCTAAACAAGTTGAAAAATATATTATTTCTCCATGTTAATTTGTTTAACCTAGTTTAACTTGAAACAGAGTTTAAAAAAATAGAAAAGATCTTTAAATCTTATGTTGTAAAACTAAAAATATGTCAAAGTATGGCCAAAAAAGCCTTTTAATTTTATAATTTTAAATATGTCACATAAAAAATTGAAAAATTTAAAAATTACAAAAAAAAATCATTCTTTTTTAAATAGAGAAAGTACTATACACCAACAACCAACCAACGACGTACATAACTTAAACTCCTTCTTATCTTATAATAAATAATTATAAGAAGAAACAATGTCTCCCTTTGACCTTGTGCACTTGTTTTCTTGCTTATCTCTCTCACTTCATTCATATACTTAAGCCACAACTTAAACTTCCCCTCTAAACTCTATTCCTCAATCTTTTTCTTTATGAAGTAAATCATAGAGAAACTATATATCACAAAATCAATTTTCTTGATTTAAATCTCTATTTAATCTACAAATTAAATGGTGCCAACAACAACAACAACATCATCAGAAACTCTTCAAAATTATTCTTCAACTTCAGTAGCAGACAAGAAAACTTCTCAACAAAATGGTGATAACAACAATCAGGTAATTAAGAATATTAAACTTCCTTAATTAATTGTTGTGTTCCATAGGTTTATTCATTTGGTTAATTAGTTTATGAGCATGGCGGCTTAATTAAAGATGTAAACAGTGATTTTTTCTGATTAACTCTAGCTAGTTAGCTGTGTTTATTAATTAATTAATTAATTATGGCAGGGAATCATCCTAATTAAATAAGTAATCAAGTAGTAATGAGGATGACGTTTTTTGAGGAAAAAACTATGTATTTCTCTTAAACTACTTGGTGTAGGTGAATTAAACAAATGGAAAAAATATATATTATTTACTTATCATCTGAGAAAATAAAATGTTAGAAATTTTCCGTTCATTAATTAGAATATGTTTGAATTGACTTTTCATTTTTGGCCTATTAAGTTATTTAATATGCAGTTAACTAGTAGTAATCCTAATTAACCCCTTCACAAATATTACATATTTTCCTTTTTTAAAAAAAAAAAAATGAAATAGACATGTTAAAGCAATAAAACAGTGAAATATATCGGCCGGTAATTCTCAAAATTTTCTTTTCTATTCTTTTTTAGTATATTACTTGTTTGCTAAAGCTTCAAAAATCGTCATCATTTTTAGTTATTAGAAGTGTTTTTTGAGAAAACATTTTTGGAAAATAGTTTGTGTTTTACTAATTAATTTTAAAAATACTTTTGCTATTGTCAAAATAGTAATTTGTACTTGAACAAACTTTCAAAAAATGCATTTAGAAAGGAAAAAAAACCCGATTTTAAGAATATTTTTATTAATATTAAAATAGTAATTTGTATTTGAACAAACTTTCAAAATGTGCATTTAGAGAAAAACATCTTGTGCTATCTATTCAAATAAATTTTATCTAGTTTGATCAGATATCTCAATTAAAATAAATATTTTTGACTTTTTAAAAATTTAGCCGTAAATTAATTAACTCGTTTTGGACAATAAACACTTTTTCCTTCTGCTATCGATATAAGTTATATGTCATGTTTAATTTAAAAGACAATTAGCTCGTTTGGACTGCATTTTCCTTAAGACTTAAAGGCCAAGATTTGTATGTCTGAATGCATAATCAAAATAATAAATTGAATTATATTATATAAACTGAGACGGAAAGAGTATCGTATTTCTACAAATTGGGTGGGGAAGGAGATTAATGTGGGGTTTGTATGTTGGATAATGAAGGAAAAAAACACTGCACGCCTACAATGAGTGCAGTATATATCTGAAAAAAATTCTAAAGACTAATTTTATTTTTTAAAAGTTAAAAAAGTAAATGGAGACAAAAAATATAATTGCCGCATGGTTGACTTGGCTTTCTTTGTTAATAATGACCATCAAATTCAATTTAAACTTTTAGCGTGTACTTTCAACAACAAAATACTCATAATTTATCATAATAACATTAGGTTTATTAATGTATATTTTATGCGACCTCGATTATTCACTACTTTATACACTATAAGAAACATATATATATATATGTTTATGGTAAATCAACAAAAAATGTGTATTATAAAATATGATTTTTTTTACAAAATTAATTCATTGGAAGAACGCTCGATAGAAAATAAATTTTCACTGAAATATCAAAAAACTTTTTATTTTTTTTGTTTGAAAATTCAATTACTTGTCCTTTTTTTCATTGATTCAAATTTCAACTATAACATATGTGAAAATAACACTAAATTGAGAAAATTCAATGAAAAGATAGTGACATTCTAGTAATGGTAGTGTGACAACCTATTTCTTAGATGGAGAGAATGTTATCGCTATCTTACTATAAAGTAATTATTGTCTTTTAATCAGTAACTTAAAAATACTAGACAGTTATATTATATGATCTATTAAACATTTAAAAATATTTTGATATATTATTTATATTTGTGACAATGTTATCCCGAAAGAGATCTCATAAAAATAATTCCATTTAACCTATATTTCATATTTTTTAATAATAACATTCAAATTCTAAAAATTATTGTAAAGTATATGGTCAAAACAACTCGAACTTCAATTTTAAATTACTTTTTTTTCATGATCAAACGTCCACTAAATTCCCGGGCCAGGTTCCCTTAATTGGGGGCAATTGATCCAAGCCTATATGGGCCTATAATGGCCCAATTGTTCTAGTCTCTCCAAAACAAATCCGATCCAATCTTTGTGGCCAGCAACCGCACATGCCATGTTTGTTTACGCTGACAAGTGAGATCTCAAAAGATACTGTAATTTTTTTTTTTAAAAAATAATATACTTCCTTCGTCTCAATTTACGTGAGTATTTGATAGGATACGAAATTTAGAACAAAAGAAAGTTAGCGTTTAGTAGAACTGTCAAAATGGGCTGGCCCAACCCAACTCAATCCAACCCTAACGGGCTGACCCTTTTAATTAAAGGGCCTATAAAATAGCGGCCTAACCCAGCCCTAAGCGGGCCACGGGTTGGGACTGGTTGACCCTTGAACCAAAAAATGGACAACATAGATCTCTTAGAAAGAGTATCGAACGTTGATATTTAATGAACACGACATTAATACATACAGACAAGTAGACAACAAAGGAGAAATGAAAAATTAGGCATAAAAATAAAAGTAGAAGAGGTCAAAAATTCATGGTTATAATATATATTGAATATTTTTAAAATCCACAGCCCACGGGCTGGCCTCTAAGATTCGCGGGTTGGGCTTATGAGGCTAGCGGACCAAATGAGATTGGGCCAAAAAGCTTCGTTCCTAAATGGCTAAAAAAATTAAGTCCAACCCACTTAATTCAAGGGTTAGGTTGGGCCGGCCTAACGGGTAAGCCCATTTTGACAGCTCTAGCGTTTAGCCATGAATTTAGTTGAAACTTGAAAAAATATAAGAATTTTTGCCAGGGACAGAAGATATGTATCGTAGAAAATGACTCCAAAAATTATTTTTTTCATCTCAATTTATATATATCTCAATTTGTATGATATTATCAATAATTATTTTCTTAGATATTCTTAGGACTATAAATTATTTAATTAAAAATAAAATAAAATATTTACAGTGTTACCAAAAAAGAAATATTTAAAATTATATTACTTTTAATAATAAAAATATAATATTCTTTTTAGATTTTTTTTTTTAAAAAAAATTGCCAAATAAATTGAAACAATAGGAAACAAAAGGAGTACTTTATTTGGGCCACAACATTAAACCCAATCAACAACTTGTACATTTATTTATCTAAAAATATGCACAGTATTAATTTTACTTCACCTATTTATTTTTATTTATTCACTTCAAATTTAATGTATCTCTTAAAAAAAACATAAATATTTTTTCTTAATATTTATATTAATTAAATATTTAATATAAATAAATATAAAAGTAATATTTTTTATTATATTAAAAGATTTACTCTTTTTATGACTCGAACTTACAATCTTTGAGTCAGAAGTAATGGTGTTTATTATCGGAGCAACTCTTTCCCTAAAAATTAGATCTTTGACTATTGGAATCGTGCGTAGGTGCTTTGAAATGTCAATCTATTGTTGTGCCACGCAACAGAAACTTCCTTGCCCCCTGTAATCCCTCACTGAACTGTAAATTCTCAGGAACAACAATACTTTTGATCTATAAAAATTCTTTGGGTACTTCATTTCTGCTTGAAAAATCTTTGCTTTGCTTTAGTTTTTGAGGGCTATTAATGGTGGAACTTCACATATTGATTTGCCTTTCTTCATGGTCATTATTCTTCTCTTTACCCCATTTCTATCTTTTTTTTATTTGATTCTTTATTTATACATGTTGACTGAGATCTGATGTATGAACAGTTGGTTGATGGGGAGTAAGTTTTTTTTTCTAGGGGTTGTTCAAGAATGAGTTTTTGATAAAAAATTCGATGACCCATTATGTAATTTGGTCATGATCGATTGTTTTGTTGTTGTTTTTGTAATTTAATTGCTTTCTTGAACAACCCCATGTTATTAATTGTTAAAAAATTGCTTCTTTTTGATGAATATGTTTCCTGGAAAATGCAGAAATTGAGGGTTTCAGCTCAAAGAGAAGCTGCAATTCCTATGGGGGATTACAATGGTGCTGAGTACATAGGGATTAACGAGGTTCCATCTCCTAGAGCAAATAATTCCAACAAAGTTTCACTCTTGCCACTAATTTTCCTTATTTTCTATGAGGTTTCTGGTGGACCTTTTGGTGTTGAGGACACTGTGCAAGCAGCTGGTCCTCTTTTTGCTCTTCTTGGATTCTTGATTTTCCCATTAATATGGAGTGTCCCTGAGGCACTGATTACTGCTGAAATGGGAACTATGTTTCCTGAGAATGGGGGTTATGTTGTGTGGGTTTCATCTGCTTTAGGTCCATATTGGGGGTTTCAACAAGGTTGGATGAAATGGCTTAGTGGAGTTATTGACAATGCACTTTACCCTGTTATGTTCTTAGATTACCTTAAATCTGCTATCCCTGCATTAAGTGGTGGGCTTCCTAGGATTGTAGCTGTTTTAGCACTTACTTTGGTTCTCACTTATATGAACTATAGAGGTTTAACGATTGTCGGATGGGTAGCTGTCTCGCTTGGAATATTGTCGATGCTACCTTTTGTTGTTATGGGGCTCATTTCAATTCCCAAAATTAGGCCTGGGAGATGGTTGGTGGCAGATGTACATAGTATTGATTGGAACTTATATCTGAATACTCTTTTCTGGAATTTGAACTATTGGGATTCGATAAGTACTCTTGCTGGAGAAGTACGTAACCCGAAAAAGACTCTGCCTAAGGCTTTGTTTTATGCTGTGCTTTTAGTTGTGCTGTCTTATCTTTTCCCTTTGCTGATTGGTACTGGAGCTGTTCCCCTCGAACGTGAATTGTGGACTGATGGATATTTCTCAGACGTAGCGAAGATACTTGGTGGAGTTTGGCTCAGATGTTGGGTTCAAGGGGCTGCTGCAGTATCAAACATGGGGATGTTTGTAGCTGAAATGAGCAGTGACTCTTTTCAGTTACTTGGTATGGCTGAGAGGGGAATGCTCCCTGAGTTCTTCGCAAAGAGATCTCGCCATGGAACTCCAGTTCTTGGGATTCTCTTCTCAGCTTCTGGTGTGCTTTTACTTTCATGGTTGAGCTTTCAGGAGATAGTAGCAGCAGAAAATTTCTTGTATTGCTTTGGAATGATCTTGGAATTTATAGCATTTGTATGGTTAAGGATTAAGTATCCGAATGCACCACGCCCATTCAAGATACCGGGGGGAATAATTGGAGCCGTCTTGTTGTGTATACCTCCAGCCATTCTCATCGGTGTTGTATTGGCATTCTCTACAATCAAAGTTATGGTTGTAAGCCTTGCTGCTGTTGCAATTGGGTTGGTGTTGCAGCCATGCATTAAGCTTATCGAGAGGAAGAGATGGCTGAAGTTCTCAACTAGTTCAGATCTTCCTGATATCACAGCACATGGTCCATTAATTCGATGATTCTCTAATGAGCATGGCGTTATAAGGTTTAACTGTTTCACTTACATAACAGCAATGACAACTGTGTTCAGTGCAGAGTTATCGTGGGGAGTCCATGGAAAACAGGCAACGCCAACAGAATTGGTTGTTGAGGTTTTGTACTGTCCCTTTTCTCTTTTAAGGATCTTATGGTAGCTTCTAATCTCGTAAGCTGTATTTGCGATGTTCTTCTGCCTGTGTGGTTTAGTTACAGTTTCCAGAGCAACTCCAGCAGAAGTGGTTCATCAAAGGTTGGTTGATCTGTTTCTCTTGAAGGGCGTTACAGTAGTTTCTAATCTTGTAGTTGTATTTGCCCTGCTCTTGAGATTATTAAAGTAAAAAGTAGCTACCGATGATAGTTCAGGGAATTGTTTTAGAAACAGATGGTGATTGCTTTTTCCTGAATTGATCATGTTACGTGTGTGTAATGCACTGTGCTAGTAAGACTAATAACTGTAAGACGTGTAAATGAACGCATATGTTCATAATTGAAACCAACTTCAGCTCGTGTAAGTTTGAACTCGGGTTGTTTATTTTAAAGAAAAACAAGTTTGATTCCACTGCCAAGCTTGACTATTACACAAGCCTAAAACAGTTTTCAAAGCTTTTCAGAGAAGTTCTACTAATAACAACATATCAAGTGTAATTCCACGAGTGGAGTTAGGGCAGGCTAGAGTGTATGCAGATCTGCCACACTCACATTAAACAAATTGAAACATCTCTACAAACTACGAGGGAACGTTCGTTCAATATCTTGACGAATTGGATTAGCTTTCACAAGAGCAATATGCATTGTCAACAGAACAGTGTGATGAAATAATGCAGAAAGGCAAAAGTGCAGCACTGAAATAAGTCCTTCCAGTTAAAGGGTAAAGAGGAGGTCTGGTACAATAATCACCACCAGGGCAAATACCAGAAATTGTGATTTACATTTCATCGTCATCGCACGTCTCCTATCAAACTTGAACCTTTGAAAGTCAGCCTCACAAGATCATAAATGGTCGCACAAAACAACCAGACTAGGCAAATCTTTTCACTGCAAAAATGCGTGTAATCTCGAATATAACAACCAATGTATCATGCACAAGAAATCCCTTAGATTTATCAGTCACTGGACCTAGATTTTGGGGATTATTCCAAAGCCACCAGAATCTACTTTTATTACCAGAGATAAATCTAGCACTTCCTGCAGAAGTAAGATTGAGATTTAGGTTATTAATTCATAAAAAGGTACATTCTCCAGTAAGCTAAAACCAAGATTAGTACGCGGAACCTGTAACCATAGCATCCTCTCCTTTCACTTGATTCTTTATCGTCAGCTTATAAGTTGCATAAACTGTTGGAGTAGTGTCATCTAAGCGGATTCCAATTGCAAGGTCCTTGCGTTCGTCTACAGGGTATCCTTTGGGATAAAGCTCTAACTTCCTAAAACAACATTAGTTGTCAAATTATCTGTACTTTCCGAAAACACAACATTAGAACAAGGAAAACAATTGATCGATCTGAATAATAAATACCACTTGCAATCTCCAAGAGTGAAGCGCGCAGCAGGAACTGAGTTGGTTGAACTGGAAAAGTTAGAGATTTTCCAAGTGTAAACATCATTAGAAAGATTTTTGGGCTGGGGTAGAAGCTCTCCTACACCACTATATTTGATAACAAACACCTCAGCACCAAATACACATTTGTCACCAACAAGGTACCCTTTTGTAGGATCATTGAACACAGAGAGTGGGAGTAGTTGGGAAAAACCCCATTCAGTTTTCATTGCATGATAGCGCCTTGGCTTCTCGTTAACATCTGAAGTTAAAATTATGGAATCAAAATCATCTTTATTAAGAGTTCTTTGTTTAGCAATGAAAAGTGAGAAATAACACACCTTGAATTGTCAAGTATTTGTCACGATTCTGGTCAAACACAAAGAACTTGAGACTCACATTAACCTCCCAACCAAGACGTAAAGCCTCCGTGTTTGTGATGACCAAGTAGAGCGAGAGGTGTCCGTTTTCACCTCTTTCTTGATCACCATTTGGATAGAGACACAGTTTCCTTCAAAGAAGAAATCCACAAAAAATGATATCATCGAACAAACAAACATACACACGAAAAAGGAAATTCTTAAAGAATTGTGAGTCCTATAGGTTTGATACTTCACCATTTGTGACCACTGGCTTCAAAAATCTGAGACTCATATCTCTTTCTTCCGGATATCTCAAGTAGTTGAACAAGGAATGACAATGAATCTACTTTTAATATATAGTGAGCTGGTGGGATATCTCTCAATGTTCTCCCTATATCTGTAAAAGCATCACAGAGGCAGACGAAAAAGATTTTAGTTTTAATCAAAGTTACTTCTCTTTTTGATAAATAATCAAAGTTACTTCTCTGAACGAAAAAATATCTATTGTAGTTTGATTCAAATATGTAAGCGTGATAACATATATGGATCACAAAATCCTTTTTTTCTGTAAGTAATCAAAGATTATATAAATGTTTGCATTCAGCCAGCGTGATAACATATATGGATCACAAAATCCTTTTTTTCCGTAAGTAATCAAAGATTATATAAATGTTTGCATTCAACCAGCGCGATAAGACATAACTACAGATTGCATCGACATCCTGTATCAAAACAAAAAACATGCAAGTACTAGTATATATCACCCATTCACCCTAATGCAGTAGTAACATTATGTCCACCCTTTACTTCGTTCAAATGGTCTTATCATATAGTTGGAAACAGAGACTTCTTAATCTTTTAACCCAGAAGTAGAATTTATTCAGTTGCCCTGTAAAAGCTATAACCTCCGGCCTCCACCATCGTTTTAAGCAGGGTGATCCTTGGGGTATTTTATTTCTTTTCTTCTTTAATTTCGCGGCGGAGTATCAGAAAGTTGATTGAACTAAGCTAGTTGAAGAATCACATCAATGTTGTTCTAGCAAATTCAAGTACATAACTCATCATCACCACCTCACCCCTACTCCCTATTTCCCTCTGTTGGGGTTTAGAGTTTGGTTTGATTCAAGTTTTACCTAAAAAGAAACCAAACCAGTTACATCTATTTTGTTGTATAAAACCAAACCAAATAGAATTCATCTTTTCCCACACAAAATACAATTTTTTTTTGGCTATCCTTTGAGTGCGCACAGGGTAAAACCCTGTACCTATGCAATAACTCCACACAAGAGAGGTAACCCACGCTAAGCAAGCCTGGTGTGACGAGGTCGAACTAGAAGGCAAATCCCTTGCTTTCGCTGGCAAGGGGTTTCGAACTTGAGACCTCCAACATGGAAGTCCCAAGCCCAAACCACTAGGCCATCCGAAGGGTCCACAAAATACAAATTCAATTCATACAAAATGAACACTCAATTCTGTTTAGCAAAGAACAGAGCAAATCAATAAACGTATTATCTACTGAAGCATGTATACGTGAGAGATTATACAAGGAGACATTGACAACGATTCAACTTTATACAATCGCTGAGCTAGCATGCCGATTATGGATTCCCCGGAACAACTAGATTTGGTACAGTTCTATAAATAATTTATTCAGGTCCCAATAACTTCCCTTTTTTAAAAATCTAAAATCCATAAACTCAAAGTTCTAGCTCCGCCTCTGCACGTGGATGCTTCCACAAACTTACCTAAATTTGATGATTAAACAAATAAATCATCCCTAAATAACTACAATATAGACGAATACAGAACTCAAGCAAACATCATGAACATGTAATATGAATTTTTCAAAAATATGGTCATAAAAATCATAACTTGACACACGCATTTTGTTTATTCCATTGTTTTTTAAATACCAAACAAAACCCTACACCGTATTGAACGATAGAGAGAGATTGAAAGAAGTTAAGGAGTAAAAGGTACCAAGTAAGGCAGTACCTTCGGACTTGTCTTCTCCAATATTCATTTCGGATACCATATTTGTTGCCTTTACGACTTCCCAGTATATGAATATTCTACACAGGTTTTGGACTCATTTTTGACGATGGGGTTTTTTTTATAGGGTTTTGAAGTTTGAAATTTTATTTGTACAATTCAATTTAGATTTTTAAGTTGTTTTTCTTTTCACAAACATAAAGACTTTTATATAATCGGCTTACCTAATGAACAAGCTATAATTCATAAATAAGTTTAATTTTTGTAAAATGAATTTAGACCAACTATATTTTATGTGTGGAGGGTTGGCAAGTTAAGAAATTGCACTTCGAGAAATGAAAAGAGTAGCGGAAATGGGGATGTTGTGATGGTGTGTGGCATACTAGGAGAGATTAGATTAGGAACGAAGTTATTCGAGATAAGATGTGAGTGGGTTTCGTGGTAGATAAGTTGAGGGAGACGAGTTTTAGGTGGTTCGAACATCTAAAAAGGAGATGTGCAGATATCCTGGTGAGGTGGTGTGAGAGATTGACTATAGTGGGTACGAGAGAGGTAGAGATAGATCAAAGAAATATAGAGGAGATGTGATTAGATAGAATATGATACACATGCAGTTTATCGAGACATGAATAGAAGGTTAGTAGGTATTGGAGTGTTGTAATTTTCCCTACTACTACCTTATTCTTTGATTTTATTACTTGTTTTTTCATTTGCTTCTATTACATCTTGTTTGTCGTTTTGCTATTGTTCTTCTCCTTCATTTTTAGCATGATTTCTTCATTGCTGAGCCGATGGTTTATCGGAAACAACCTCTCTATCCAGAGGCGTATCCAGAATTTCGAGATAAGGGGTGCAGTATTGTAAAAAGGTGGATCTAAGATGTAAATTTGATCGGATATATCTATACATATATAAGATTCAGATTTCTAATCTCACTTAGAAATGGTGCATCCAATCATCGTCACATAATATGATACTCCGAATATGGGTTCACACATTTATATTTCAATATTTTTTAAAATATAACACTATTATATATGATCTCGGGAGGGGAGCATGGGTTCACGTGAATCCTGTGACCTCCCCCCCTAGATATGCCCCTGCTCTCTAACTTCACAAGGTAGGGTAAAGTTGTGTACACACCACCGGCTAGACCTTAACTGTGGAATTACACTTGATTTTTTTTTTTTGTTGTTGTATCCCTACTATTTGTTTTTGGTGAAGGGTTATTCATGTTAATTAGTGGTGTCAATGGTTGTTAAAAAGCTGATTGAACCAAATATTACTATGGATGTGCACAAGTAAACACACGCGTCCTACGTGACAATTCGTGCGAGACGCCATGTAGGATACCACATAGGACGTGTGTGTCTACTTGATCAACTTTATACAAGTTTAAGTGTCTACTCGTACACAACCAAAGTTGGAAGACATGGATACCAGCTGAGGCCAAGTTAAAGGGCATATTTATATATTAGGCCGATATAATAAAACAAAACTCACTAGTTAAAAGCAGTTCTTATCATATCCAACACCTAGTGTCATGAAATAATGTACAAAGACAAAGTGCAGCAACTGAAATAAGTCCTATAGTTAGTGTGAAAGAGGCCTTGTTCAATAATCAGTAATCACCAAGCCAATTGCACCCATGGCAAAGGCCAGAAGATGTCATTTACATATCATCATCATCCGCTCGTCTCCTGTCAAACTTGTAACTCAGCTTCACAAGATCATAAATGGTCGCGATCCATACAAAATACATGGATGTATGAACATATATAGGCAAAAACAGAACAATTAAAAGTAGCTATAGCTCTGAGAGGGTGTGCTTACTTGTGAAACTCAAGCAAAACACTAGACCAGACCAGATTAGACTAGGCAAATCATTTGACAGCAAAAAAAACGTGTTATCTCGAATTTAACAACCAATGTATCATGTACAAGAAATCCCTTAGATGCATCAGTCACTGCACCTAGCTTTTGGGGATTCCTCCAAACCCAAAATCTACTATCAGAGTACAATCCAGTACTTCCTGCACAAGTTAAAGTTGTGTTTAAAGTTTTATTCAGTGCATAAATTGAAAACCAAGATTATTACGCATAACCTGTAGCCATGACATCTTCTCCATCCGCTTGATTCTTTATCATCAGCTTATAATAATCTGCATAAACTCTCGGTGTATTCTTAGGTGTGTCATCTAAGCGAATTCCAACTGCAAGGTCACTGTGTTCGTCTGCAGGGAATCCTTTGGTATGCAGCTCTAACTTCCTGAACAGCATTATATTAGTTGGATGAAATTCGTGCGAGTAGGTTTGTTTATAACGAGGATTGACTTCATTTATAAGCTCAAACTTTTCGGATGATAAACTTTTTAGGATTGCTATTTGAAATATAACACTGTTTAACAACTTAGATACAGAGCAACAAATAGAAATACTTGATGAGCAAGCTCTTGACTTGGACAAGAAAGGACCATCATTTGTAAACTTAAGTCTATAAACACTTCTTGCAGTTATCGAAATGGGGACTACACGTTCAGTTCAACTACAAATATGAGAAATAAATAGCACTAGATAACTCGCAAAATGAAATATCAGTGATAATACAGCTCTTTGACAAAAATAACAGTTTCTGCGAAACTTTCTCAGAGGTTGAGGCATCAATGAAAAATCTTGCACCAATTGTACAAAACAAGGCCGTATTTGCTATCTGTTACTGTCAATAGTACATCAGATGTTCTCTAAATTGATAAGCAGAAGCAGCCTACTCTACACAGTTGAAAGCCTCCAAAATCTAGCAGGGATTGTTTATTAAACCGTCAAAAGGATTTCATTCCCTGTAACACATATAAGACTAGTGACTCATCACATTCCACCTGATTATCAATTAGATGCGACGCTTCTTTGTGAGGCGGCATCCATTATGGGGTTTTCGTGTTGTGTCCTCGATGAATACCACAGGGTTCTTATCTCCACGAGAGTGATTGTAGCCCTCTCTGAAGCTTAGAATAGCTTGCTTCTTTTTCTTAAAGTAAGTAAACCCATTTACTTTCATGACCACTGACCCCAAGCCCCGGTCCCTGGCTTCACGTCCTACATGTTCTGCAGTTGATTCAGCAGAGTATCTTGCAACTTTCCCCCCTTTTCCTGTTAGCTTACCTGCACTAGCTCCAAACTTTTTATTCCCTTTAGAATCTGTCACAGTTACGAAGGCATTGTTGCGAAGAACCTTTATATGAACAATATCAGCATCCTGCTCAATGTGATACCTAGAAAGTGGAGCACCACTCGGGAAACGCCTTGTATTGTCCTCCGTAAGTCCTCTAACAAAGTCCATTGGCCTATAATTGTTTCCCATCTCAGCTTCCTTTGGGCTTCCAGAATGTAAGAAACACCTCCTACCAACATTACATATTGAACAAACATTCATTCCCAAGATTGCGTTCTGATTACTGTATATTTTGCTTTCAGTCTTCCCTTGAATACCTGCACCAAAATGATCCTTTGAGCAAAAGTTCAAAAAACTTATCTTAAGACCAGAATAAGAGACAAGGGCATGAGTATCCAGAAGCTCGGAAGAAAAAGTAGAAGAGATTCCTGGATCTCCGAAATGCTGAATTAGATAGACATCGTAACAGATTTAAACACATCTACTTAATTATAGATCACATGTTCTACCATTGATAACAACCATATTATAATAAACAGGGAATTGAAACAAACAATCAAAACCTATATAGAATTAACAAGATAGAGTTAGAATAAGAATATAGGGAGGATAGATTTAAAAAAGTAAAGGAGAATCAAGCCCATTTCCCTTTCTGTTACTCAAGAAGCTAGTAATGGTAAGGCTAATTATAAAACCCAAAATCTCGGAAAAGTTAACTATAAGGTCTCACAATATGATGTATAGCCATTTTCTTTCTCCCACACTAGGAACAGTAAAATAATTTCTTTAATAAAAACCTTACCCCATCAAGAAATGGAACAGTAGCATGATAATCCGGGAAAACAAATACAGCAAATGCCAGATAGCAAATTTCAACAAGTTCCCATCATGGAAAGATTTGAAAGAATACTATATAGTATACCAACAAGAGAATTATGATTCTACAGTGCTTAAAGAGAGGATTATTCTTAATTTTTATTTCTCGCTTACCTAGTAAAGCAGCAATACAAATAAAAGTAATCAAGGCAGGTAAGCGCTAGGGTCTATTTATGTTTTTACCTGTTCCTAATGCTATATGGGATGACTTCTCAATTTGGTTTTGTCACTTCCTTGCAATATTTCTGTTTTTCTTTATAATACGTATATTCACAAAATGAGAAGAAAACAGACAAAACATTAGTCCTCCATCCTTTCCATCATAAATAGGTTATCTTCCACCTTCATTCCCATAAATCGTTGTCTTTAGTTGAAATCTTCCATTTACTTAGAAATTGGAATAAAATTTTATCCATAAAATGCTAGATAATTCATAAATCCGCAAGCAAGGAAAACCTCCAAGTACCATCTTCCATTTTGATAGTCCCCTATTCTACATTATAATTGTGACACATACTCCCTTTATGCTATCTTTTGATCCTCCTCAGTCCGAAACAACTTAACAAATTCTTCGTGTACTAGAGAGAGAAATATGAATAGTTTATTTAAAATCGTGCAATTAAGGATGGAGAAGCTTTCACTCTTCAAGTGAAATTCAGTAAACCGGCAAGTAGATGCATCCTTCATCTTGAATATCAAGCAAAAGATTTAATCATTGCATCGTACAAATATTGAATATAAATAAATAAATGTTATAAGATTGAGGGTGTAATTGGAAAGCAAACAGTCACTTGCAACCATTGAAATAAAATTTTAGGACAATACGCTTCAAAATAAGCTCAAATTTAAATTCACACACTTCCAATAAAAATGGAAACTAGGTATGAAGCGATACACAATTTGATGAAGAGAATTGCACAACATTTAACAAGAGGAAAATAAACAGTACCCACCAAAATTTGGAAGTGTCGAAAAGGTCCTGAAAGCTTGAGGATGATCAGAAGAACGTAATTTGAAAGCATTGGCAGCCCATAAGACACTCCGGATGAGCTTCATCTTGCCTGTAACAATACAAATCACTTCAACTTAGCATCTATTTTGACAAAAAAAAATGAATAATCAGAAAAAACCTTTCCTACAGAATCCCAGTTCTATCATACTTTCTTCCCATCATCTTATTGAACTCATTAACTGATATCATTTCTTTATCATCAAGTTACTTCACTGTTAAATGATTAAATGAAAACTGTGCAATTCCAATATACAAATGGAAAGAACATCAAACTGTTAACAAAGAAACCCGAAGTTGATATGTAATATCCTAGAATTCTAACAAAAAACACTAGGTGATTTTTCCCATCTGTCCTAGCCTTGGTGGACAGAGTTACCTGGTAACTTTTGCTAGAGGGAGGTGACAGGTATCTTGTGGAATTAGTCTAGCTGCGCGAAAGCTGGCCCAGACACCACGATCATCAAAAAGAAAAATAATCCTATAATTCTAGACATCCACGGAGACCATTCCTGTAACTACTTTAATCCAATAGTACCATATGCATCAGAAAAGATTCAACTAAATATTCGAAAGGAAATTAACTTAAACAGCCAGCCGGCTCGTTGTAAATATTGTTTGGTCAAACTTGCTCCTTTCGCACATGTTATAGTCTAGCTAGGTGAACTAAGTAGTCAGATACTTAAAAGATGAATGAAATTTCTACAGCTCAAACACACCTTCCTTTTATCACAAAGTACAACTTAAAGATCCATGAAAACAAGAAGCAGTAGAAAATCAAGATCTGATTTTTATGCAAGGATTCATTCAAAAACTAAGAAATCAATGGTGAGACAATCTTCAATTTGGATATTCAAAGCAGAAACAAACGCAAATTTTTTATTTTTTTTTAAAAAAAAGCAAAATGTGTTAATATACCACTGAAATCGAAAAATGGATCAAAGCAACAATGGAGAAATTGTAACGCTTGAAGTAATGGAGAAAGAACTTACTTTTGCCACTGAAGTCGCAGAGATGGATGAAAGAAGAAAGGAAAAGATACAGCTACGGAGGAAAGAAGAAAGGAAGAAGGAGTGTAGCTTAGGGCTTTTGTTAGTAAGGGTATTGTTGGAAATAGAAAAAATTACAAGGCATAAAAAGGTAAATTACTGTTAAAACAAAAAAATAATATTGAAGTCAAAATTTATAAATCTTTTAACCACTTTTTAATTTTGTTAATTAATCCAAAGGGATTTATTATACAAAATTAAAGATGAAATTTACAAACATGTACTTCCTATTTAACTTCTCTTCCTCCATTAAAGTTCATCTCAAAGGTCCAAGAAAATTCAATAACTAAAAAAGCACTATACTGTTGTTTAGACTATACTGTTGTTTTGATTTAGCTTTCAGTCAAATGACTTGGTGAAGTTTTTATCATCACTTCCAGAATTAAAAAAGCACGATAAAAACAGAGTTTATGCATTCATGGAGCATTTTCTTGGTGCAAAATGTTTTACGACATGTCTGCCTTCCACCCAGTTGTATCCAAACATAATTCAGAATGGTTGGTTTTCATTTTGTTTATATCTCCAGCAACAAACCATCTCTCTTTGAAATCGAGTTAGATGTTATACTAGGAATTCACGAAGGAGTTGAATGGAGTAGCTATTCTATTGAGGCGAATACAAACACTTTTTGATAAGTAGGACGAAGAGTTGTTTCGCAAAGTCAATAGACTATCTTGCCCTAAGCTGAGCTGGTGATTATTCAAATTTACCTCTTTGTGTCACCCGATCGCCATTTTTAATGCACAATGATCTTTGGACAACTCAAGATTGGAAGTCATCGAATATGAATTATGTATATCTGCAATTGAAGAAGTATTCCAGCAATATGTCCAACATCAAGTGCCATGTAAATAAAAATACGTGAATGGCTTTTCACTTCATCATTGATAAAGAGTATTGTAACTGTAAATGGCTTTTCATTTTAGCATTGGTGATGCTCTGTTTTGGTGTAGCTACTGGAAATAAAAAAGATACATCTAAGACATGTAAAACTGATGAATAGACATAATTGAATTAAGAAATGAAAATAACATGATCTCTGTTTGTCCATGCCATGGATAACCAAAAAAAATTTTACACACTTCTAAATGTACTCAAATTTGGTCCACACAAACATCCATTCTTGCATATCTTCAAGTCAACCCAACAATGCTAATTCTTCTGCATAAGTTGCTCGGACTCTCTAGAAATGTTGTCGCACCCGTGCTTTCTTTTGAAGAATGCGACACACACCCAATGGCATTTTTGAAGAGTCCGAGCAACATAGATTACACAACCTCATGCTCAATATTTGATACCAACAATCCATCACAAGAACCAAGTATAAGTGAACATAAGCACAAAAACTCACGGATCAGATGCACCAATTAAACAATAAACACAAACTTAATATAAACATTTATTAGACATCACGATAGTTCAACAAAATCTGACAATTGTCGTAGGCAAAATGAAAGTTCCGTAGCAAAATAACTGGACATTAAGCTACATTGTTTGTCAACAAAATTACCAAAATAACATTCTTGTTCTTTACATGTCTAAATTTCAGCAAAAACAACTAACTTAAATCATTTGAAGGTTTTGTTTGGACTCTATGCATTGCACTTTGCATTAGGAGTTCTTGTTGGGTAACTGCCTTCTTTCCTCTCCACTTCAAGCGCTTGTTTGGTTTGTATACAGTATCACCTGTGACATCGGCAGAATTCAACACCTTAGGTGTGGAGATTACTCTGTTGTTAGACGTACTTTGCTGTAATCAAAGAGAGAAGTGTCATACAATGACTTAAAAATAAGAGTAGTTCTAAAATAATTAACATATACTTACATTAACACAACTGTAACCAGACTCGGATAAAAATACACCTTGTCCAACAATTCTTGACCTTTTGTAATTAGTTTTGCACCCTTTTTCTTGTTCAACAACATCACTCTACAATCGAACCCTAGCAAGCCCCTAGCAAACCTAAATCGAAGTAGATACTAACCTTTGAAAACGATGTTTAACAAGATGAGCAAAATACAGCAGCAAACGAAGCCTAGCAAATTTCAAACTGAAATTTAATCAGTAAAAGATCGCTAACAAAACCCCAACAAACTGAAGAAATAACAAAGCAGATCTTACCAGAACACATTTCTAGGTTAAAACCCTTTGATTTCCAGGGTTATGCTTTGGGATTAGATGTGAAATTTAGTTGGGTTTAGTCGGCAATGGAAGAGAGATTTAGTGTGGAAGAGAAGTGGAACTACTGTGATAAACTTTTTTTTTAAAAATTATATATATCGTATGCCATATCAGCTAAAAAAATTCATGTGTGCACGCGTGGATAACACGCATGTGTACATGTGGATGAGAGGAGTGTTTTTAAGTTTGGTTTGTATAGTTTAGGGGTGTATTTAAGGTCGTCTATAGTTTAGGGATGAAACTAATAATTTGCGTATAGTTTGAGGGTGTTTTATATACTTCTCTCTTATATAAATATAAAAACAATCTTCTCCCTCATACTTAGATACTTTATTGTTCTCGATAGGAGTAATAAGGAAGAGCAATGTAAAGCCAAAAAAAAATAATCATTTGTTCCTTCTACTAGGAATAACACAATAAGAACTGAAATTGTTTGACATCTGGGGCTTGGCCTAAAGCACATTTCCAATTGTTGGAATTCTGTCATGTAAATCCACTTCTTTTCTATCAACTCTTAACGATCTAACAGCAGCTCATGCTACTCTGTTATTTCCCTCTCGTCGACAAGAGTACATGTTACATATTCACTTGTCTCACGTCAACCAAAAGAGAACGAAGTAACAAATCTTTGACCTAAGTATAACGGTTGCTGCAATCTGATAGTGTGACTGTTATCATCTGAACTTAGATGTCAGCGTCAAGAAAGTTCCCAGAAAGCGTTACCTGCCAAAGGAGAGACAGAGAGAGAGAGAGTAGTGTCAGACTTTCGCCCATCACAATGCAAACAAGAACATAATAATGAAATCAGCCAAAGCTTAGGGCTCCCAAAGAATGATCCTTCAGTGAAGCACCTCATCAAGTGTCATGACCTCATCCACATGTTTTCAAGGTTAAAATGCATACAGTACACATGCCATTTTTATTTTATTTTTTTCGCTTCACAATGAACACTTAATGTCATTGTTAGTAATTGCTGTTTCGTGTATACTGCACTATTTTCCTCTGGTAAGTAATATGTATATTAATGGATACTTAATAATGTATAACGCAACCTCAAAAGTAGCTTGTGCTTGACATGTACCTTTTCACCAAGTTTGAATGGAGGAAGACCCTTATAAGGGCATGTACCGCAGCGGAAAGCATCACCAAGACCACACTGCAGACATCAAAGACATGTTCCCCAAAAATACACAATTAAAAAGAAAAACCAACTGCAAAACTCAAAATCAGATCAAGAAAGAAACCGACTAGTTGTTCAGCTGCCTGCTAATCACACTATAAACATCAATAAATTACCAAATAACACAAATTTAGCAATAATGACAACCAACGTGCACTTCTCAAATAGATCTATTAGTTTGACAACTGATATATGTATTACAGTTACACATCTATCAAAACATTATTAAAAATATAGAGATAATAACGAATGACTGTAAATTAATTTAGAAGGTGAAGAAACAAATTAGGTAGTTGAAAAGCTCTGATACAAAATTGTGACAGTAAAAGGCATCAAGTCATGAACTTTACCATTCTCACAAAAAAAAGGGAAAGGCAACAAGTCATGAGGTCCCAGTTTAAAAAGACAATGTATTTTTTTGGAAAACCATATTTTTGTGTACTCTTTACTACACCACTTATATACTAGAATTTTCCCACCAAATAAATAATTAGTATTACATTAGTTTTATAAAAATGCAACAAATCAACATCATTTTGATTCCTTGGAAGAGAAACTTCTCATTCAAAGAGGTGAAGTATTTTGGGAGAGTGAAAATTATGCCAAATAATTTTGGCGACGAGTAATCTACTATATGAAATAAATCAATATAAAAGAAACCATACACTGCCACAGGCAGACTGAGGATTGTTCAGTTGTTCAGCAGTTGGTCCAAGTTGCACTTTTGTCTCAGCTTCAGCCCGTCCGCACGTACAATTTTTGCATGCTTTCCTTGTTTTTCCAACTTCACAGTCATCAACTGCACCGGCAAGTAAGCAATGAGTTAAATATATTACTGAAAGACTAATAATGTCAAGAGGTAAACAACCTTAGTGCATTAAACTTACCACTTGGCAATTGTGGTTTCTTCAGATCTTCCTCAGTGAGAAGGCTATCCTCATCAATGAGATCTGAATCATCATCGATCTGAACTTTCGGTAAACTTTTTGTGACTTTCTTGATAGAGAACGATGAACCAACCTTCCATGAAGGTTTCTTTGCTGTTATCTGTTCACGGATTAAATTAGCCACACGACTTTTTTAAGTCAAGATCAATAACTTCAAGGCTTTTTTACAACATCTGTGTCTCAATCCAAACTAATTGGGGTTGGTTTAGTGAATCCTCTATATCCAATCCGCTTCATTTGGGCCCGTCATTCTACTTCTTAATTTATCATTTAGGACAAGTGGAGGTTTTGTAAAACTAGGGATTCTCATAATTTCACATGTATCCCTATGACACCATCATAAATATTTAACCAAGCCAAAAAGACTCCTATCAAACACTAGATTCAATCTAAAAGTGTCCCTAATAAAGACTAACTTCAAGGCCAGGGTTGCAGTTGAAAACTGAATAAACATCAAAACAGTATTATCAGTAACTAGAGTAGCATTATTGCCACATCAATAAAAATAAAGCCCTGAATGAATTTAATGCCATGAAATAGCTATTAAGAAACTTATAACAACTTTATTTATAAAAAAGGAGTTATCACAATTTGAAATGAAAAAAGGAAAAAAATATTGAAAGGGGGATGATGTGGTCCTGTGGAGGAAGACAATGAGCAAAATACAAGGCATGTGGATGAAATACTAACCAAGATAGAGTGGCCAGCTTCAAATGACTGTATATCAGAGAATCCAGCCAATAATAACTTGCGCTCATGGGTGGATTTTTCCTGCAATTCAGATAAAAGGACAACTCACACCCCCATACAAATTCTCCATGAAAAAAATACACACAAAGTGTGAATCCACTCGCCTTCGAGACTGATTGAGAACTTAGGCTAAGTAGGACTGTTCCACCAGGCTTCAACACTCTTGAGATGTCCCCACACAATTTATCACTAGGAAACTCAAGGGACCTACAGATGAGAGCAACAACATCCATAGATGCAGACTCCACTGGTGTCAGACCTGTAATAACCGGATGTTAACAGCAGGAAAAAGAATACATTATTACGGACCTATAGCCAAGGGGCAAGCACATGAAACAGAGGTAGAAGATACTTAAGTCAAGGTGGCGCAGAAAAGGAAAAAGAAGAATATTAAGGAGACAAGTTCCCTCTCTTACCACCAAGTTGAGAACTTCTTTCTCCACAGAATGCTCCCCCCACCTACGCCCTCTCTCTCTATGTACCAATTTCATGTTTTATGACAGAATTACGGTGAAGATGAACAGTTTCTTCTGTTTCTGCGCTAAGAATCTATTACACGAAGCATTCAAGGTTGTAGAAACAGCTTCTAATTATTCAAACAGCTTTCTTAAGTCCCCTCTTTATCTCCAAAAACTACCCACTAGAAGAATCTAAGAATACTTAATCTACAGTCATATAGTTCTCAAAAAAGATTCAGACATTTGATCCACGCGAAGAAAAGAATTACGTCATATAGATACACACAATTCTTCAAAAATATTGCAATTCTAACACTCTAATCAGTCTCTGGACAAAAGGGCAATAATTGGCTCCACATTCCATTCTAGTGTACCAGGTTGCCTTTGATATCGCATACAACACAAACACTAGTCCTCAGACTTGTCAAGAGCCAAAAGGCTAAAAAGGCATCAAGATCCACTATGGCTTTGAGCATAAAGCCCAATTAAAGCACAGGTTTTTAGCAAATACAGGCAACACTGAAGATGTGTATGTGAATATCAAGAAGTATAAATAACTATAGAAATAAACATTAATTATTTGGACCAAAGCATTGAGAAAAAATATTATTAACCTTAGATAGGGATTGTGGAGGTCACGGATTAGGGTAGAAGGTTAGTTAGAGAGCTAAGTGTTGTTTCGCTTATTTCTCTGTACTAGTAGTCGTAGTATTCCCTTGTAATTTCTTGTCCTTTGAGTTTTGTTATTATTTGTTTCTTTTTGTACTTCGATTATTGTTTTATCTTTTAATGACTTATGTTCAAGTTGATTTGTAAGGTTGTCTATAGTATCTTGCCATGACTCTTTCATTTCCATTATTTCTTTCTTTATGCTGCTTTGGACCGTTTTTTTCTCTTGAGTTGAGGGTTTATCGGAAACAACCTCTCTACCTAGGTAGGGCTAAGGTCTTCATACACTTTACCATCCCAGACCCCATTTTGTGGGATTACACTGGTTATGTTGTTGAGGTATACAGTATCATTTCATAAATCCAAGGCCAAAAATTGGTCGTATACCAATAGTATATCAAAAAGTAAAGAACCTTCAAAATGATATAGCTCTCTACAAAAGATACCCAATCCTCTAAACATCCCCGAACTACATGGATGCACCAAAAGTAAATAAGGGATAGAAGACTACTACTCCACTGCCCAAAACTAAATTCTACCCCTTCAAAAGCCCTCATATTTTACTCTTTCCAAATGATCCATATCAAAGCTAGAGGAATAACATTCCATGCCCTGCTCTTCCTCTTGCTTTTTCCAGCAAAACAACATATCCTTGACAGACTTTGGCATCACCAAAGACATACCAAACCAACTGAACATATCCCACCACAGTCTCGTAGCCAGACAGAAGTGTTGTAAAAGATGATCTACCTCTTCACCCGCCTCCTAGCATAAGTAACACCAACTGATACGAACAACCTTCCTTTTCCTAAGGTTTTCCTCCGTCAAAATCACCCCTCTATGAGCTAGCCATGAGAAAAAATACACCTTCCTTGGCAACTTAGGAATCCAAATCAACTTTACAAAAAACGCGTAACCCGACTTCACCAATAGCTTCTCATAAAAGAACTTGACAGAAAAAATGCCTTTGTTCCCCAACTTCCATCTCATAGAATGGGGTCTTTATATGGACTCACAATGCTAATGGTGTAAAGCTAACAATCTTTCAAAATCATCATCTCACAGTCCCAGAAATCCCTTCTAAACCTCAAATCCCGAAAAGTATCCCCCCTTGTGTCCCCCTAAATCCTACCTTGTCTCTTCCATCAATAAATCCCAAAAACAAAATTTTGAATAGAACTCTTCATCTAATTAACCTAGAAAAAACAAACCAATCTTTCTTTTTGGTAGGAATAGCCATAGCAACAAACTTTTTCTTTGATAGGTATAACATAGCGACGGACTTAAGAAGGAAGAAGCCACGAATGTCAACAAATCCAAATAGACTAACAAACGTATTATAATCTATAACCACATCCCAAAAATGAAGATAAAAAGATCTGAACGCTGACAATGAAGTGAGCAAGAAACTGACATAGTAAACAAAGCGAGTCACTCATGGTCAGTTGGTCACAACATAAGCATTAAGAAGACTAGAGAAGTATCAGTGAAGTATCATTGCAGCACACATAAGGGAGAGAATTTACTCTGGGTCGAAGCTTGAGTAATAATCATTGGGTCCAACTTCTCAACTCCCTCTTTCTTCAAGATACTGATTGCATTGCATACCACACTAACTGGTACCATAACATCCTCGACAAGCACCAGTATACTACCATCTCCGTCTTGGCCGCCCTACAAAAGAATGAAAACTTGAATTTAGAGAAAAAGCAATAGTACATCCTCAAAATCAACATTTACACCTCAGAAAGGTGTGTTAGCAAGAAAACAACCCATTCCCACTCCCCCCCCCCCAAACAAAAAAAAGGGTGGGGTGAGATGACCAAACCGCGGCTCTACCTAAATGTAATAGTCGATATTCAGTTTGCAGAAAACTCACACTAGGAAACTAATTCAATTCTCTCTACACTTTTACAATCTAATGCTAGTGTTGTCAAATGCTCGCTTGAGACATACTTTTCCTTGCCAATGCGCATAACCCTGAAGAGGCGACATTAAACAATTGATATTTCACTTCTTCATGATTTTTTTCAATTTTTTTGTCCATATATTTGTTATTCCTGATTATAATTATTCGTCTTGGACTACACATTCATATTTGTATATTTTCTCCATTTGTCCTCTTCTTCATTAAAGGGCGCACTTTATTTGCGCTTTGTGCTTAAAGCCCTAATGGACCTTAGAGTTTCGCATTTGATAACATTGTTTATGCTCCAAGCACATCAATGTAACGCCCAAAAAAATTAGCAAGAATTATGAAAAGGTGGTTAATTTATCAAGCGCAAACATAGTAACATAGGCATGTGGAAATTGGTGATGAAGTTAGATAGACTACTACAAATACTAAAAATATGAATGATGGTGCGGATGAGGGTGAACTCCTATTATAACAAATCTTATATCCTTCTTTCTTTCTTTTTTACGAATGATTGTAAGGAAAGACTAGAAACAATTTTCATCCTGTGGGTAATGGGATGAAGTAGATCTATATACATTTTCCACTTATTTCATAATTTTCTTGAATTTTCAACAAAATTTTAGTAATTTTACTTTTTGGTGATTTATCTTTCTTTTTTTTTAATATTTATTCAAATTATATAAATTTATAAAAACTTTTTAAAAAATGAAAGATCCATGAGACTTACGCCCAACGCCTTGAGGCTTATGCCTTGCCCTGTGATATATAAAACAACTCACCTTGCACCCGTGTGGTTTAAAACACTGAAAAAAAGTCATACTACATCAATTAAAGTAAACGAGCGAACCTAGTACTCATGCTTAACTTGATTAGATAAGCTATCAAATGAAGATATAATAGATTGTTGTTGTAGCATTAGATCTTCACATTTCTTGTTTGCTATTATGAATGCTATTCGGACCACCAACATGTTTCACAAAGCTTATCTTTTTATTTTTTTATCAAGTTTAGCTTATTATTTTATTTCAACTCTAAAACCTTATACTAAAAATATATCACCTCACCTTGATGAGTGTTATCGTCTTTAAATAAATAACAATTCAAGCAATATACAACATTGTTACTTGCACTATACTCCAACCAATCATGATAATCATCAAACCATTTTGGATTAAAACTATGCATTTACTCCATAAAAAATATTTGAAGAAAGTTATGATTCCGAGGTTGAAAAGAACCTTTCTAAAGGTACGATCTTCTAATTACATCACAATGGTTTGTATGATAGTCCAAGATTTGAGTTCTTTCAGCTGGATCATCTTTAAAGAATCTAAACCAATTTCTTAACTTCGAGAAGAAAATCAAATGGAACTTCTGATTGGTTGACATTTTCTTCCGGGTTAGGTTGGTTATGAGAGGCCAAACTTGATTTTTTCAACTTAATTATAAAATAAAAGTTTAGTTAGATGAACAACCTCATAGAAAGAAACACAACTGAAGTTTGCTGTAAAACACTTCACACAATCAAGAATATGTATTCACTTTTAGAATATTATTACTACCAGTGTTTTGGACGGCGAAAGACGACAAAAGGCGATGAAGTAGGGATGGCAATGGGGCGGGGCGGGGCAGGGCGGTTGCGGGGCAAACCCGCTTAAACCCGCTAAGATTTCTACCCGCCCCGCCCCATATAGTATGATTTGTTATTTTCAACCCGCCTCGCCCCGCTCCACATAAACCCGCCCCGTCCCGTCCCGCCCCATCCCACATAATTTGTAAGAAATTTGAATTTTGTTAACGGTTAACACTAAATTAACATGTTAGCCTAGCATTAAAATGCAACTTTGCCTTTATAATACTCTTCTTTTAAACATGTCAATAACTTTTTTTTTGGTAGCTTTGAATTAGTTACATTTGATGAAATAAACAAAAAATTAAAATGCAAACAGTGACATAATTTTTTCTTCTTTTTAGCTTTCTGGCCATTCAAAAAAATTTCATAAATATTCAATCAGTTGCAAAACTGATGCAGAATTTGTGCGAACAGCGAATTAAAATATTCTTTAGCCCTAACCCGCAACCGCCCCGCCCCGCCCCGCTCCGCACCCGCAAAAGCTCTAACCCGCCCCGCCACATTGCCATCCCTAGGGTGAAGGGTCTACCTCGCCACACGACGAGGCGCTAGCCTTTTTGAAGTGCGGAGCAAATTAATACCAAAAAATTAAAATATTTTAATTGCATATATAAATAATTAAAATCTCAGTAGCAATAACATATTTGCAAATATTTCAATTCAAAAACTGAAAATAGATAGTAAATACTAAGTCTAGAACTTGAATGAGAAAAAAACAGAACAAAAGTCAAAACAATGAGGAAAAAAACAGAGGTAGAAGTAACTCTGAAGAAGAAGAAGAAAAAAGAAACAGAGGAAGAAGAAATCTAAAGAAGAAAAGAAGAAATACGTATTAGTTGAACTTTGGAGTCGCCGGAGAAGTTAAGTCGAGTAGACTAGTTGGAGTTGCAGTTGCAGTCTAAGAGTGCAACTGTGCAAATTTGGAAAGAAAACCCTAAAATTAGCTTTTAACTTTTAAAACCTTAAAGTGGTCGCCTTTTTTTAAGAAAATACAAAAGGCGACGCCTTTCTCGCGTCTCGCCTTAGTCGCCATGGCGTCGCCTTTTAAAGATCGCCTTGCCACAAAGCTAATAGGTGATGAAGGGTAGACTCACCTCTCACCATTGCACTGATTACTACTATGAAAGCTTTTCATTTATATAAAACTAAGAATCTGTATTCTGTTAATCTAACTAAAAATAAAGGCAACAATATCGAGCTCGTCGCACCGGGCTTTCTTTTATAGACAATAAGTTTGATTTAAACTGTTCTTTAGCTTACATCAAGTTTATTTATGCTAAAGATGCAAATATTTGATGATTTCATATCATACTTCTCTTCCTTATCCCTTAATCCAAACATTCCCTTCAGTTATGATTTAAAAAAATGGAAGAGATATAAGCTGGAAGCATGTTACAAACTGACACCTACTTAACTGGCTTACATGGTACAACTAAAAATACTTCTGATTTACGGAGCAAGATTAGGAAAATAAAGTCGAGGTCATTGAATTGAGAAATTGGGAAAGGTTAACTAATATACGTAATACACTGATAGGGGAACATTTCTTCCAACTATTGCTCAGTCCCAAAAATGCTGGTATCCGCTATATGAATCTTCATTTCTTCATATCATCATCATAGCCGTCATACTAAATAAAACATGAGTGACAAGCAAAAATTGCTTCCTATCTTCTGGAAAAGAAATGGAGAGAGAAAGGAATTTACCGTGACTGCCATGACCGATGACCGGCGACGACAACAAATTACAGAATTGAGCAGATAATTGAAGAAGCAGAATTTCCACACCTTCAGGCTTTCAGCTTTTTTCACGTTCTGAAATTAGGGATTTCTTAATTCTAATTCCCAAATAACGAACGCATCTAAGTAAAGAACAAAGAGCGACGCCGTTTTTACTTTGGAGTTCTTAAAAAAAAAAGTAAAAAAGAAACAACTGAAATTGAAAACGTAAGACATAATTTAATTTGACCTCAACTGATATCTAGACCTTCTAATTTTGATTCTATATAAATAAGTATTTAAACTTGTATAAAATTAAATAAATAGACACAATTATTAGTAATTTTATTTCCCATGTGGCGTCCTACATGATTGTAGCAATATAATTTACTTAACTATGGATCGAGTTTGAATCTCAAATCATAGTAAATGTACTATTTTCTTAATAAAGTATAATAAAAATTCAAACCTAAAGAAGTTATAAGTTGGTAAAAAGATAGTGAAAATTACTAGAAAATTCAAACCCCTAATCGCATGAGTGCATGAGTGTCAAGTCTTGAAAAACTCAAGCTATCTAAACACGTTTGATCACGATACTCATACTCTGAAAGGTCTATAAGATGTGATAAAAAGAGCTTGTTTTCTAGGGCCAAAGTTGGAAAAAAAGTGTTGCACTAGTCCATGAAAGATAACTTCACCATCCTTCGTGCAATATAAAACTTTAATGGATCTTACACATGGTTTAATCTGACATATTTTCACTAACAATTTTCATTCATCTTGTTTCATGATCCAAACGTTTGATTCCATGTTTCCACCATATAAACTAAGACAATCATTCAAAGCAGACAGAAGATACAACTCCATTTCACCTATGAAATCCGGTGTTGGAAACCCCTCCAATTCGTCCAACTTTGCATTAAAGTGTGATCTGAGGCTAAAAATATATTTTCTTATCATTAATTGCCTCATATTTATTATTTATATTTGTCCTTTTTTAGCATGAATTTTATGGATTGTGCTAAATAGTATATTTTATTTGTAGGATTAAATTGGTGCAAAGTTGAAGAAGTTTGGAGCTAAAATGAATTAATTATGAAAGATTGAAGAAGGAAAATCAAGCAGGCAGCTTAATGGATTAAATTGAATATTATATTAATATTTATATATATGGAAAAGTTGGACGAGGAAAGCAAATTGTGAGGCAGTTTCACGAGTAAAAGAAGGAATTCAATTTCGTTTTGGTTTTGCGTTCCTAATTTGTTTTGGACTCGGTTATTTTATTCAGGGTTTTCTACATCTATAAATAGTCCATAGAAATAATTATTGGGGATACTGGGGAAAGAAAAAAGACTTTTGAAAGGAAGATACTTTGTAAGGAAAAATTGTCAATACTTTTTAGGGTTCTTTTCTTCTTCTTTTTCTTAGGTATTAGTAGGGGTGGCAAGGGGACGGGGACGGGGACGCCGGGACGGGACATAGGGGGACGGGATGGGACGGGTCGAGGTTTGACCGGAATTCAACCGGACCCGGGATGAACCGGGCCGGGATTCGCGGGACAAATATAAGTCCCGTCCCGTCCCACTAGATTAGCGGGATGGGACAGTGTTTTAGGGGACGGGACGGGACGGGACACGGGATTTTTATTTTTTTTGTATTTATTTAATTGTTTTGAAGTTATATATTTTTTTAATGACATTTTTAATTTTTATTGTTTTGAATATTATTTTTTAGCTAAGTTAAAATGCTTAAGTTTTGAAAATTTCAAATTTCATCTTTTAACTTTCAAAATTCAAATTTCAAATTTTGAAGTAAGTTTTGATAAGTAAAGTATTAAATTTAAATGCAACACAATAGTTGTATAAAAAAGACTTGAATAAAGCCTTTAAATTTATTCAAATAAAATTTAATTGCAACTAACAACTTACAAGTTACAATTTACAAATTAAATATTAGAGGAGTAACTAATCTACGCAGCCACCTTCTAGGAAGGGTTCTGTTTCAAAAAGTTCTCGTATGTAAATCTAATATTTGTAACAAATATTACATGAGTAACTAATCTACGCAGCCACCTTCTAGGAAGGGTTCTGTTTCAATTAGTTCTCGTATGTAAATCTAATATCTGTATTGTCTAATAAAACTTTTTTCTAACTCTTGTATCAAATAGACGGTAACATCCTCCGGTGTTGGCAATGATGCTTGAAACTCTTGTGCATCTAGTTCATCGTCACTACTACATCCAAATATTGAATTAAAATAAGAGTCTTGTTTGGCGCTTAACTTTGGCAAATTATAATTTCTTCTCTCGGCGTTGATCCAGTCTCTAAATAAAACTGATGACTCCAAGCTTTCTTCAGCCAATGAATGTCTGTGATCTCCAATTTGAAACCTTGCCGCACTAAAAGCAGCCTCTGAAGCAACTGATGAAGCTTGAATAGCTAGAACATCACGAACCATTTTGCTAAGAGTTGGAAATGCACTACCACGTTTCCTCCACCAATCTAATACTTTTACGTTGCCCTGCTCGTCGGTAACTGTTTCCAAACACTGATTAAGATATTCTTCAAAATCATCACGGTTAGTAGAATTAAGACCAAGAAAACCAAGCATATAATTATCAATATAATCATTGTTGATAGCATTAGAAGTTTGAGCAACAACTCCTTCATTAATTTCCATAGTTTTATATTTTTCATATAAAATTTTGGCTTGCACTTTTATGCTAGACTTACAAAATTCACAACTTGGAACTTCTTCCGGTAAAATTTCTAAAGTATCATAAAAAGTTTGAACAAGTCCTTGTACACCTCGTAATTTATATTGAGGGTTAAGTAAAGTCGCAGTTAAAAAAATTTGAGGAATAGGAAAAAAATATTTTTAAAATTTTTCAATCATAGCTTCAATTGACGGTCTAAATTTTTCAATTTTTTTGTATGTTTGAAATTGAATTGAAATAGCACAAATATTTACTAAGACTGATGAAATAGTAGGATAATAAACTCCAGAAAACATGGTTGTAGCATTATAAAAAAGTTTTAGAAAATCCAATAGTTCTTTGGTTTCTATCCAATCTTCATCACAAATTCTTTCTAGTGGGTCAGAATTATGGGCATTAAAAACCATTTGTATGGGTCGTTGATATTCATAAGCAACTAAAAGCATTTCATAAAAAGAATTCCACCTAGTTTTAACATGTTTTGGAACTTTTCGTGGTGTAAGATTACATAGTACACAACGCTCGTTAAATTCCCTAATTCTAGCAGGTCTATGAGCATAAAAAATCCATAAAACAGCATATTCTATTTTCATACAACCACAATCAAATAATGAAATACCATCTTGTACAATTAAATTTAATATATGTGCAGCACATCTAACATGGAAAGCGTTATTATCAATTGGACATAGTCTAGTTTTTAACATAGCAGTAGCGTTGGTGTTATTAGAGGCATTATCTAATGCGACACTCATCACTTTATCACAAAGCATATAAAAATCTAAAATACCTAAAACAGTTGAAGCTATATAAGCACCAGTTTTTTTCTCTACACATTCTTTATAACTTAAGATTCTTTTTTGCAAATTCCAGTTATGATCAATCCAATGTGCTGTGACAGTTAAATAATCACGTCCATTAACACTACGACCCATATCAGAAGTTATAGACACTCTACAATCTAATATGCTAAATAAACAACGAAGATATTGACAATGTTTACCTTGAAATTCTAAAACATCAGATTTAACTGTATTTCTTGAAACACCTTTAAAAGACGGATTATAAGTTTGTTGAATATATTCAATAAAACCGGGATGTGAAGGAAAACCAAAAGGTAAACCACAAACAGAAACCATCTTAGCTAAATTTTCGCGATCTCTTTCTTTATTATATTTACGTTGTGTAATTGGACCACCGGGGTTAGAAGGATCCAATGTTCCTTGTACCATGTTAGAACACTCTACCGATTGAGGAACACTAGAATTAATATCATCATCATCAATTTGAATTCCTTTTTTTTTATCGGCTAGAGCTTTGGCCGCCTTATATTCAATCGGTCTACAAAATAGCAAATGTCTATTTAAACCCCCCGTCCCACCTTGACCTCCACCGACTCTATGTATAAATGTTTGTTTACACTTATTACAAATAGCAAGAGAGTTTACAGTATCTAAAGTCATAAATTGCCACACAACAGAAGTTTTAGGGCGTTGATACTTCACCTTTCCCCTTGTAGGAGGTACAAGGGGGGAGGGGTGGGGGAGTTGACTATCTTCCTCAGTTGGAGGTGTAGTTTGTGTTGGAGCTTCGTCGCCGAACTGGTAGGTGTTTCATCTAATTCATCTTCTTCCAAATCAACTTGTACTTCATCATCTAAATTTTCATCAACATTAGGATTATTAAAACGTCGTTCTAAAAATTCATGATCAATTTCAACATTTGTATCTATATTATAATGAGGAGTGAAAGAAGTATCATCAACAAAAGTAGAATCATTTGTATTAATTCTAACTCTAGGCATTGATTTAGAAGAAGAACCACCACATTTACTTTTATTTTTTTCCTTACTACTTTTTTTAGGAAAATTAAATAAATTGGAAACAACGGTTGCTATTTTTTCCTTACCGGTATTTTTTTTATTAGAACTCATATTTAATAAAATGTAAAATGTAATATATAAATATTAATAACACAAAAACTAATTGCGAAAAAAATGTATAAATAAAGAAATGGAACGAATGTACCAAACGTCTGCGTTAATAGCAGACGGTTATAACCAATTCTTGAAGCTTGCTCCAACCAAATGTATTATCGTAAGTTGTAAGTTGTAGCTTCAATACTTGATAGCAACAATATAAAATATAAAATAATTGAATTATAAATATTATGATATTAATTGAAATATAAATATTATGATATAAATTTAGAATTGAGAATTGAGAATTGAGAATTAAGTGGAATCAAGAATCAAGATTCAAGAATGAGAGAATATAAAATATAGAATTGAGAGAGTAGATAATTTGTGAGAAATAAAAGAAGGATAAAGGGGTATTTATAATATAAAGAGTGGACTAAAGTGTATTTTATGTAACTTGAGGGTTAAAATAAAATATTAAAGAGTAGGAGTGGTAGGGGGGTGTTTGGGACTCCCAAAATTCAAATATATCCGTTGGGGGGCCCACTAGCCGTTGCCCCAATGGTCCCCAACGGATAAATTGCAAAGTTTCAAAAAAAAAAAATGGGGCGGGACGGGACGGAACGGGACGGAACGGGACGGAACCCGCGACGGGACCGGGACAGACCGGGACGGGTCGACCGGGACCAAATCGTGAACCGTCCCGCTACCCGTCCCCCTATCCCCCTATCCCCTATCCCGCTTCGACACGTGGGACCAGGACCGGCGAGACGGGTCTCGAGCCGGTACCGGGACGGGACGGGCTGTCCCGGTCCCCTTGCCAGCCATAGGTATTAGTAGCTAAAGACCCTTGTTTTGGGGCTGCGGCTATGGGTAATTGTTGAACATCGATTGTTTTGAATTAATTATTGGTTATCGTTTAAATTACTTTTGTGTTCTTGTTTTAGTATTTCATGCTAGGCCACCATAGAAATAAATCTATTGTCTATTCTTGGACTCGAGAGATGAAGATGTAGATAGACCAAAGAATACAAAGAGCTTGTTCTAACTTTGTTTAGATTCGTGTTCAGGAGTGACGCCCGGACGAGCACCTCGCTAGGTTACGAAACAGGATGAAATATAAATGCTCGCCAATTAGGACTGTCTATCCCCGCTCAACGATGTAGTTAGACAACTAGTTGGAGTAGGCGATTAGAGGTCGAGAGATCATGATCATAAAATCAACCCTGTAAATCAGTAATTTGATAACCGTATTTAATTCATTACATGAGATGCGATACATGAAACCCTATGCATGCTGCAGCCCTGGAATTGTCTCAATCACTGTAAGTTAATTTTAGTATTTAATTCTTGCATTCTTTTATTTCTTTTGACATTCTTAAATAAATAATTAGACTAGTATAATTTAGTAAATAGTTAATTGACAAGTCTCTGTGGGTTCGATATTCCGGTTCTTAAAGAGTCACTTATTACTTCTGCAACCACGTACGCTTGCGTGTGCAATTGGAAGTAACAAGTTTTTGGCACCGTTGCCGGGGACTTAGAAATTAATTATTCTTCTAGGTTATACTCTTTCTTTTTATTTATTTATTTTTTTTAGTTTTTTTTCTTTTCCGAACAACTAATTTTTTTTTCCTTTGAATAATTTGGTACTCTTATTGATATGGCTTATTGGGATAAACCATGGTTCAGTGAGGAGTATTCTTATAAGTATCCTTGTAATTATTGTAATGGACCCCACTTGGATATCGAGTGTCCTATTTGTCATATATGTGGTGGTCAATTTGGTCATTGGAATGGTTGTCCTAACTCTTATTCCCCTCACCCTCCCCCCTATTATGATTCTTCTATTATCTGTGATGTTGACAGGGGTGATGAAGTGGGGAATGCCCAAAGAGGTGGAGGTACGCAGAATTATGGGAACACGTATAACTCAAGTTGGATGAACCGCCCCAACTTCTCATGCGGTGGAAATCAGAATCAACACCAAAATCAGGCTCAAGGGCAGAACCAATACAGACCACAAGGTAATGGACAACAATTTCAATAGCCAAATAATCAAGGTGCGAAGCAAGGGGGCATGACTAAGGAGGAGCTGTTCCAAAAGCTAAGTACAGAAATCAGCAATAAGTTGGGAGAAGAGTTGAGAAGCACCCAGTTAGCGCAGAAAAATCTGGAAAGGCAGTTCGCACAATTGGCTAATGCAGTCAATGTGCGTCCTCCTGGAGGTCTTCCGGGTGACACGGATCCTAACCCAAGGCAACTGAATGCGGTGAGCACAAGGAGTGGATTACAACTGGAAGAACTAGCTCCAAAGAAGAGAAGTTCTGAGACGGTGAGAGAAGAAAAGAAACCCGAAGAAGTGGTTCAATATGCGAATGTTGAGAGGATTGTTCCTCAAATAAAACCACCCCCTCCGTTTCCTCAAAAGTTCAAAAAGCAAAACGAGGACGTATGCTTCGGTAAGTTTTTGTCTCTCCTTAAACAAGTTCACATTAATCTCCCTTTCGTTGATATTTTGCAGGGAATTCCTATGTACGCCAAATATGTGAAGGAACAAGTAGAGCAAAAAGAGGAATTCCAACCATTCAACTATACCTTATTCCTTAATGTCAATGTTGAGAAAGAGTACAAAAGTGAGAATGTTGTAAATAATGTTGCTTTGGAGTTGAGGCATCTTGGATCTCATTCAAAACACTTGACTATAGATGAGGAACAAGGCCCCGACATCCTAAAGTTTTCTAATCCACATAGACAAAACGACATTCCTCACATAAGGGCCAAGAAGTGCAAGATGTGACATCTATTACTTGGTTCTTTTATCTTTATACCACCTCCCCTAGAGAGGAGCAAAAAAATTGATGCAAAGTTAGGGGTACAATTCATAAGTTCAAAGTGGAAAGAAAAGTAGTGAATTTACTTGTGTCATGCCGCGACGTTAAATTATGCGCTTATTGGGAGGCAACCCAATTTATAGTATAACTTTTTATTTTTATTTTTTTAGTGTCATTTTTTTTTGTCTAGTTTTTACAGGTTTTGGAGAAGTCTGAGTACCCAAAAATTTGGAGCTAAGGAGCACATTTGAGCTTAAGTGTGTGGTGCGTACGACCCTTGATGGAAAAAGAAAACATGCCACTAGCTAGGCCTCAGGGAGTTTTCCTAACCCTTGTTTTAAATTTTATTTGATGCTTTGGGGACATAGCATCTTTTTAAGTGTGGGGTGGAGGAATGAATTCCTAGTTTTTACTACTTTATCAAGTCTTTTTATATTTTTAGGTGGGTTCCTCGGCTTTTGTTTTCCGTACTTTTCCTGAGGATAGTCCCTTTGAACCGATAGGGAGTAAATTTTTTACTTTTTATTTTATTTTCTTTAGAGAAAAGAAAAGACCCTTTTGAGTTGTGTGATACATTTAGGCCTAATTTTGAGTAATACTTTCTTGTGAATGCTTGATTGCTATTGAAATTGCAGACTATTTGACACCAAGGTTCATGGTTGTGACTTTGTATATAACTTATTTTATTTAGTAGTTTGCTATGATTCTGTTTCTCTTAGAAGTGGAATTGATCCAACTTGATTGATACTTGTGCCATGTGTGGTGAGAATTTGTTTATTCCATGTTTTGCATCTTAGTCTAGAACTTGCCCTGCATGTTATTGAAGCGAAATAAAAAGTGTTGCTCAGTTTAGGAGATGATAATAGGCTTTCTTTGATTTGTCTTGTAAATTTTAGCCTTTTCAGATATTATATCACTAGTTCGCCCTTTTGAGCCTGTAGCCTTTTGTTGGTAGCCATATTTTGCCCTTAACTATTTTGTTGAATCCCTAATTTTTGCACCTTGCTTCCTTGAGCACTGTAGCATAGACTGATTATAATTGTTATATCTGGAAAAAGAAAAGGGGTGGTTGAATGAAAAATAAATCAATGATAGTTACAAAGTGGTGAAAAAAGCCCTATTCGAAAGAATGTGACATGAAAAAGAAAAAAAAAATTCTTTTAGAAAAATATATATTATTGTGAAAGAAAAAAAATGATTGAATCATTCTTGAGATGATGAGAATTATTTTTGAAATAATTGTTGAAGAGAGGACTAAAAATAAAGAGAAGAAAATAATGGGTGATGACGTCTAAAAATACAAAGTGCTTAGGGAAGTGTAAGTCACTATTATATAGTTTTCCTACCCGTCCCCTAGCCTACATTACAACCCGTTAAAGTCCTATTTGATTTTATTCGAGCATGCTTAATTAGTGGAGATGTACATAATGGGCAATCATATGGTTCTTTGAGCATACATGTGAATTTTCTTTGTGAGTGTGAGATTTGATCTTTAATGTGAAGTCCTTAATTTATATTCAATCTTTTGAATTGAGTGTGTGGACTATTTCTTCTTGTGAGGGCACTTGTTTCATGATAGATAGGTGATGTTATTAACTTTCTTTGATGAGAATAGGTGAGCAAGCTTAAATTTGATGAGTTCAGAGTCTTTCCTTGAGGTTAGGAGGTTAGAGGTTTGTTGTTTATTTGGATGTCTTGCATAATGAGCGGGAATTGTACTTGATGTTTTCAAATTTCATTATGGCCTAATTGTTTGTATCAACCAAAGTGATGGCTTCCTAGTATGATTTTTGAGATGAGCTTTAATGTTTGCTCGAGGACGAACAAAAGTTTAAGTGTGGGGTGTGTTGATCTGAGGCTAAAAATATATTTTCTTATCATTAATTGCCTCATATTTATTATTTATATTTGTCCTTTTTTAGCATGAATTTTATGGATTGTGCTAAATAGTGTATTTTATTTGTAGGATTAAATTGGTGCAAAGTTGAAGAAGTTTAGAGCTAAAATGAATTAATTATGAAAGATTGAAGAAGGAAAATCAAGCAGACAGCTTAATGGATTAAATTGAATATTATATTAATATTTATATATATGGAAAAGTTGGGCGAGGAAAGCAAATTGTGAGGCGGTTTCACGAGTAAAAGAAGGAATTCAATTAAGTTTTGGTTTTGGGTTCCTAATTTGTTTTGGACTCAGTTATTTTATTCAGGGTTTTCTACATCTATAAATAGTCCATAGAAATAATTATTGGGGATACTGGGGAAAGAAAAAAGACTTTTGAAAGGAAGACACTTTGTAAGGAAAAATTGTCAATACTTTTTAGGGTTCTTTTCTTCTTCTTTTTCTTAGGTATTAGTAGTTAAAGACCCTTGTTTTGGGGCTGCGGCTATGGGTAATTGTTGAACATCGATTGTTTTGAATTAATTATTGGTTATCGTTTAAATTACTTTTGTGTTCTTGTTTTAGTATTTCATGCTAGGCCACCATAGAAATAAATCTATTGTCTATTCTTGGACTCGAGAGATGAAGAGGTAGATAGACCAAAGAATGCAAAGAGCTTGTTCTAACTTTGTTTAGATTCGTGTTCAGGAGTGACGCCCGGACGAACACCTCGCTTGGTTACGAAACATGATGAAATATAAATGCTCGCCAATTAGGACTGTCTATCCCCGCTCAACGATGTAGTTAGACAACTAGTTGGAGTAGGCGATTAGAGGTCGAGAGATCATGATCATAAAATCAACCCTGTAAATCAGTAATTTGATAACCGTAATTAATTCATTACATGAGATGCGATACATGAAACCCTATGCATGTTGCAGCCCTGGAATTGTCTCAATCACTGTAAGTTAATCTTAATATTTAATTCTTGCATTCTTTTATTTCTTTTGACATTCTTAAATAAATAATTAGACTAGTATAATTTAGTAAATAGTTAATTGACAAGTCTCTGTGGGTTCGATATTCCGGTTCTTAAAGAGCCACTTATTACTTCTGCGACCACGTACGCTTGCGTGTGTAATTGGAAGCAACAAAGTGTATAATTGTAGAATTCTTACTTACGTGCTGGAAAAGACCCATGCTCTCCGAGATATACCTATCTTGAGGTATAATAGGGTTATCTAAAGACCAATATACACAACCTTCAGTGCTAATATATTTTATTAGGCTTAAACCTTATTTATATAAGGTTAATTAATGTAGAAAAGAGAAAAAAATCCCATGAAGGATTCTTTTTCTTTAGTGGTTTGTGCTAATAAAGTTTGCTATATTTCACAAACCAATTAAATAAAGCAACAAATAATCATTGAATAAATATTTGATTAGGAGAAAAGTTTATTTCTCGATATTTTATCACGAATAAACTCTATTTGTTATTGTGTTGAACTCAAATTATAGGTAGAATACTAGTCTTATAAGTTAACCAGTTACTAATTTCGGTTAAGAAATTTCTCATCAAACAAGTTTAGTTAAGAAATTTCTCATCAAAAATCTTCAAAAACTTTAGTCTTCATCTTGTGGATGAGTGTTAAGTCTTAGAAAACTAAAGCTATCTAAACAAGTTGGCTCCCGATAGACACACTCTGAATAATCATGTGGTATATAACACTTCTTAACATAAGTTTGTTCTCTAGGGTTAAAGATGGAAACATAGTGTCGTTTTGGTCCATGAAAGATAACTTCACCATCTTTCGTATAACATAAAGCCTTATTGGACCTTACACATGGTGTAATGTGAGGAAACTTCATAAATAATCTCCATTCATCTTGTTCCATGATCCAGACGTTCAATCCTATTTTTGAATTTCCACCAAATAAACTAAGGCAACCGTTCAAAGTAGACAAAAGAAACAACTCCCTATCACTTATGAATTCAGGTGCTGGAAGCGCCTCCAATTCGTTTGACTTTGAATTGAAGCGTATAATTGTAAAAATTTTAGAAGCGTCCTCCAATAATTAGACGTAGACCAATATACACAACCTCCACTTGTGCTAATTCCCTCGGTAATACCCTCACAACAACATCGATGTAGCCAATAATAGTTGATTTTCCCATCTTCTAAACTTTGATCTAATATAGGGATAGTTTTTTTCACCATCCAAAAATTCTTATTTGCATAGCAAACAAGATAATACGATACATAGATAAATATAATCTTGTAATCATCTATGGTAGAATCATAAACACAACCCACTAGCACTAGCAACTATGAATGAGTCGTTTATATATGGACACACAAAAATTTACTTTACTCGATCACACTATCCTTACCCAAATTAGATATGGATTATTGATTAGGAACAATGCTAAAGAGCAAACAGTTGGAGCCAAGAGAATATAGATCAATTTCGTAATCCCAAATTACCATGATCCAACTTAAAGAAGCTCTGAATCGAGGCAATCAATAGGGCCGTCTTAACTCCTAGGTCACTAAAGTCATCGCTTGGGGCTTCATATTTTTGGGGATCTCCATTTTTTATAAAAAAAGTACTTATATACATATATTTAAAAAATAAAATTATATGTACTTCTAAATTTCTTTAAAACAAAACGGGTAAGAAATCAAAGTGGTTAATTTCCACTTTCCTAAGGGAATGAAATAATTTTTGAAAATTATTTGCTAATAATTTGATTATTTACCATATATTCATCTTTTTTATTCTCTATTTTATTTTTTTTATTTTTAATATTGAACTCTCTCCTATAAAATTTATTGAGTTACTCTTGCTTACAAGTTACAAAAGAACAAAATATGTTTTTTGGTGCCTTCTTCAAAATTTCAAGAAGTGCAACGATCATTATGTTGAAGGAACGCAACACTATTTCGATATCTTTAAATTAACTTATCAAATTCTTGAGCCAGATTTTATTATTTGAACTTTATTCTATAGTTTTTCTTGAAAATTTGTAATTGTTGATATTCTTAGTTCATAAGTATATATATATATATATTCTTGAGTAACAGCTGATTCCAAATACAAGCGAATACAAAAATTCTAACTGCTAAAAGATACACAAAATATAGAAAATGCAAAATACATATTTGGTACTTGTCTACAAAATATAAATTTTGATGCAAATACAAATGTCTAACTATTTAAGGGCTTTATAAATGTTGAAGTGTATTTGGTAATTGCCTTTCAATAGAAAAATCATATGACTAAAAATGTATAACCAGAATAATATAATTGAATACATTGATACAAAAAGTATAACAATGAACTAATACATTTGAATATGTTGATATAAATATATAAGTTGAATACATTAATACAAAAGTATGCCAACAAACAAATACATTTGATTACATTGATACAAGAAGTACAATAGTGAATTGATACACTTAAATATATTGATACAAATATCTAAAAATGAACAAATTCACAAAAATTTCTCCCGAAACACACTACAACAAATATGATATATAGCTACGAAATTATTAGCTACGACATGAAATTCGTCACTAATTATTCATTTGTAGTGACAAAAATTACTTTTCGTGCTTAAATATATGAGATAGATACTTTTAGTGACGAAACATAAAAGTTCGTAGCAAAGTTTTGTCCACTAAAGTTTCTCACCAAAAAATAAATTGGCGTCATTTATTGGATACTGTTAATCACGAATTTAAATTTACTAGTGACACATTATTTCGTCACTAATGATGTATCTAATTCGTGAAAAATTATTTTTTGTCTTAAAATTAATTAATCTTTGGACACAAAATAATTTCGTCTCAAAAACTATGTTGTTAAAATAGTGACAAATTAGTGTTTGTAGTTAAATATTATAAGTTTTAGCAATAAAAATTTAGATTTAATTGTGACATTTATTTTCGTCACTAATAATATAAACAATTGCTGACAATCATTTTATTGTCTTTAATCAACCTGCGATTCAGTGACAAAAAAAAAGTCACAAAATATGTAGGTGTTAAATAGCGACGACTTAAAATTTGTAGTTGAATAATTCAACTAGTTGCTACAAAAGAGAGTTCATAGGTAAATACAAAATTTTCTTTGGCTACGATTGTTCATAATTAAAGAAAATGTCATAAATGGTCCCTGAACTATTGGATTAGGTCTAAAATAGTCTCTTAACTATACATTTATCAGATTTAGTCCTTTAACTATTCAAAATGTTACCAGGTTTGGTCTCTTAATTAAATACTTGCCATTTTTAGTCCCTTAACTGTACACTTACTAGTTTTAGTACTTTAACTATTCGTAGTCACTTATCTTATCGCCACAAAATGAGATGAAGCAGTGGCGACAAATAAATGTTGCGACAAAATGTATAGTTTTAGTGGTGACCCTTGAAATCACCACGAAAGATAACATACTAGTGGCGACTTAATCGCCGTCGTCACAAATAATCCTACAAAAAATATGCCTGAAAAATTACTGGGTTGCGACGAAGAAATTATCGCTATAAAAGATCTTTTAGCGGCGATATCGTCGCCACTAAAGAGGATTTGTGGCAACTTGGTAGTCTCTACTAATTTTGTTGTTTTTATAAATATTTTGGACGTAAGTTCAAAGTTTTATTACTAATGTATCCAGTCCATTATTTGCACTATATGTTTCAACCACGCAATACAAAATTTAATTAATAAAAATAGTAGTGAACTTTATTATAAATTTTAAAAATTCTCTATTTAAAGGATAAGTAAATTTTACATAATAATATTTTATTAATGATAATTAAAACTCATTTATCTATATTGACAGTAAAATATAAGATAGAAGTTAAACTTAAATATACATATACACAAACATATAAACCCACCAAAATGAAAAAATATATAAATATTTTTCCTCATACCAAACACATCTATACATCTTTGATTTAGTGAATGTAAAATGAGAAGAGAGATTAACTTTCGTCTATTTGGATACGAATAAATACAATAGGAGAGTTATATTGAAAAAAAATTTGTCCTGCAAACTCTTGTCAAATATTGGCAGACATAAAATATAATCTACATTTGAATGAATTGTGGGTGGTAAATTTCATGCATTTGTGTATGTGTATAAATAATCATATAATATATTATTTCTATAGAAGCTAAATTTGAAAAAAGTGAATCAAGTTAAAAATAAAATAAAAATGAGAGACAAGAGAGAGTTGATCGGATGGTAAGCATTCCTCACTTCCAACCTTAAGGTTCTGAGTTCGAGTCCCCAAGGAAGCATAATGTGGGAGTTCTAGGAAGAGGTTAAAAAAATTCGGAGGGGATAAATATGAAAAATAAATAAATTATATGTGTATTTGAAAGTGAAAAGCATTGTAATTGCAATTGAATAATTGGATTAAATCGACAAAATGATAGATTTAACAACAAAATTATTAACCTTTTTTTATAATAATAAATTTGTCCCTAATTAATGCATTTAAGGACAAAATAATGTTTTGGATATAAATTATAGTCATTAGTGACGAAATTAAATTTTGTTCAACTACGAAATACATATAAATTTAGAGACAATTGATGTCGTCACTGATTGAAGTAAAATAATTAGCGACGATATAATTTTGTCAGTAGTAATAACCTTTTTAGTGACAAAGCATACTATTAACTACAAAAAAAATTATACTTTTATGACAAATAAATTTGTCACAAATGTTTATGCATTTGGGAACGATTTTTCTTTCTGTAGTTAATATAATTCTTTAAGTGACGAAGCACTACATTATCTTTGTATACTTTTAGCGACACACATTTAGTGACGACTGGTTGACGAAATATTTTTCGTCTCACAAGATTTTTAGTGACGAAATATGATTTATAAATGACGAAATAATTTGTCCCTGATAATCGAATTTGTTGTAGTGACACCAAAAATACATCCAGATCTAAAAAAATTTGTAAAAAATACATAAACAAATTGAAACACTCACTCACCCATCGTGTTAGACATCAAAATATATACACAAATTGAAACTGTCACGACCCGAGCCTACACCCTGGATGTGGCCGGTACTCGAGAATCATTGTTGGTCCCCAAGCGAACCCTCATCCTGGCTGACTACAAGCGGAAGACTAACTCAAGCATACACAACCATCAAACTGAAAGAAATTCTAAATCAATAGTGTATTAAATTTCAAAACTCTCTGAATATACTGAGTATTAAACATAAGTTTTAAAGAAAACCTCTGAGACTGAAAGACTCTCCAAAACTGTCTATCTATGAAGCCTCTACTGTACAAAGATGAGTGTTGGGACAAGACCCACGACTTCTCAAGAGAACTACTACTAACAACTTATAAAACTGGAGTCCTCCGGAACCTAAGAGGCCTTACTCAAAAGCTAATAAGCGGATGAAGTGATCTCAATGGAACTTCTGTTGAGGATCCTAAGTACCTGTATCTGCATCATAAAAGATGCAGGTTGAATGACATCAGTACATGGAATGTACGAGTATTTAATATGGCTGAAGTGAAATAAATAACTTAACTGAATGACTGCAATAGATATAGCATGAACTCAACTGAATGTAAAGGATTAAAGGAATGAAATCATTTAGATTTACAAAAGTACTTACTCATCTCTGAACTCAACACAAGAAGTGTTATATGAAAAATACACTTTAACTTTATTAGGAGATTCTCTAACCGACAACCATTACTGTGAGCTAAGTGATGATACAACGTCTTGTCCACGCTGCCAGAACTGTCCTATATCGTGCCGAGATATAGAACACCTCAACTAAGTGGATCCACTAAGTTATAAGGATTCATCTAAAAAGTATGATCCTGAACCCATGTTGGCAAGACATGATTTATGGGGCTGTGAGTTGTCTGAACTCTCCCCCATATCGGTGCTCAATACTACTCCCAATAATATATATACTCTTGCTCAAATGTATAGAAACATATTCTTGCTCTGGTTTGAGGTAATTGTTCAAACTAACCTCTTAAAAGAGGTAACTGCTCTGTACTTAATCTTTCTTAAAACTCTTTTACTTTTCTGAAACTTTGCTTTACTTTTTCAAAAAATATATAGTTTAAAACCATTGTTTATTGTGATCTGATCATTGATGACTCGAGAAGTCATACTGCATAAACATTGATGGCATATCTAGATGTCATACTGCTTACACATTGATGGTATACTCGATTGTCATACTAATCATGAATCATAGTTCTCTTCTCAATGTAACAAATTATACGTTTGGGACTACATAATTCCCTTATACTCTTTCTCGAAACTCATATTTTACTCTTTCTCGTAATCAATTTTAAAGACAAAACATTTATTCTAAAAAGATTCTCAAACTCCTCTTTACTTTCTCAAAAACTCAATTTAAACAATAATGTTTTGCTTAAAAGGTTCTTAATAAGAATTCACTGAATACTCAAGAATAGGGTTAATGCTGAAAAATAGTCATGAACAATCAACTCAATAATCACAATACACAATGTATGACAATTCAATGATTAGAGATAGGAATTCAATAAATCAACACGTCAAAAATTTAGAACTCAATATCAACTCATCTCAAGAATACTGAAATCTAAGGATAGAACCCTAGATTACTCTTTTACTAATTTGAAAGTAGATGTAAGGCGTGAGGACAAACTAGTCCAACAGTATGATAGTCTTACATACTTGGAAGAACAAAGTTCTTGAAAAATCTTGAAGAAGAACTTGATTAGAAGCCTTGAAACCCTAGCTTTAAGGAGATCAATCAAGAAATTCGTTTAGGATTTTCTTAGAGGTAAAAAGACAAAAACAACCCTTTTTAATGTTTTTCCGTCAGCTAATTCATCACTACACTGTATCAGGTTACTAAAATGGACATAACTTTTTACTCGATACTCGGATTGATGCAAAATTGGTGGCATTGGAAAGAAGATTCAAATACCTTTAAATTGATAGGTTATGGACCACTTAACTCTTTATATTCTGAGAGATGAAGTTGACCCATGTAAAATCTTACATCAAAACTTAATCGGTAAATAAACTTTCAATTCAACTTTATACTGGGAAATTCTAGTGACCTTAATTGATGTCAAAAATAATTTCCACACTAAAAAATTGACCTTTACACTTATATGCAATTTAAGAATTATCCGATACGACCCCATATATACATGAAGAATAGTTCGAATTTAAACTTCGAAATTTTTGGGGTGTTACAAAAACACCCACCCATAAACATAGTCTATTAAGAACTCATTTGATCTCACAAAAAAGAAAGTACACACCCATCATTTTGATATTTCTTTAAAAGGAAAAGAGAACGAAGTGTGAAGGAAGAGAGAGCGCGGGGTTGGGGGAGTGAATTTTAGCTAATATTAGATAAGGTTGATGAGTATAATTATAAACTTTACATCGAGTTTGGAAATCAAATTAGACTTGAATCCTATAATAAATATGGGGTGATGTTATTTCTAGACTCGTTAAAAATAATTTAATATAGTAGTCTACAATATTAAAACCTTATTTGGATGGATCATTAGTTTGAATATAATATTTATTTTTTTGATAAAGAGACAATTTAGTGTGATCCATTATTGCCTTAATATTTTCTATTATTTAATAATCATTTTTCATCTTTTATCCTACCTTTTCTTAATAGGTCTACCATTCAACTTATGAATTATGACATCAAGTAATAATGAAAGAATGATACAATCTATCCTAATACTGTATTTATTAAAACAACACAATATAATACATTATGAAATAACACATAACAACCATCCCAAACAAAGAGTAAGAGGGTGTACCTTAATCAAAAAAAAATTAAAAAAATACTGTTCTGATGTGAAAAGTGAAAATAGTTTGAATTAACCAACATGTGAGCAAAAGTATTTCTTGTATGAATTAGAGATATAAGTTCTCTAACACCATATTAACTTGATTCAGTCACAAGTGTGAATCATAGAATGCAGACCTAACTAAGATCATGTTTAAGGTATAATTTCTTAGTGTCTATATAGGTCAGCATTCCATTTCAATTTTTTTGGCTTGATTCGACATACGAGCATAAACCTTGATAACAAGGACAGTATTTAGCTATTTATCCATATGTATCGAACAATATAAGAATGTATATCTCATGGCCAAACCCAAATGGTAATAGCAGAGACTCTGCTCTCCCAAGGCGATAGGATATGAGATCGCCCCTTTCAGATTAAGCAGGATTCTCAGAAGAAAACCAACTGCCACTCAACAAAAGGGGATTGCTCTGTTATGATTTTTTCAACTTGGGTTATACAAGTAACACAAAAGAACTTGTCCCAATTCAATGAAAATCATCACATGATATGAAAAACCAAAGAATACAAATCCCAATATTGATATAAAAGATTAGTTCTGCAAAAGAATAATATCAGCCACAACAGGATAGTCTTCACTTGTCAAAAGCAAGAAAAGACTTGAAAGATATGGTGGCTGTAAATGTAGCTTATGTTTAATGTTAAGTACTGTTGTCAAATTGTCTAAACAGCACTTGACCGTCCATAAGCACAAAAACTTCTGAAAATCCCAGATTAAGCTACCAATTGGCCATCGATTTTGAAGTTGTGTTTGAACATACATTTTACTTAGAAAAGTTTGAAATTTTGCAAGTGGAAGTCCAAAAAACCCAAGCAAGATTTTGAAAACTTGGCAAATGCTTTGGGATCCCTCAAATGCATAAATTAAACAGAAGATAAAACCTTTTCCTTTTCTCATCAATAATCTCAAAAACTAAGAGGGAAGTACTGAAAAACTCTAACTTGGCACAAATTATTAATTTCGTCTTGACAGCCCTAAACACCCCACTACTAATTGAACTTAAATACATCCGGATCTATCACATGGCATAACAAGTGGTCACAAAGACTTGTTGGAGAATGAGAATCAAAATTTAAGAGTGTATTTCACTCATGTTTATTAGGTGTATTTCTCTCCTAGACTAAAGATTAACCAAGAATGCACAAATTACCAATCTTTAAGATTCTAGAAAAGCTTTAAGCTTTCCCATCAACCAACCTATAGCTATACAACACAAGCCACCTACACAAACAAACAATTTAAGCAAATAGGAAACTGGCTTCAGAATTGCAGAATAAACAGCAAGGCCTATAGGGCCATTCAGTCCCGAAAGATGGTGTTCTTTTATTACAGATTTCATCACCAGCCAATAACACAAAAAAAACAAACGAAAAAGTAATACAGATTAGTAAACAGTTAGAATATATTTCTCATGGCAAATCCCAAGAGATAATTGCAGAGACTCTGCTCAACAAGGTGATAGGATATGAGAAACACCCTCTTCGGATTAAAAAAATCAACAAAGAGTGTTTATTTTAGTGATGATTTTATACCTATGGGTCATACAAGCATAGCAAACAAACTCGCCCCATTTCAAAATTGAACCATCACAACACGAAAAAAAAATCACAGAATTGTGAGACGAAATTAGTAGACAAGTACCATTGTAAAACAACTATGGAAGCCATTGATGTGTTTTGGTAGAGAAGAACAAAATTGATTTGGGGATGGAAAACCCTAGAATGATGAATGTGAATGAGGAAGATGGAAGATTTAAATAGAGATTTGTTTCTAGTGATATCTAATGGGCCAAATTGTTGGGTAATTGGATTTGGGCTGATATGGTAGATTAGGGAGATTTGCAGGACCAAGTTCACATATAATCGATTAGAGAAGAACTACTTAAGGTAACATCCTAATTTCACAAGTTTTTTAAGTTTAGTTGTTTTAAAATTAATTTCAAATTCAATGACTTAGGCATCATTTGTTTGAATTTAATGGATGTCTAAATTTGAATGATTTAGATATTAGGTCATTAAGTGCGTTTATTTTTGATTAACTTACAAAAATGACCATAGTTTTAGGGTTATTGAAGTTCAATAGCTATAAATATCTTATTTACCAAAAATGACTACACTTTATATCTAAATTTAGCTGTATTACTATATTTATTTTATTTTATTTTTATACGTTGATACAATTACAATTAAAAAGGACTAAATAATGTAGTTTAATTAGGTCCCTGAAATTCTCAACTTCTCATTATTAAATTAACAACTAATAATTCATATCAATTTTAAAAAGAAATTGAGATACACCATATTCAATTCTTCCATATTCATTGAATTTTGATTATTTCTCCATTGTATTTGTATATGAATCTTATTTCAAAGAATACATAAATTAATTGATACAATTCTTGGAAAAACATATAATTTAAATAATTGAATACATAAATTAATTGATACAATTCTTGAAAAAACATATAATTTAAATATATGAATACATAAATTAATTGATACAGTTCTTGGAAAAACATATAATTTAAATACAAAAATATATTGTATTCAAATCAAATAGAGGCGAATTTGTATCATTAATTCCAATAATTTATGTATTCATATAAACGACAATAAAATCAAATTAGTAGATACTTGATAAAGATAAATCACAATGAACCTCTTGAAATCATACAAAGAAAATATCATGAATTGAAAGGAAATTAGGGGGAAAACGTGATTTAGGGATAGTAAGAAAACATTTTGAAGAGTGTAAAAATGGAGAATCGTAAGCTGTAAAAAGAGCCTCATTCCATATTAATTAGGCGTGTATTAGTCTCTTTGCTATTTAATATATAATTATATCCATATAAAATAAAAAACATAAACTATAGTTATTTTATTTAAATATATATTATAGTTTGACATATTATATAGTTTTTCCTTTATTTTTTCTATTGGTTCTGGAGAGGTCTGAATGAATTAAATATGTGACTGAGTTTTAAGTTCATTCAGACTCTTTAAAAGACATTTTTTATTTTGGGTAAAAAGTTGTGCTGCATATTTTTTCTCCTATTCAAAAGACTCAAATCTCTCTGCTTTTCCAACCTTATTAATTTCCTAATTATTTCTCTTAAACTTTTAATTCTTATTCCTACTACTAGTTTATCAAGAATTTATAAAATTTACTGTGAAAATCTTGTTGGATATAAACAATGATGCATTTATAAACTCATTTAAAATTATTTGAACGTATCATGTTTATTATTTATTTTATAGAACACACTATAAAACATTTTTTTATAAATTTAAATATTTTAACTTTTATCAAAGGAATAATTTATTTTGTCTAGAATGATGTTTTTTTCTAATATTTTGTTAATGTAATATTTAACTTTTATTTTTATTCGAATTGTAATATTTATTTGTATTTATATATTAATAAACTATATTTATTAAGATGTTTAAAAACAAACAGTCTTAATCATTCAGTGTTCAGATCCACAAACAAGATCTTAATCATTACGATGTGCATTTAGATTCAAACATCTTAATCTGAATGAAAACAAATGAGTTCTTAGAAGTTTTGTGATAAGATGTGGTTAGATCGATTTTGTTATACGGGCTGAAAGTATTTTGTCAATCAAAAACTCTCATATTAAGAAGGTGTAAGTTGCGGAAATAAGAATATTGGGATAAATGTGTGGATATAATAAGATCAAGAAAGAGGATATTCAGGACAAGGTAAAGTGACATTCGCGGTGGACAAAATGAGAAAAACAAGGCCAATATGGTTTGGACATGTGAAGAGGAGAAGCGCAAATATTGTGTGAGAGGATGGATATAGTAGATATTTTCTTTTAGGGAAAGTGACAGAGGTAGACCAAAAATAGTATTAAAAAAGGTGATTAGACATGACATGACGCAGTTTCATCTTAATAAGAACATGACATTAGATAGATTGATAGATAAGAGGGCGTGGAGGTTATGAATTAGGGTAAAAAGTTAGTAGATAGTAGAATACTTTTGTCATAGTATGATACCCCTTATCCGACCATAAATAAATAAACAGAGTCCCTTTTATTCACTCTTCTCTGTGAAAAAAAGCAACTCCCCTTTCCTCATCCCTTACACCCAAATTCTCCCTTCTCCTCTCTTCCCATGGAGTCCTTAACTCTTTCTACTTCTCTATCTCCTCACTGTTCCTCCTTCAATCTCCGCCATACCTCTCTTCCTAAGCTTTCACCCACTTTTTCACCATACCCATCTCGCAAAACCCCCTTATCTCTCAAATCTTCACTCACTTCCCACCAACCCACTTCCAAAACCCTTTCTGATTCTCTAGGTGCGGATGAAAAGTTGTCCTTGCTACTTGCATCTTCTCCTCAGACACCGTCGACGGCTATGCGTGGTGCTGAGGGAGACGCAATGGGGCTGTTGTTTAGAGAGAGGATAATTTTCTTGGGTAGTAACATTGATGATTTCTTCGCTGATGCTATTATTAGCCAGTTGTTGCTGCTGGATGCTGTCGATTCGACTAAAGATATTAGGCTCTTTATTAATTGCCCTGGTGGCTCACTCAGGTATCTGGAATTTTTAGTATTTTAATTATTAATATAGGATTAGAATTTATATCTGAATTTTGGAGCTTAGGTTTATTGAAATTGTGACACATTTGTCCTACAAGTCGAATTATCGAGTACCGGGATGCAATGAGCTCAGTGACTCATGTAGTCGAGCCTAGTTAGTTTGGGATTGAGGTGTAGTGTTGTTAGTAGTGTATGTTGTTCGGACTCTCCCAAAATGTTGTCTTACCCTCCAAAAGTGCACTACTTTTGAAGGATTTGACGTTCACCCATGAACATTTTGAAGAGTTTGAGCAACATTGGTAGTAGTAGTAGTAATTGTTGCTTGGAAAGGTGTTATCTTTAGGGTAGCGTGTGGTTGTTTTGAAGGTGCAAGCTACGTTTTAGTTTTTATTTTTATTTGTCTTAATTGAATATGCTGCTGAAGATTCATCCTATGATGGTGAAATTTATGTACCACTTTGCATAGTGTCCGGTATTCTACAGATCAGACTGATGAAACAGTTCTGTAGCTAGCATGATCATTTAGGAGGAAAGATATATGTCTGCTCCATCATAATTTGATGTAGTTGGATATTTCATACTCTTAGTAAGATACAAACTTTGATGTTGTGTATGTTGAATATGTGGATTGTGGGCCGTGTGTGCTGTTTAAGACAAGTAGCATGAATGTATGGTGATAAGTTATTATTTGATAGGTAAATGTGGTGATAAGTTATTATCCTTCCGTACAAACATCAAGGCCAGTCTTGAGATGATACAAGAACTCTGACTTTCCTATAATGTGTTGATTTCGAGTGATCCTGCAGCATGTTTAATACAAGTTGCAGAAATATGCGGTGATAAGTTATTTATTTATTGTTTCTTTAAATTTTTTTTCCTTTTGAAAGCACGTCAAATTCTTGGAATAAGATAGAACTTAGTAGACATTGTATATATCTCCCCTAAAAACTTTGACTTTATAATATTGATTCAGAGTGCCACATACATGTTTTTAGTACAAGTAGCACAAATATGTGGTGATAGGTGTTTAGTTTTCTTAAAACTCATTAAGTCTACTTTTTGGTTTCCACCTTTTAACCCAGGACATGAAATATGCTCAATTCCAAGAGAAAATGAATCTAAAATAAAAAGTCACAAATCCCAGAACTATGAAGAAACTTGATGTTTTCATGAACTTTTGACATGACCTATATATAGAATATAGTGAAAGTGTGATGGATCCTAGAACTAGAGCGTCTTTAACCTGCATATGCAGCTTAAAAATTTCTGATGCAAGACCTCAAGGTGTATCTACATTGTGTTCCATTAAGACCAGTAGACAATTTTAGGAGTACCTACTTAATATCTTATGTATGATACAGTGTCAGCAACAAAATATCTTTCTATAAAATGATGAAGGGACCAAATTGATATCAGATTACATTGTTAGGCGCTAAGATACTCATGATTTTAAATATATCAAATGGTTTTCACTGCTCCATGTCATGTCTTAGATTCTGAATCTTGAAGCGCAAAAAGATAATACACATTTTTTGACTGGGTTGTCTAAAGTTAATTTGGTACGAAAGTAGGTGCATGTAAGGAACTTACCAAGGGGGGATAACTTCTTAGGTTCCATTTCAAGATGAAATGGGCCTAAATAAAGAAAAATGGATATAGATGATTCATATAACAAACCTCAACTAGTTTGGCACTGAAACATTATAATTGTTATTGTAGTTCCAAGTTTGGGATTATTTCTTTCTTTCTGATCATATTGTGATATTCACATACTTGAAGATGGGAAACAAAATACGACATACAGGCAATTTTGTAAACCTGTGTCCAAACTGAACTCAACATTATAAAGGCTGGAGATGCCTCTACCAAAAGTAAGAAAAAAAAGGTGTCATATCACATTGAGCTGAGATATATACAGTGTATTAGCTCTCCCAATTTTGAGTATGAACCCTGCATATTTCTTTCACCCTGAACAACACCGATTATCATCTAGTATAATTCTAGCATACACCACTTCTATTCAAGAAAGGAATTCCGTCAACACATTTTTTTAATGACAAAGTCCTTCAACACATTAACATGAAGTCTCTAAATTTAGTGTGTATTACCTTTTTGCGCTTCAATACACACTTGAGGGATTGACAAGGGATATTGTTGATTGGGTTGTCTAAAGTTAATTTGGTACGAAAGTAGGTGCATGTAAAGAACTTACTGAGGGGGATAACTTCATAGACCTACCCCTCAAGTTTTGCTTCGTAACACTAACCTCCCTTGTGGCTTATAAAAGAATACTAACCTTGTGGTTTACGATACTGCATTTGCCTCCTTTATTTTTCTTTATAACAATTCTTTTAACCTACTTATCATTAATGTAAAAACTTTCATTAAGATACACATCAAATTTGACTGAAGGGTTTATGATCCTCTTCTGAATAACCTTAGAATGGACAGATACCAAGTCTTTCTCTCTTATCTTAGGTTCCATTTCATATTAAGTTGATTCTCTTAAGATTATTAATGTTCCTTTAATGTTCATGAACCCACTCACTGAAAAGGTAGAATAGGCAGATTGTAATTTTTTTCTTACATTAGTAATAAGTATATAGGTTAAGAGAGTGTTACGAAGAAATTAAAACAAGGGCCGTAGCGTAATATCGTAATACTTGGAAAATTAGTGGTACGAAGCGAAAACGCAAAAATTGGAGGGAGGTCTTTGAAATTTCCAAATGATGCAAGCAAAGATGGTCCGGAAGGCAGACAAAATTTGTAACATGTAGGAGAGGAGAGCAAAATAAGTAATCCAACTTTGATTTCTGGTTGAATCTTTGATTAAGGGGAAAGAGATAGCTGCCTTCTTATACTAACAAGCAGGGGTTTATATAGAAATAATTATAGTATCTATATGATTTACTCTTTGGTGTCTACGAAAGTGTTAGTTAGGATTCTTGAGCAGAACATGCATTATCAGTCCTTTCCAATGGCATTTATTTTAGCAGTATCAGTTTTTGAGAGCAGATCCGTGGTATATAAAGGGCATTGTACACTCTTCCCTTTCTTTTTACTTTGATTTTGTCAAAAAACCGATGATCTAGTGCTTCTCTTTTTTGTTCTGTTTGCACTTATCTTTAGCCCATGAGTGTAATAGCCTCTATGCTTTTCCCTCCCCCAGTAGCCTCTTTGATCTGTTAATTTGAGTTGATAACTGAGAGTTGAACTTCATTTGTAACTGCATAGAAACATTTGGTTTTCCACTCACTGTACATTATAAGGATTTCAGAGTCAGGTCCAACTTTTGATATATCTATTCTGAAGGCTGAGTGAACATGCGAGGCCCATGCATCAAATTTAGTTTTTCAATTCGCAAATTTCAGTGTTGTCAGCATTCACATGTTTATCTTAGTTTGTCTCCACACATTCATGTCAATTTGTTAATAAAAAAAATGTTGAATCTTTTGTAGAAAAACTTTTACCTTTTCTCTCTTCTGATGTACCTCTTCCTGTTTACCAGTGCAACAATGGCTATTTTTGACGTTGTGCAGTTGGTGAGGGCCGATGTATCCACAGTTGCACTTGGCATTTCAGCTTCCACAGCTTCAATAATCCTTGCTGGTGGCACCAAAGGAAAACGCTACGCAATGCCTAACACTCGAATTATGATACATCAACCACTTGGAGGTGCAAGCGGTCAAGCACTAGATGTAGAAATTCAAGCCCGAGAAATAATGCATAACAAGGACAATGTTATCAAAATCTTTTCCAATTGCACTGGACGATCATATGAACAAGTTGAGAAAGATATTGATAGAGATCGTTACATGTCCCCAATTGAAGCTGTAGAATTTGGGCTAATTGACGGTGTTATTGATAGAGATAGCATCATTCCACTTATGCCTGTCCCTGAAAGGGTTAAATCTACATTGAATTATCAAGAAATGATCCAAGACCCTCAGAAATTTTTGAACCCAGATATCCCTGATGATGAGATATATTAGCTGGTGCAACAGGTACCTCCTTTGTTTTCTGTTTATGTTTCATAATCTTGACAGCTTATGAGTGGAGTCAAAGAATATGATCAACTAGCTACCTTGCACTCAACTCCAAAGAGCAGAGTGTCTTTATGGTTGAGTCAGGTTACATCAAAGAAATGATGATTGAGTATGGTTCTTGTTAGACGTCTTAATGTATACTTCTTTTAATTTATGATAAAGGAGTGTTCATGTTTACTTGTACACATAACTAGCTTTAATAATTTGCTTGATTGGCAACATCTGTTCCTTGCAGTAAAATCCACTAAATATAGAGTGGATTTTAGGTATTTATGTTGACATGTAGAATATTGGTTTAGGGAAACCGCAGTTGGGCAAGATTTAGAAGTTCAAAGAGGCATTAACGTCGAAAAGAGGCTAAAGGGGAAAAGTTCTGTATGTTGCTCACTTGCTCATTCTTATGATAGGAATTTATAAATGTTATGAATGCTAGAATCAGTCATATGGATCTTAAATGAGCTTAAATAGAGTGATATGGTTAGTGAGGGTTCATATATCTAACTCCAACTTGCTTGGAATTGAGGCGTAGCAGTATTTGTATGAGAATTAGCAAATGAAATAGAATAAGAATAAAGAAGAGCCAACACTACAAACTCTATGCAATGATCTACTCTACTATATTGTATTGTCCAACGAATAGTAATTTATTTATTCTTTTAAAAAGGGAACATTTTATGAACACCAAAATTAGGTCATTATTGGAAAGAGGGTAATTGTTGCATCAGCATTTACCAATTACTAGCTTTGAACTAGATGTTAAAGAAATATCAACACGTAAAGTTTGTAGCAGAAATTTGACAGCTGTTGTTCTTCGGTTGACTTGGGGAATTGGATTAAATTTATCCCGGAGGAAAGAAACAGGGTTAGTGTTTCGGTTGACTTTTTTTTGTTTGAAACTGGTAACTTAGTGTTTCGGTTGACTTGGGGAATTGAATTAAGTTTATCCCGGTGGAAAGAAACAGGGTTAGTGTTTCTATGCATCTCAACTCATGGTGATATTTGTAAGTTGGAGAGCTTACTTTTAGTATATGTAGCTAGGCTGATATCTTTTCAATCTAAGAACTACGAAGGAATATCAAAGATCTACCTATCAGAAAAAAAGTAATATCAAAGATATAGGCCCTTTGCAAGATATTCAGTTACATGTGGAAAAATTGCAATATGGGCTTCTTCAAGTTTTTGGTTGAGTTGAATTTAATGCTGACAGTATGTGTTACATGTCTATTAGATGAACATCTGATAAACATTCTATGCCTCGGTAATTTTGGCAGATATTCTTTTATGAATCTGTTGTTGGAGGTAGGAGTTAATCTTGGACTCTTGCAAGGTCAAGTAGATGTTGTTTTACAGTTTGGTTTGAACTTGTAATTTAGAAGCAGCTGTGTCTGTGAAATGGTTCTCCGTGGAAGACCAAAAACAGAAATGGAAATGAAAAAGGTCAAAAAAAGGGAGAGAACAATAAAACAGAAAAAGAAAAAGGATTGATGTTAGTCATAGAAGGAAGTGCTCTCAAAAGACCTACTATCTCACGGAATCCATGCAAATATATAGCAGAATGGAAATAAAAGATCTATATAGGCGATTCAAATTTGTCCAAAATATGTTTGTCAATTAGGATATTTACTTTAGGTCATATGCTTTCTAGCCCTATTGCAGATTTTTATGCTAGAAGAAAATATAAAGTTTTCTTTTTTAATTTTGTATAATGTTGGTCTGAGAAAAAAGGAGAAACGTGGTCAGAGGGAGGATTCATATAGTCGACCACAAGTTGAGGCGTTGTTGTTCTTCTGCTTGCTCAATCCTGTAACAGCTGATCTCTGCTTGTTCAATTGCTGAGTCCCCTGAACATGATTAAGTGTACATAATGTTCTCTTTTTGATCAATATAACTAAAAATATCTCTTCTGCCTCAGTTAAAGCGAATTGAAATTACAGTTTCTAATATCAGCAATACTCCATTTATACTGAAGCCAATCTCATTTAATATTGTTGGATTTGAATAATATCGGTCATTTAATGCCCCCCTCTTCCCCCTTTATTTTTTTGGGTTAAACTTCGTTTTAAATGGTTTTATGTGATTGGATCTGTAGGTAATGGGATTTGGGAAGTGAATGGGGGCTGGGGCTACTCTGTGCATGGGATCAATTATGGTACTGGAGTTGCATTTGATATTGCCAAGAAACATAATTAGTTACACAGTTTTATTAATCAAAACAAATATGTGCGTATACCAAGGAGCGATAACAAAAATATTCCATTTTTTCAATTGGCAATCTGCTAATTTGTTGAAATGAGTTTCTGGAGTTGTTACTTTACGACACAAATGTGATTTATGATTTGCTTAATTACTTAAAACTGCTGTTGTTTTAGCTGATGCATGCCTTTTATCAGGCAGGGTGGCTCTTGGCTCAGAAATATCGCATACCTGAACATGCAGCGCTATCCTCATCGCCGCTGTTTGTTGTAGAATTTTCTAGGAGTTACAACGCAGACCATTCATTCAGGGAGATTTTGGAGAATGAATTGGATATTAAAGCCATAATTGACATTTGTATACCCTTTACTTTCTACTTAGTAACTAGTTTGTTTCCTAGATTTCTATCTTTCCTTTTCTCTCCCTTTTGTTATTTATATTGAGAGTGGATGGTTCAATACTATTAATATCAACCATTTATTTCGTAGCTTCTTGCCTAAAATATGACTTTATTTTTAGCTGTCCACAACTTGGCATTGGAGTGTGGGTCGTTTGGTTCATGAGACAAGGTGGAATATTCCAAGATTACATTTATACTTCAAACTTGATATTTTAATATCCCTTGTGAGAGGTGTGATAAATTAGTCCTAGAACTATAATCTCGAGATAACTTTGTCTGCAAATTGAACGACATAACTCACAGAGAGGAGATACTCAGTCAATACGCTTCCAGTGTTGATCAAATGATGCTTGTGAAAAGGTATCATGAATTTTATTGTTAGAAAAATGAGACCAAGTGTGGATGAAGTTAACACCTTGTACATAGTCAAACAATGCTTTCTCTTTCCTAGTTTTGTGTCAAGTTAGTAGTAGTTAATGCCAAAATCATATAGAATTAGTTAGTGCATACATACATACAAGTAAGGCATCTTTTAGTTGACTCAAAACTATTCATAATGCTTCTCTGTTTTCTTTTTCCGATTTAATCATTCAATATCTGAAACCTATTGGTTTGACTAATTTGACTTTGCGCTAGGTGGATTCATTACTGTCTTGACTCTAATTCTACATTGGCGTTAGATATGTACATTAGAGGATATAAAACACTTCTTACTGAAAGGTTCTTCATTTTACATATTGAACTTAAGACTTTTAATTAAAGATGACAAAAAATTTCAACTACGCGACCACACATGTCTATGGTAACTGTTGAAAGGGTCACCCGACACTCCCCCTAATAATAGCTTGCCGGCCTTCCAAAAGATACTCCACAAGAATACTAAACAATTCTATTTTGCCGGTTAATCAATCTTCAAATATATATTCAATTAACTTTGACTCAAAATATTAAGACTCACTGATAGATACCTTTTTTTCTCCATTAAAAACAAAATAATTATAATCTATGAATGCACTTGGCATATTCTTGTGCAACATTATATATAATCAATAAAAGTAAATAAATGGAGTCATACATAATGATTTTGGAGTCTAAATAAATAAATGTATATGCAAAAGTGCATTCTTGGAGTTTTCCTCCAGCAATTAATCAGAGGAAAATTAACAAACTAAATTTTACTCCTCCAAAAAGCCATACATCTAACTTCCAGTCAAACATGGTTGTGGTGCATCCATAGTTTAGAGCGTGATTACGAAATCTAATTACAATTTATGTATTTATAAAACGTAGTTATTATTGTTATATCAGACGGGAGAGTTGTTGTATTCAGGCGATGAGGTTGTATCAGTTGAAAGTGCGCGAAAGAGCTATATCAATGCATATTGTATCATCGCATATGTGTATTGTATATTAACTACAAAATCCAAATATAACTACATTTCGTAATTTTTAAAACAGAAACCATGTATGGTAAATACAATCTAAATGTTCGTACGATCAAGTAATTTTTCCATAAAGATATTATAATGAGTTAATGATTAAGATTTTTTTTTTTTGAGTATGCCTTAATCATGAGGTTACTGAAAGAATAATTTTAAGTATAGTATTAAACAATTAATGTAGTTTTCAATATGAGTTGCTGATGAAAGTTATCAAGTGGCACAGCATTTGTTTATTCTAGTATTTATTATTTTATTTCAACGGGCATTTCATAAAATTTAATAAATTCTCCTCAGAAGTTGGATTAGGTGAATAATTTTTAAATTCAATCAGCGGCATAATACAGCTTTATTATCAACTTTACTTTATGAACAAGGCGGCCTATAAGCTTAAAAGTAAATTTTGCTCGAACCATTCATTGATGCAATGTGAAGGACTCGCAATAATGACAGAATATCCTGAATAATCAACTCGTTTACTGAGTAAAGTCTCACAAAATCATTCCTCTTTGTGTTTAATTACATCAGAAAATGACTTGTAAACACTACAATAATTAGGAGTTAATATCTCAAAATGTCATTCAACTTTAGAAATTTATTTAATAAAGTCATTGAATTTTGTTTTATATCAATAAAATCACTCAACTCAAGGCTTTGTATCAATAAAACCACTTCCTCTCCGGCCCAGCACCCAACTGTACCTTAGATTTTGTGCAGGGGCGGAGAGGAAGTGGGGGTGAGGTTTCGACAGAATCCAGTAATTTTGATGGAAACACAATATTGTCTTAACAAATTCATTTAATATGTACAAATTATTAAATTTAGAACTCAACAACTCAAAACGTCTAAATTTCTGAACTCCCTGATAAAACTGAACGTTCAAAAGGGTTTGAGTTATTTGAAGTTAAGAAATGAAATAACTAGCAGTGTTTGATGGGAAGAGCCAATAAGTATGATAATATGTTACAGCAAATTAAAGTACACAACAAAATGATCAATTCTTGATATAGTGAGGGTCTATCGGAAACCGTCTCTCTAATGGAGGATCTACTGGACCCTACATGTGTGGGATTACACCGAGTATGTTACTTTAGTCTCACTGAATGACAGATTAAATCAGGTTGGAAAAAAAAATTCTCGTTTTCACATGGGATAGAAGACAAGCATAAAGTGATTGGCATCTTATCAATTTGGATTTTTGTTAATTCCATTAATTGTTGCAATAATTTTTAATTAAGCCCACTATATGTTTGTCAATTTTTCTGACTCAGAAAGAGATGAGCTTGAATGTGACGTTTGATGCTTCTATTATACACCAAGTTCTCTTTCTTTTTTAACTACAAAGTTGTTAGTATTAATCTTGAATGTTTTAGTTGTAAAGTCTTTCATATTTTTTTCTGCAATATATCTACTTGTTGAGTAAAAAAAAAACTTATCCTTGTGAATTTGATCATTTTTATACCATTTGAGTATTAACTATAGTTTTTGACGAAAATTTTATATCTTTAGTTTGTTTCTGTAGGTGGGCTTTTGTGTCGAGGCAGAAGCGGAGCTAGAATTCTGCGTTTATGAGTTTTGCATTATAGGAAATACAGTTTACTAGTCTTGGAAAAATAGGATTTTAAACACAAATATAGGATTTAGAGTGAAGCTACTGGGTTCTGCCAAACTCGGAGACAGGCTTGTAGCTCCATCCGTGTGCTGAGGGATTGATGAATGGAGGAAGTGTTAATTACTAGTTAATAAATCTTGGTAGAAAGTAGAATTAAGTAGATTTTAGTCTACTTCCGTGTCGAGAAGTTCAGGGAAGGGAATGGAAATGGAGGGAAGAGGATATTCAGATTTCTATAGAAATACAAGTGAAGAATTGTTCATAAGAACTATGATGGACAACTCAGTAGGAGTGCCTGTTCCTACAATGGAGATGTTGGGTTTTAGAAATATCTCTCACTCTCTTCGAACCGATAGTGAGGAACTCTTCAAAAGCTGGCTCACAAGTGCAGAGGCAAGAAACCCTTCCATTCTTATACATGTTGACTTTCATCTAACTGTGTTGCATTTTCAAATCCATTTTTTGGTATTTATAAAGCATGTATAGCAGTTCTATATTTGCCTGCTTGTTTTTTGTATCTTGGCTGATTCATTACTGTTTGCTTCTCAGAATAATGGCAGTGATTCTACACCAATGGCTCAGCGTGCTCGACAAGCATCACGAAGGTTAGTGTGTTTGGATGTTCAATGAGACAAACACTTTTAACATTTCGCTTGTTGTTGAGAGAGTACTCTAAGGTCTTTCTCTTCTTAAGTTATATATATATATTTGTTCATGATGCAACGGTTACCCTATGTAGAACACTATAAAGTTTGTTAAGGATTAGAAAAAGTAACCACAGTGAGGATTCACTGAGAATTCATCCTTTCTTGATACAATGCAACTCTCTGTTTCACTTCAATTCTCCGAAAATCATGTTACTAAGTATAAGACAAAAGGAAAAAGTTTCAGCTCTTTTCCAGTTTTCCTCCTGTTATGCAAAGGAAGTCGTCTTCTCAGAGTAGCTATGATTTCTTTGTCACTTATAAACTTCTCACTCTAATTTCTGAATCCAATTTCACGTGGTTCTACAAGAAGTGGGAATGATAACCTATGTCAGCGGAGAGATGCATTACTTTTTCAGATTTATGACATCATTTCGTTTTAAAATGCAGGATCTCCAATGAACTTGCTGGTCTATCTAGTCATCAGAATGAGGGGATTCAGAAAAGAAAAACCGCTGATACTCCACAGCCACAGAATACATGTATTGCCAATGAATCATCTAGCAACCTTAACCACCATTCAACCAGGTGAACTATACCTTTCATGTGTGCTATCATTTACGTCTTTAGGCATGTATGATTTAATTTATTGAGTGTTAGAAAATTTCAAACTGAAAATTCAAAAAAAGAAAAGAACTGCATTTTTTGGGCTATTGCAATGTGTTCTCTTGCTGTCTTAGGCTTACTCTTTTCATTTTCATTATTTGTGAACTTGAGGTTATTGCTCAACTAATCTTGATATTTCAAGCGATTTATCTCATATGATTAGTCATTCTGAAATTTTTGAGGGTAATAACCATTTTTCTATTGTCATCAGGGACGTGACTGATAGGGAAATGAAAGCTAGTAATCTGTTTTTAGCCAAGGTTTGTTCTATAATTGCTGATATCTTTTCGTAGAATTTCTCTTTGACATCTCATACAGAGCTTTATTGCAGACCTGGTTCCATAGTTCTCAGCCCATGACGAGAAGTCGTTCATCAGAGTTAAGGTATCCTTCATATTGCATCCTTTATCGAGATTGGAAAACAATATCCTTGGTTGCTTTTCTCAAATGAGCATTTATATATAAACTTGGATTAGACCCTCAAGAATTTTTTGTTTTCCTGTATAGATTGAGTTTATCTATAATTTGAATTGAAGGCTTCCAACTACAAGAAATTACCAAAAACTAATGGGATAAGCTTTTTCTCCATCGATGTATTCCATCGATATTGTTATTGCTAGATGCTGATCATTTCTTGCGATATTTGGTTATTTCCCTAAAAATTTCTGTAGGAGGAGGTATGCAGCGATGCAAAAGTCAGAGTCTTCACTAGCTCGTGAAGCCTTGCATAATATACCCGGAAATGCTGTTAATAACTTTAAGGAAGAAGTCTCTGATCCCACTGGGTACACTGACATGTCAATGTGTGAAATTACCAACCAACCCAATACTTTTATGTCTCCATCAAATTCATCTTCATCAACTTTTGAAACTCAGCAAGTGGATGGTGCAGATAATATTTCTTCTGTTGTAAGCATGCTAAAGGGTACCTTAGAGCGGAAGAAATTAACAAACTATCATGCTAGGGAAGCCATTAAAGAGAATATGTTGGGGTGTTATGGTAATCAAGAAGTTTTTTGTAACTCCGGCATGAATCAACATCCAGGGAATCATATTTCTGTGAATCAAGGAACATATCAGGATGCATCCGTTGTTCAAGTCAGAGATACGGAGATTCCACAAACAGTTAAAGGGTCATTAGATGCCGTCTTAGAAAGTCTTATGGCTCCCTCAAACCCATTCCAGATAGACATGGTATCACAGGAGCCTTCTCAAAGTGAATCTTCTGTTGCTGCTTCAATAATTTCAATCGGTTTTGATGCATATGATGGCCTGAGCAATGCAAGTCAAGCTTTAAATGTGTACGAGGGCTCTAGAAATCAAGTTGGATATGCAAGGAGCTCAGAAAATGGTTCAACTGCTAGAGGTAAATATAACATAAATAAGTTGTCTGTATTGAATTATCTGTGCTGCTTTCTATTTGCAACTTGCGTGTCTTAGCAAATTTGTGCAAACAAGGTCGTCTTCAAACAGAGAGATGATTCTTAGATTTTCAAACTAAGAAATGATACTAATTGGAACTTTAGATTTCACATAGTGCACTTATTCGAGATAGTTGTTTCTCCAAAATTAGCGTCGTGCTTTGGACATTTGTTAATATAGTCATGTACTGTTGAACTGCAGATATTAGAGAACGAATATATGATAACGTGAAGGACAACCAAAAGGTAGTCTCTATTCATATGTCCTTGGAATTGGAAACAACATTACCTAATGTTCAACTTAGAATAGTGAGATGGTTAAGGCTGATGATAATTTCTCCTATTTGTTCAGACATCGCAGAAAGAAGGTTTAGTTCGAAATGGATCTTTGACATCAGTGCAATCCGGTAAGTAAGACAGTTAACTGCAATGAATAAATATCACATCTTTGCATTTTTCACTTTCATATCTATTTAAAATTATAAATGTATCAACATTGATCATGTTTTTTTCAAACAATACGGTGGCATGCCTGTTGCTTCCTATTGCATTATTGCAGACTCTCCCTCTGTCTCTCCCCCAACCTCCCCTCTTTAGGGATGTATTATGTATTTCTATCCTGAAACTCTGAAGTAGTTTAGGTTAGATCACTTGTTAGGTGAAAATCAACAAAGCAATGAGCATATCAGAAGAACTTATGGAATATATTTGAAGGTTGGTACTGCAGTACTGCCGAAATTGGTTCAGATTAATTGCATATTTTTAGAAAGTTACAAAATGAATCATGCAATCAAAGGAGTGAAACCGGAAAAAATAAAGTAAGAATCAAATCTATAAATATTGACCATAGTTCTTTCTTGTTCCGGGAATAGAAGGAATAAGATGTTTGTTATATTTTTCCAAATATTTCGTAAAGATCAAAGAGTTCTCGATAGAGACAGCAAAGATAATGTGAAAGGTCCCTGGTTACCATGAAACTGAAACTGTCTTATGTAATGGAAAAATTGAGCTCCAGTGCCAAGTCAGACTCTTGTAAATATCTTGAATAGCCCAACTGTGCTAGTAATCTGTTTTCATTCTTATATTGAGGTTTATGATCTATGTAATTCTGTTAGATGAAAAGCTTTATGGTTTAATTGCTCAAGATGCTATATTATATGACATGCATGTTGCTACTTAATTGCTTTCATGCTGTTTGCTTCTGACCGGCATCAACAAATACAGCAGAAAATGGAGATCCTAAGAAGAAGCGAAGGGTGGAGCGTTCTCGGAAGTATGTACAACTATTCTCAGAACTTGCATGAATCATATTCTTTTTTACTACATTCCTTCTTAGTGATTAGTCCTTTCTGTGGTTGGTAAGACTATTGGATGTAGAAATTTTATTTAGATAGCACATGTTCTACCTCCGCATGTGACTTATTTCCAGCTTTATTTTCCTGCAAATTCATGTTTTTCATTGCATATACTTGCAAAAGTTTTGCACTTAACTCCTGATGCTTTAACTTGATGGCCTACTCAGAGTTTAGGCTGCTCGAAACTACTGGCCTCGTGTTTGCATGTCCTTTTCTTGTCATGACAAAAGATTGATTTAGTCCAACAAGATGTTATGTCTCTCTGATCTTCTCTTAGTTCTCTATATTTGTTATCTTTGATCTTTCCTGTTCTATCTATGTTGTGTGACTGAGCTTAGAACTGTATTTCGAACCAACATTTCGTACCTAACTCGATCATGAATTTGAAATTTCTGTAACTTATATTACCCAAATCGCATCTCTATCCAACTCAAGTACAAGCAAAAAATGCAGTTTGTTTGGCAATGTATATCCTAAAACTTATAGCCATGTATGATGATGTTAAATGTATTCAAGTATGATAAAGCCTAGAGTCTTCTCTGGCTTTATAAACAAAATGTTAAAGACTGGTGAGCTTCCAGAGTAGAACCAAAGCTGATGCCAGTCTATAACTGCTTGTGACTAATACCGGGATATCCTGCCAATTTCTCTCTTTTTTTCCGCAACCATAACTGTGTGATGGTTGGATTTTGTACATCTTTGTTTTTGATATACTAGTCTCTGGGAACGTGCGTTGCACGTTTGTTCAATGTCAACATATCTAATCTTTAAAATAATACAGATAATATTAAACATGTAAATAATAATTAATTAAAATTTTAAAAGTAAAGTACAATAATATGTAGCTATATATAATCAATTGAATTGATTTGACCTTTTTTTGTGTAGTTTTTATGATATATGATATTTTCTTTGTCTTTTGATATTTGAACAACAAATAGTTTGAATATGAACAGGAGCAACATAATCAGTTATGTTTGCAATTGCTTCGAGTCTTAAAGTTTATATCTCGTTTTAAGAAATTGTAGTCTTCTCTTTTTATAGATCTCATACCCTCATATATTATGTTGAATGAAGTATTTTATAGAGGTTATACAAAAATTTAAACGTATACAATTTTCAAAAATATGACTAGTATATTATTGCCAATTTCATGATCTAACACTTGTTTTAAAAAAAGTAAATAATTTTTTGTGATAGAGATAATTAATAATTAGAGATATCAAAAAATTTAATATATATATATATATATATATCATAGTTGTACATACTACATGCATCCTTTGTTTAATTCAAGAGTATAAATTATAATATATGTGAATTTAACATAATAATTTTAGTAAACTTTTTCAAATATAATCATAATGTATAAAATATAAAAGAATCTATCACCATGTGTAAATATCCAACAAAAAAAAAAAGAAGGAAAAAGTTCAAAAGACTAATAATCATGTATGTACCTAAAGTTTATATCTTTTATACTTCTCATAAATCTTAGACATACGTTAAAATAATAATTGTTAGAAAATGAGTACCTGATGTTGTGATTGAGAAGTGAAGAGTGCACAAAGTTAGATCTGAAATTCAGAGAAACAAATAAGAATTAATTAGCAAACAACATTAAAAATATGACAATATATTAGAGCAAACAAATTTGAGGTAGACATATGAATCAGATTTCTCCGAGAAAAAATGAAAACAAAATTCTCTCCACCAACATTAATCCACAAAATTCATGATTTTTTCTCTCCTTTCTTTCCTAAAAAAGTGATCCGTATATATTTTGATTTTATAGATGACTATAGTCTCTTTTTTTAATTCAATGTTAACTCTTCACATTCTTTATATTTTAGTAGTAATGGTCGATGGTTTAAATAGATGAATGCAATTTTTTATTATGTTTTAAATAAAATATTAACTTTTCAAATTCTTAGGCATTTTACTATTTTATAAAAAAAGTAAATTTCTAGCATCCCATTATTGCAAGCTCGTTAAAGACCTTTTTATCGTATTCATTTGTTGTAGTTTTTCATAACTACTCATTTTCACAACTCTTCATTTGTCTTCTTTATTCTAGCAATAAATAAATTAACATTTATAGATAAGATGAATGAATATGAATGAATGATGATGATAATATAATATTTAATATAAAATAACTAATAATATATGATTTATTAAAAAAGTGTTTAGTATAGGGGTAAAATGGTATTTCAACTTTACACTTTGGAGCTTTCCACTTTTAATATAATATAATATGATATGATATGATGATTGAGGTGAACCTTCTTCTGTAAGCGAAGGGTTATTATTTAGTTACTTGTTTGTGGTTCCTCAGGTGTATGCCACTTAAAAATTTCTCATAGAATATGATACATTTCATAAGCTTGTTGGTTTCAATGTGGATGCAGAATGGCAGCAGCCAAAGAGAGAAATTTAACACCAGCAATTCCTTCAGATATGCAATCCCTTACGAAACGCTGCGAGAATCTGGAGAAGGAAGTCCGTTCACTCAAACTTAATTTGGCGTTTATGAATAGGTATGTATAGTCCAAGAACATGAAACAATTTTATCATATATATAGTTTTTGTGTAAGAAATATTTTTCATTTAGCGATAATAATGGTCCATGTTTCTAAGCTTGTTTACTACTTAGTATGTGGATATCAATTCTGTGAAATAATTTTGAGACTCTGATATTGTGAACCATATAGTTGTAGTGACAATGAAATGGTAAACAATCATGGATTAGTGACTAATCGGAGTTTTTGCATAATCACAGAAAGGATTCTGAACAGACTACGCAAATTGAAGAGCTGCAGAAGCAGAATGAGGATTTGGTCAAGGAAAAAGAGCGCCTTCTTGGAGAAATCGAGAGGATCATTTCAGAATCTGGAAAGTTTTAGATACTGTTGCTTTTTAGCAGCTTCAAATGTGCTTCCAAAAGAGGTTATATGGAGTTGCTACAAGCATAGGAAATTAGGTTGAATTCAACTCAATGTTTCATGTTTTCAGTTTGTAATCCAAAACTAAAGTGAGAAGAACATTTAAAGTAGAAGAAATCTATAGCCCCATATAGAACAAAATCAAAAATATTGTGATGAACTTGAACATTTTGAGAATATTGTAGGATGCTTCTGTATGAATTTCTTATAGTCTCATCTTCTTCTCGGCTAATGTTTTGTAAAATTTCAAATTCTCCATCAGTATTCTTTGTGCTCTTTCTTTAACAATAAAGTCTCCTACCTGACCAACTATTTTCCTTGTTTTCTAATTTCTATCCACAATTTGCTGTCTTATGATACATAAACTGCATCTACAAGTATCCTTAACAAGATAGCAATATTCTTCGCAAAGTGTGATTATGCATCAGTAGACTAAGAATCAGTGGAAGAACATATCAAATAGCAGCAACCAAATTCTGGGTAGTGCAATCAATTAGATAACAAAATAATACTAGTTATTGTTCTATCTTGTTTGAGGATTTAAACCAGTCAGTCCCAAATATAGACAAACAATTTGGGGCCGGAAAATTCAAGGAAGAGAAAGCTCTGACAAAACAAATGATGATTTCATAGAGCCATAGTAGAACTACCTCGTAAAAGACAGGAAGAAAGCATCGAGAGGTAGTTAAAGCTACAAGCTTCCTAGTTAACCTGATCCCACTGTAACCAGCCAGATTAAGGTATTATCGCTTCTGAAGAACACAAACTAGAAAGAAAAAGCACCAGAGAAGGACAATATTCTTCATTCACCTTGGGCACAGAATAATGCTCCGGGATAAACTTTTACTATAGTATTTATTCCTGCAGTCTGTTCTGTACACAAGGAACTAGAATACAACATATGGTAGAAACACTGTGAAAACTGTGTCTACTGGTACAAAGATATTACACAATTTCATATTTCCACTTGAACTGCCTACACGCTCTAGCACTTCTACAAAAATGAGTGCTACATGCTATAGTAAACTGCTATTTCAGGGAGACCAATCCGTCTGAAGTATTGAATGGCCAACCAACTAGTAAATGACACATAAGCTAGCAGGAAACAAACTCTCCTTAAACGGACTTTATTGAGTGGCAGAGTAAACCTTCTCACCACAGAAAGTTGATAGATGCAAGAAAACAACTTTCGTAGGAGTGCAAAAAGAATTACTGTCATTATGGAAGTACAGAACCCAGCAATAACTCCGGCTACAGCTTCCCATCTCCAGTGCCAGTATGAAACCCCACTAACATACCAAGACTTCAATATCCTCATGAACCTGCCACAGTAATATTCAATTAAGACAAATAAATAAGGCTGCCAATGAGAAAGTAAACCTATTAAGATTTCAGTGTGACGTTCAAGCTGTTTTTTTTGACAAACCTATAGGGTGTAGCAAGACGCTGAAAAGGTTAATTACAGCAAACTGAAAACCAGGACTCAATGAGTCATACTTGTTCTTGGATGGCTACTAGAAAATATGGCCTAACATTTCATTCCTGACTTCAAGAAACATCAGCCGCATAGTTAGCGTTCGCAAGCTAACAGAGACCATTTCTAAGCTAACATGTTAAATTCCAGTTTCAAGTAATGCCAGATGCAGAGCTAGTGTCTCTAATCTAACTCCATACTTTGAGCTTATTCATGTTCGGTAATATCAGTGTAGAGGATATCACCTCTAAACCAGTTTCGTGATTAACTTGTGAAGGTAACACTTTTGATAAGTTAACTTGCAAAGATAACTTTCAATCAAAATGGGATCCTGAACGAATTTCCCTGGTCAGCTAGAGTTGTGGGCGTGGAAGCATACATGGAAAGTTAGAATCCCATACAAAGTGGCATGCTTTATGTGGTTAGTAGTCAAAGAGGCCTGTTTTTTTTTTTTAATAACAGAGAAATCCGTCTGTCACCCGCCCTTTGGACCAATCACAGCCTTCTAAACTCGGTGGATAATGGGCCCGCCCCTCTACCCTTCTCCACTTAAATACCGGGCTTCGCTTTGCATGGTGTGGGGCTTGAACCTGCGACCTAAGCCACAAATCCTCCACCTTTTGCCACTCGAGCTAGGCCTTGGGGGCCAAAGAGGTCTGTTTAACTGAATAAAATCTAAAAAAGAGAGCTATTGTGTTCTAGATGTAATCGTTGTGGCAAGAAAACTGAGACCGATTGCAATCTGTTGTGATGGGGCATTAGCTGTGATGTTACTGGCTGGTGCAAAAGACCTGTGTTTTTGCTTGCTTTCTCAAAAAGGTATTAGATGGGCAATGCCAAAAAGCTCTTTAGATTTGCTGAGTACTGGAACGGGGAGGAGGTTCACCCAGAGAGAAAAGAAGATGGAAGTTGATACCAGCTTGCATTTGGTGGACTCTTTGGGGGAAAAGAAATCTGAGATGACTTGAAGGTAAGGGTAGTGCAATGCAGAAGATTAAGATGAACTCCCTATTGTTATTTCATTTTTGGTTTAAAGAAGAATTCCTAATGGACACTGAATTTATCCTAAAATTTTAGAATCTTTGTAAGTAGAGAAGGATGGTTTTTTGTCAGCTTCATTTCTGTATACATGGCTTTGCACAGCCTTTGTGGATTGATATATAAAAATTGTTACCAATCTCAAAAGATATATGCCTCAATCCAAAATGAAGTAAGTTTAATCTCAAAAAGGAGTTTGAAGATTGTGCCAAGTTTGGTATTTAAGTGGAGAAGGTAGAGCGATTGGCCCATTATCCCCGAGTTCCAAAGATGGAACAACGAATTTCTCAGTCATTAGAAAAAGGTGGAACTCATCGGCAGCCCCCTAAAGTTGGCACGCCTATTCACTTAAAGACACCTCAACACTCAAGTAAGCCTTGTACATTGTAAACAACTAAAGTAAGGTCGAACTGTATCATTGTGACACTTTTCGCCGACTTGGCAACTTGTGTGATATTCACATCAAATAGACGCGTGAAGAGCCTAAAAAAACCATATTTTATTTTACTTTATTCTTTTTATTTCTGACTTCTTCTGTATTCTTTTTCTCTTTCTTCTCCATTTAATATTCTACCATTAAAAAATCTTCCACCATTGTTATCTTGTTCACTGGAAAACACTCCATTTTTACGAGCAACGTATTGAAGGAAGGGATTGAAAGGAACAGAAAGTGGAGCAGGAGAGCTCAAATGGGTGCTTGAAATCTTGAGGCCACTCAATTGAGACGTCATGAAACTTAACTCTGAGCTCAGTTTCAGCTGGGGTAAAGCCCTTTTGGTCACTGAAAATGTCATGTTACCACCCACCACAGGTCCTATGATGCTTATACCCGCCCGTGATTGTTGCCATTTTTGTTTCAATTCCTCAAAGAAAAAATCTTTTCACTCTTTTTCCAGTCAAGAATGCTGTTTTGGTCTAATATAGATATAAACTCAGATCTGGGTTTCAAGAAATTTCCGACAAGCACTCCATCTTTTCCGGGAACGTTCATACAGATTTATTAATTTTTTCCAGAGAAACTCAGTTCTTCCTCTTTGTATAGAATGGGGAAGAACATCCCTGAACCAATTGAGAAATGTGAGGTAAGAAAATGGAGAGGGGGATAACTACTGGTGAGGTAGTTTTAATGGCTGGGGGAAGGAGGGGTTGGGTAAGTGGCTGGGGGAAGGAGGGGTTGGGTAAGTGGAGGTGGGGGTTTAGAAAGTACCTTCTCTATTTTCTTTTTTTTGCTGAAAAATAGTTTTTCTTTTACTTTTTCTTATAATTTATTTTTTAACTATTATTCTAGACCCAATCCCCACATGTCCTCCTTTAATTAGTCATCATGCCACGTCACGTGCGAGTGCAATACACACTTTATAATTTTAATTGATTGTCAGAAAAAGTGTTTAATAACACAAAGTTTAAGTTGTTTAAGTGTTCAAAATGTCAAGGCTTACTTAAGGTGTCCAAGTGAAAAGTCGTGCCACCTTTAGGAGGCTACCAATCGGTTCCACCTTAAAAAAAGAACGATGCATCAATAATAAGGCAACATGGCATGCAACGTACAAAGGAATTGAAGAAGCAAATGAGACTATTTTATGGTTTGGTGTTTGAGGAGGTGCTTGATGATGGATGAAATTCCCTAAAAGGCCGTTTGGTAGACGGATCAAAGTCACAATAAAACTTACCCAGCCAAATCCAACATTTTGGTATGTCCGCAGATTGCATAACTGTGGATTATTTGTCTGGACACCCTCAGTATCTTATCTTTTGAAAGACGCTCCATATCTTCTCTTTTGTGGTTTCGCAGGAATTATTTCCCTGGATTATGGCTCATTCTGATAAGAATACAAAATGACCATTCAGAGCCTAAATATAAAGCTCCTAGAAGTTCCTAGTCGTCTTTATTCCTCTTGGCAGGCCACACACCACTACCCATTCTCATCGCACAAACATGATGCCCTTCTCATTGTGATTCCACTGTTCCCCTCCTTTTTGCACTACAATTCATCTTCTTCCCTTTCTCCACCTGAAATTGAGCTGCAAAACAACATCATCACCATACTCTTTTGGTTTCAGTCATCCTGTTTGACCATTTTCCTTCTCATTGATCTACAGCCCAGATCTCCCCTTCTCCCTCTGCTCATTTTGTTTCTTTTTTTACCCTATTAAAGTTAATGTTCCAGTTCTTTGATTAATCTTGTTAGTGCAGTATAATTTCAAATTAGGCAAATTTGACGAGTGCTGGTAAGACTTTGGTTGATTAATTCAATGATTACAACAACATCCCTAGTGTAATCCCACAAGTGAAGTTTGGGGAGGGTAGGATGTACGCAAACCTTACCCCTACCTTTGTGAGGTAGAGAGAATTAATTCAATGATTGAAACTAATAGTTACTAACTTTGCCTTGAAAATAGTTCAATAACCTGACATCTTCAAAAAACACAAACATTGAACAGGACTGGATGGCAATAACAATGGGACATCCCATCCAATCCTATGTACCAAACGATTTGTGTATAACATACACAAAGGTAGATTATTGTTAGGAAGCATGACCAAAATTAAGGAAATGGGACATGCTGATATTTTCCACCTTTGTGTTATTGACCAGGGAGACTAAAGTGCAGTAGGAGGAGAGTATCCAGAACCTAACCATGCAGTATAAGTAAGAGTGAAGCCAATTATGAAGATAACTTTAACGATCATATCTGGGAAGCAGGAAATGCATTATATTCATCACTTATTAGCAGACCAAGTCGGAAACCTTGCAATGTACATTAGAAAAATGGGCAGATCAAAGAAACTCAACTAACACTTGATATTCATTGATCCTCAAAAGGAGGAGCAGGGTTGGTGCAAACATCATAAAAGCAGATGAGCAATTGGTGTCAAGTGATATATCAAAACAATAAAAGGACTCAACATCAAGAAAGAAGATCCAGGAGGCAACAGATAAAACTCAAGAAATTGAGAACTAATGTTTGTGTGTATGCATATATATATATACATATATATACCTAGTGCGAGTTACCTCTCCTGTGTGGTTAGCAAGCTATTGCATAGGAGAAGGGGTTTTACCCTTTGCGCACCCAAAGGGTAGCGGCTGCGGGTTTCCCTTGTCATCAAAAAAAAAAAACCATATGGACCAACCACAGCCTTCTAAACTCAGGGACAATAGGGTCGCCCCTCTACTCTTCTCCACTTAAATACCAGGCTTAGTCCCATGCGCAAGGCTAGGCCACAAGTCCCTCAACCTTTGCCACTTGAACTAAGCCGGGGGAGCCTATTCCTTGCTTATATTAACATTTGGGTGTATTTTTTTATCACGCCGTGAACACATTAAAGATGAAAGAACAAGAACAACATTTTACTAAAGTAATAATACTCACAAGATTAAATTAAAGTAATAATACTCACAAGATTAAATATCGAATAAACATCTCAATAGTTGATGGATCTTTTGCATCGCAATCAAAAAAACCAGCTTGATATATGTGCACTTTAGATATTCCCAATGAATACCAACACTCATAAGTCTTGTTTACCTGAAAAAGATGTGTAGGCAACAGGATGAAGATACTTGATTTTGAAATAAAATGAACAGGATTAAACTGATTCTTCCTCAAACGATCATTAATTGGGACTGTATGCTTCACACAATGCAACAGATCTATCTAGTGACTATATGATAACATAAAATATAACAAATTCTTGGAATTTCACCATTTCAGTGAGAAGGAAGAACATATAAGCAACTGAACGCTTAACTTCCTTACAATCTAGGATCAAACCTTTTGATGTAGCAATTAGACACTGTTACAGAATATTGTTGGTATCACAGAATATTGTAGGATATTGTAAAGATATTCTCTTACCTTATTGAGCTAGCTTTTGGGGTTGAGTTAGGCTCATGTGCCATATCTTTACATGGTATCAGAGCCAGGTTCATTCCCGTTTGGGCTCCCAGTCCATGCGCCAGTCGGGCCTGGGAGTGAAGGGGGGTGTTAGAGTGGGTAAAAGTCCCACATTGGTAGGAGAATGGACTGGTGGTCTCCTTATATGGACTTGGGCAACCCTCCCCTCATGAGCTAGCTTTTGGGGTTGAGTTAGGCCCAGGTGCCATATCTTTACAGACACAAACATATACATCAAAATACAGACAAAAATTACTCATGTTGATCAATGGCTCCTTTTCAGATAAATAAACCGGTTCAGAATTCCTAGTTACTGCTATTAATTTTAGAATTCATTGCCCTTACATAATATAAAATCAGTTGTTTGACAGCTTTATCTGGAAAATAGGACACGCAACATTTCGTTCATTTAGAAAGTGAAAAGAGAAAATTAAGGTTCTGCTAGAGTTAAATACACTTGCAGAAGGGAACACCCCAGATATAAATTTGATAGAGAAATCATGTCATCAATCTAGGAGTAAGGACCACCCCAGAGTAATACAAGGCATAAACAGAAGTTATACCAATTAACCGGGATAAATTTTCATGCTAAGAAGTTCATCTATAAGTAAATCAATGTTTCTCTTAGACTCTTACTCAATAATGAGTTTACAATGTCCAGTAACTACCTCGAATTTATCCTTTGTCAACCATGCACCAGAGAAGTTTGGTCTACAATCAGATGGAAGGGCCTCATTAGGTGCCTCTGCCAGTGCAAGTCGTGCCTGACCTGAATGATCCATGTATTCGACCTGTTATTCAAAATGCATAAGCAAGCAATTGAGTGGTTTCTGCACAATCAGTAAGAAAGTATCCATCTCCTCATCAACCCAAAAAAAAAAAAAAAGGAAACCCAAAACTATAACAAAACAAAATAGTCAAGAAAAGGGAATAAAATAACAAGATGTAGCAACTCTCAAAAGTATTCCTTATTCGGTTCATTCTCCAGGATACACATTCTTTTTTCGGATAACTCATTCTCCGTGATAAGCATGTAAGGATATGTATTTTTTTCTTGAGAAATGCATAAGCAAGCAATGGAGTGTTTTTGTAAACAATCAATATCTCTTCGCCACCGCCGCCAACCCCCAACCCCACCCAAAAAAAGAAGATGATGAATACCAAAATGATCCACAAAAATGAAATAAATAAAAAATAACAAAATGCAGCAACTTTTAGAAGTAATCCATATTCGGTTCATGCTCCAAAATAAACATGTAAGAATGTATTAGAAATACTTTGTAACAAATGCCTTCATCCAAGGAAGGAACACATAAACAGGTCAGAACCTAGTGATCCATGGATAGCACCAAGCTGAAAATGTTCTACCTCCTTTTTGTTAGGTAATTTTAGCTTCAAATGCATCGACTCCTGCTGACTGACGGAATGCCAATGAAAGAGAGAGGACGGCACAGAAAAGGGAAGATCCAAAAGAGATAGGAATAATTGTCATTGAAATCCATTAATATCACAGCTTATATAAAGAAGGTGAAAAAATGGGTACGGTGGGTGAAATTTAGAATATTACAAGTGACTAAATACACAATCCAATTCTGCTAAAAACTAGAAGTTACAGAGCCGTGTATTATTTAATACATTCAACGAAAAATGTCGTCTTATGGGGAAAAGTGAAAGTTTAAATTACTAATATATTTCCAAGCCAAAAGAAATAGGTATACACCAGAGTGCTTAAATAAACATTTGTCTCCTCTGATACCAGGAAACTCTGTTCTTTGTACATGATTATAACCTCCCCTATCATTTAGGGGTTATGATCAATCTCCAATTGAACTAGTTCTCCGGCATACAGCATACATGACTTACAAAAATCATTCGCTAGCAAAATCCTTGTGAAATAGAATCTCTGTCTAACGATGGAACTAAAACTATAATTTCAGGTCAATTGTATAAGAAATTTCTCTTTTATTGACAAGTAAGAACTTTATTACATATTCATCCTGGAGATAGAACTCATATACAACAAATATACAATGTTCCTTTTCAAGAAATGGATGATCAGATACAATCAACTTATCAACATGTGCACCAAAAGAACTGTAAATGGAAAATAATATCTAAAGGTACAATAAATAGTGGTAGTCACCTTAAATACAGAAGCCCAATAGTAATCATAATGACATCGAAACTTTTTTCTTTCAGAAGGGTAAAGAACATGCTTTGCTTTATAATTCAACAAGCCCAGTTCACAGACTTTAGATGACCTTAGATCCACATCTGCGAAGAAGATAAAATAATTGCTTTCAATTGAAACTTAAACCAATAAAGAACTGAGATTTAAGCCAATCTGTACCTATGTGCCAACAAGGATATGACATTTTGTCATTGTTCCTGGTGACAGGGCTGTGACTATTTTACAAAAAAAATAGTTTCAAGAAGTATAAACAAGAATGCTAACGTGTATTACCCATCAAAAAAAAAAGAAGAGAGGATGCATTAGTGTATTATTGCTAACAATATTGTTTAATCAAATTAGGCAGTTCTGTCTAAGTAACTAAGTAAGTTGTTAGACTAGGAGGGAATTCATCTCTTACATGGCAAAACTACGGAAAAGCTTCTAGGCTACTGCAGCTGCAACATGTAATAAGGGGTCATTTGGTACTTTAGACAAAATAAGAAGGGACATAATCCCTACTTAGATGTGATTATGCATGGGTCTAGCCCTCCAGCGGACATGTATAGTATCTATCTGTTATGTTTATTATATATGGAGACTGGTGTCAAAAGAAGTGATGACCTTCGTAAGGAATTTGTATGATTGTATTTGAAGCAGGTTTCATTATTCTTCTATGGATTATAAGTTATAGACACTAGTGTTAAGATTTTTAATACCATAAATGTAGTTTAACCTACTATGACAGGTTAGTATTAATTTTATCAAGTAACCAATTATTGTTTACTTTAGATTTTCCGGTAATTACCTTATTAATGACTTGATTGTGTAAATAATTTTTACATCATCACTACACAAAACTTAAACTCTTCTTCCATTAACTAAAGTTGAAGCTAATGAGTAATGACCAATACTGAACATGCTGACCCATATGATAGCCTTATAGTTATAATAAATGGCGAACTAGAGTTGAAGCTAATGAGTAATGACCAGTACTGAACATGCTGACCCATATGATATCCTTATAGTTATAATAAATGGTGTGTTTTTTCTTTTGCTAAAAAGCAACAGAACCTCCGCAATATGCAACAACACCCTTGGCAGCCACTTCACAAAGTGGCATGACACCGCATTATACATATTGCATCACCTCCACCACCGGGAAAGCTATAAAAAACACCACCCCAACACTCCAACCAGTGAGTGTCAGCCAATTTTGGACTAAGATACATGAAGTAACTTGTATCTAAAAGCTTTCCCTCTTGAACTCATGATCAATTCACAATCATGATATCAAACTTTGCACTTAATCAGAAACCATAAAAGGCAGTGTAATTTACTAGCAATCGGAAACAGAAAGTTGTCGTAGTAGCCCAAGATAGAGAAGACTTATATCAGTTAATATTTCCAGCTCTAAATAAATTTTCCTACAAAATTTCCTCTGAAGTTTCAACCAAATTACATTAAATGAATATGCTACTTCTACAGATTGAGATTTTAGTTGATTCCGTAGCAAATTTCATCAATTATCACAACATTATTTTAGTTGAGAAATTCTTCCATATCTCCTCCCACTGTTCTTACACTTGCAACTCTCCTTTGTACATATCTTTTATGGCACGTTTACATCTGATATGAATCTATTTCTTCTCTACCACTCACTAAATGACTTTATGACATTACATGATATGCTTTCTCTAGATCAAATGAATATCCTGTGAAAGTCTTACTTCCTGTCTATAATTTTGATCAATCTTCTCAACAAAATTTCCTGGCAACCGAAAAAAAAAGAAGCAAAACCCACCAATGCAACTCAAGTGCAATGATCTGAACCACAGGAAGCTAATATCAAAATGAAGGTCTTCTCAACCATTTGAGCTCCAAATTATGTTTAAGTCTTTCAGGGATACTCAATTTCTAAGCAACCACACGTACCCCAAAACCAACCAGCACCAATCAAATTCAGAAACGAAACTTTTGAGCCATATATGATGCTAAAAGCACAACAAGGATTACTGAACAATTGGAGATTCTTATACTCATCAAACTCTTTAACTTCATCCAGATACCCTCCATTTCTTAGCAACCACCAAGACTCCAAAAAGCAAAACCCACCAACAAAACTCAGCAAGAAAAAGTTATGAACACTCCCAAAACAAAACCCACCAGCAAAATTCATCAAGGAAAATAAATCAACTTACTGCTAGAGACAATTTTGCATTGAGATGGAAGAGATATTGGACTGGAAATCGACAGGTTCCCAAGAAAAACAGCTAAATAAAGCACTGAAAATGATATTGTAAAGAAGGCACAGAAAAAGACAAGAATCCCCAATAATCTGCGCAACCGTGCTGACCCACTAATCTCCTTTCTCTTCTCTTCAACCTCCTCCGGATTTTCCACCAAATCCATGGAAGCTGAAAGTTTCACAGAATTGCAGTACTGAAAAATTAGTGTATGTGATTTGCAGTTATATTGGGAAATCAACAAGGGTTCCGGCGACCGGAGATGTTATCTGGTGATCGGAATATTAAAGGTTTTGGTTCAATTGGTGTTTGGGAAGAAGATATTTTTCAAGGATTTTGCCGTCGCTTCCGTTCAGGTTCAGTAAGTCAGCATTTTCATTTTAGTATTTCCATTTTTGTTTTTGGGCAAACTCATCAATTTATAGATTTGCCAATTATAACAAAAAAATGTATATTTAAAAAAACTTACAAATCAAAATATTGTATTTATATTTTTAGACACAAGGTTTGATGATAGTCTATAAACGTGAGTCTAATTATAAGTATGAAAACTTATCAATTTTATTAAGTACGTTGTGTGTTTTGTTAATATACACTTTGTTTTGATGGTTTGTTATGTATTGTTTCATAATGTATCGTACTATATTGTATCGTATTGTATTATATCATAATGTATTGTTTTAACGAATACAATGTTTGGATAGATTGTATTGTTCTTTGTCGTTACATAATGTCACACATTCATTATTTGAATGATAAGACTATCAAAAAAATAAGGTACGAGGTAGATCTACTATCAAATATTGGTAGGATAAAGACAAAATGAGAAGAAAATACTAGGTAACGACACGATCACACAAAATCGATCGTTACATAAAATGAGTCTTTTTGTCGTTGTGTAGGAATGTCCAGCTGAATTAGGGGTGTACAAAAAGCGAACCGATCGATAAATCGAACTGAAAAAATTGTTATTGGATTAATGAGTTTTTAATAGTTTTATTTTTTTTTAAAAAATATATCGGATTATTGGTTCGATTTTGATTTTTTAAATATTGAGTTATTATTTATTAAGACTATAGTAATTTACTACTTTATCTCTACATAAATATTAAATATTAATTAATTTAAAAAATATTAAATATTAATCTCAATACTTTACTGGTTACTGTTTTTGTCGTTTACCCTTCAATTCACACTTCACAATGACTTTGAGTTCACAACTTCATGTTATACAAAACATCGAAACCCAAAGTAAGAACCTTATTCCTCTTAATTTCTCTTTGTGTTGCATTTGTATAGTTCTCTTCATGTTAGTTATTATTGTTTCTACTTTATGAGTGTTTTGTAAAGTTACATTATTATCTTGTCGCGTCAAATTATTGGAGTCTGGAGAAGTCATATATTTGTTTTATAAGCATTTTCTTATTGGTTAAATCGAAAATCGAACCGTAAAGGATCAAAACCGATAAATCGAAAATCAATCAAAAATATTTGGTTTGGTTATTGATTTATCATATTTCAAAACCAAAAATCGACTAAATCGAACCGATAATAAATAAAATTGAATCTAAACCGACCGATACACACCCCTAAGCTGGACATCTTTTGTCAGAAAATTATATTATATATAGATCAAATCTTATTTTATATTGATATGTATAATATTTTGAACACCCTTAAATCCAATGAAGACCTATAACACAGTATCAAGGGCATGTATGCATGAAACTTACACGATGCCCAATTTTAAGTGACGAATATTTGCAAATAGCCACTATAACAAACTTAGTTATGTTCCATAGCTATAGTTTACATATTTACGGGCTGTAGTTATAGCTTAAACTGTCTCCGTTTGTATAATTCGCGGGTACGTTTGTATAATTCGCCGGTACATTTGTATAATTAAGCTATTTTTGTATAAACGCGAAATAACGAATTTATACAAATACAAACATCTGAACTTTAAACAGTTATACAAAATATATTATACAAAAGTTATAGAAATTATATTATACAGATTTCAAATTATACAAACGTGCAAATTATACAAACTCGAAACCCCAACCCACGTAATTATCACTGAATATTAATCGCGAATAATAATTAACTAAAACTATAGCTATAATGACTAACTAAGTATATATTAACTTAACCAGGTAATTTCCCCATTTTAATTCCTTGCGTTAGTACATCTATTTAACAAAGAAGAGAAACTTTAAATTGATAACACCACATGCCACTAAAATGCTAGTAGGGGTGAATTGTTTCTCATTCACACTCCCTCGAATGTGAGATTATACATGCACCAAAAATTTAGTCAAAAAATTATACTTTCTCCGTCCAACAATAGTTGTCCACTATACTATTTTGGTTGCAGCTCAATTCACCGCTGAACAATAGTTGTCCACTATACTATTAACAATAGTTGTCCACTATACTAGACGGAGAGAGGACCCGCAAACTTATGTGTTGACTTAAAAGAATAAAAATAAACTTTATATAGAATTTAATCATGCACACGCATGCTAACGTGGTCACGTCTGATTGGCTAAAACAGCACATCTTGGAATTCGGGCCAGAAAAAGGCCCCAAAACTAAAAATTAAGAACAAAATCAAAGGTGACTTTTGGTCCTCTTCAAACACAGAATAATTCCCGACGCAGTATCGGAAACAAGAGGAACAATGGCGAGCGGCGGCGGTGCTGGTGGCGGAAAAGTGTCGTTCAAAGTCACTCTTACTTCCGATCCCAAATTGCCATTCAAAGTGTACGTATCCCTCTGTTTATTTTTTTTTCCATAAAATTGATACTTGATTTGTGTTTTCACTTAAAATTGAATTCGCCTTTGTTGTTTGATCAGTTTTAGCGTTCCGGAGGCAGCTCCGTTCACCGCTGTTCTCAAATTTGCGGCTGAGGAATTCAAAGTCCCTCCTCAAACAAGCGCCATCATCACTAATGGTATCCTTTCCTTCTCCATTCGTTTTCAGTTATGGATTTTCTGTTTTTATTATTTTTTAGGTTAGTCTGATTAGGATACGTGAGCTCTCACCTGAAAAACCTAGGTTTGTTCCCGAAAATGCAAAATAAATCCTGTATCCGTTGATCCAAATTGGGATTGAGACATAGTTGATTGATTGATTAAGTAAAAGTATGAAATTTTGATTTATTTAGGACAATTTTTGTGGAAATTCAATAGTAATAGCACTATAGGAAGAAATTAAACTTAGTAGTAAGAACGAGGAGACTAGTGAGTCTAAGAAGATGGATATGGGGCTTAAGTTTAAGCCATAAAGGTGTGAGGATTCCCTAAGGCCGAATGGACACCTACTTGGTGTTTATTAATGAAACTTTTTGACTTATAACAGAGCAGGCTTTCTAGGGACAGAACAACCGTTCCTCAACCAATGTTTTGAAAACACACTTCCATACGTTTAGGACTGTAAATCTGGGGTGTGGACATATAACATTGGGTCCTAAGTCCTAACACTAAGTAAACCACAAATAAGGATGGGTTGACACTGGTACCCCGTAAAAGAAATAGTATAATCTCAAAAGTTAACTAACAAAGCGAGGATGGATCTTAGGTCCTGTAAGGATACAATAGCCCATTCCTTCACCCAGTACTAGACATTCTAACAGAAAACAGCATCAACTATGAAACCAATAGAATACTTGTGCAGAAATGCTATCATGATATCATCTGGACCAAATGATGGTTTATAGCATTAGCAGACTTAAATTTCTCAATTTTGGGTCAGAGTATTGGGATTTTAGGTGGTCTTGGGTTTGCTATTTTGTCTCATGAGTCATGAATGGTGGTTTTTGTCCAGTGGGAAGATATTTTTGATAAATTTTGCATTGCACTTCTAGGTGATCTCTTAGTTATGGGTCTGAAGTTTAAACAAAAATGTTTTCTTTCAACCTTTACCTTATCAAAAGATAAAATAAAAGATCTCCTATGGATTATACTATTAGACAAACAAATTAGTCAAGGCAGGTGACTCCCAAGAGAACTCTAAATTAAGTTGGTGTTGTGTTAATCCTTCTTATCAAATCCTTTTTCATACTTATGAATAAAATATGTAGTCGTCATCAGTTCCTCATAGGTCAAAGTTGGTTTTCGGTGATGAATCTTAAATTCTCTGGCAATTTTTTGGATTATAAAGTCAGAAAGGGAAATGATTTGAAATATTTCCTGTTAAGAAAAGTGATGTTTGAGATTGGCTATGTAAATACGGGTTTCCTATTTGGTACCAAAAGAGTAGTATCTTCGAGTCCTTTCCAATGCTCTGATATTCTTCAGTCTTTAGTTTCAATGACAAAAGGGGTAAAAAACAATATGCTTCTTATTGTTGCTTGGCTTTTTTCTTTTTAATTTTTTTTCTTTTGTCTTGTTGCAGATGGAGTGGGAATTAATCCACAACAAAGTGCAGGTAATGTTACACTTTACAGGAATATGTTTTAGTTACCTCCTGTATCTTTATTTTTTCCTGCTAAATAATGGTTTGTTTGTTTTGTGGATGATAATAATACATTGAATAGAAGTTTTAAAATATATATTCCTCATGTCTGATGAAAATTTAGTGCAGTAAGATCCAAGTAACTTTCAAGGATTAGTGTCTTGTTTAGTGAAAAAAAGGGGTCTATTCTTTAAGCTTACCTTATTAAGCTCTTGGATGAAATAAGAAAGCATGCAAATTTATATATAAGCATTTCCTTTTTATTCTTTTTTCTGTCTTTGTGAATTTCACAGCCTAAGAAAGAGTAGTTGAATGTATCTCAAGGTACTGTGGTAGTTTTTTCCTAGAAATGCTATAAAGTGGAAGGATAAAATCGTTGTGAGTCTCCCTTTATCTTTTCTTTTGGTTTGGAGCACTCTAAGAATACTAAAGATATTCCGTGGAGAATCTGTTTGTGTCTTTTCATTTTGGGTTCATTTGTCTCTCTTTAGCCACAGTTGGCTGGGATAGTTTGTTTGTTTACCCTGACGTGATTAAATATCTTATAATTGAGTTCTGAATTTTATTTTCCTAGTATATCCGTTTTTTAATTTCTTTTAACTTGAATGTCATTTTTCAGGTAACGTCTTTCTCAAACATGGGTCTGAACTGCGGCTAATTCCTCGGGATAGGGTTGGTGCTTCTTGGATCTCCTTCTGAATGTTTAGCTCTATATTTCATCTACCTAGATCTTGGGGAAATATCCTTTCCCAAATGAGTAGCACATTATGTTTAGATGTCCTCATCTTTTAATGTTGTAATTCTAAGTATAGATTGAATATCAGATTCAAATAAAATGGTTATGCTGTTGCTTTTATCTTGCCTTCCTTTTCCTATTTCTGCAATTTTCTTTTGGCTAAATGTTAGGTCCTATTTCTGAGTACTTTCTAATGCATTCTTGGAAACTGTTTCATCTTCTTTTGCCATTTGTATCTGAATGGTTGGTGAGCAAATAAACTATATGCTGGTGATTAGATGTTATGTTAAGATACTTGTATATCCCTTGTTTGGGAATTAGGGGAAGGAAAATTAAAGTACATATAAGGAGATGATATTTTATTTCATTTTCCTTTCCCAAATATCAAGCTTATGAATTGAGTAAATAAGAGGAGAGATTAAATTACAAATGGAAATTTTTTAAGTTACAGAACATACTTCTTGTGACAATTGATAAGTCACACTTCATCCCCATTCCAATTACCTTTCATCTTGGGACCTGTAGGCCCTTCTTCTCCATAAACTTCATTTGGCAATACTTTCACCAATTTCTCAAATGCACCTTTCAAGTTCCCTTTCAATGAGCTCTCAATTTTCTTAACTTCATCCCCAAGTGTATAGCTTAACTTTGGTCCCCATTCTCTTGTATAATTTAGCCATGCTGGCGCGATTATTTCAAGATTTTCAGCAGCAACTATTGAATAGTTCTTTCCACAGTCCAAAACTAAGTTACTCTTAGCTGTATCATTTCTTATCCCAATATCTCCAGACCCTTGTAAAACTAAGCCTGGTTTAGGGTATATGGCATGTCCATTTAGTGAAGAATAGACCACAACTTTGTTACTGCCATTTTGAAATTCAACTTGTGGTGCATCAACCCATGTCCCTCCACTATGTTGCGAGACGTAAACTTTGTGCAACACCCCATTGAAATTGCTGATCCTAAGTGTTACATGCTCCCAATCACCTACGTGTTCGCCTATTTACCAAAGGGTACATCAAGTAGACCAAGTTTAGCTGTGCCAGGTCCATTGAATGGATAGAAAATCCACACAGCTATGTCAGTGAAAGTTGCCCCTAACATTGGCTTAATGTGGAGCTGTAGTAAATCTCCTTTAAGCTTTTTCTTTGTCCTTCTCCAATTGCAAGTCTGGCACCATAGACCATCTTGTGGAAGATTTGAGCCATTTTGTTCACTAGGATTTGATTCTTGACCTTTTTCGTATAGCAAAGCACCATTAGCAAAATACCAATTGACAGAGGAAGGAAGGTACTTTTCTTTGGGGTGAAAGTATATAATTGGAGAGTGTTGTTCAAATAATGCTTGAATTTGGCTAAGGTTAGGCATAGAAGAAAAGGCACTAAACTTATTATTCTTTAAACAAGCAAGGGATAAGGTTTTGTTAGACTCATCATCTATATCACTTGTGATCCTAGCTAAGAATGTGCCTACACTAACCCCTTGTGCTTTTACGCCTCTTTCTCGAGGTCTCACGTTATGAACATTGATACCATTCGCCTTGCTTGTTGTACCTTGACCCCATACCCAACTCTCAACCTCTAATCCATCCGTTAGATCGGATCGAACACATTGGATTTTGTTTAAGCTAGGTTTTTCAGGTGAAGTTGTGACAACATGGCCTAAACCTTTGTAACCCTCAGGTGGAATTGGTAGCCAAATATAGCCATGATCAATGCTCTTTTTGTTCTTGATTTCTGAGGATTCACTACTCCAAACAAGTGTGTAATCAATTGGATTCTTTAGGATTTCACCAACATTGGCTTTCCCTACAAGTACCCAACCAAAAATGGGTTTATTGTTTGGTTGGCAATAACATCCAAACATAGAAAATCCATCTGGAATAGGTGAAGGCTCATAAAATGTTGCTCCAAGATTCTCTGGTCCTCCTTTATCAGTAGCCCAAACTTTGTTAAATGTCACAATTTGGCAAACTTTTAGCCCTCCTAAATCAATATATCCACTTCCAAAATCTCCTGTTCCTGTTGTTAGACCTTAAACATCAATAAACTTATCACAAATAAACCAAAAGAGAAACACAAAAGAAAGATATACTGAAAAGGGAGGACTACTAAAAAAAACAAGAGTTGGCGACAGATAGATTCTGTAGCTAAACAGTAAAATTCGTCACTATTCTTATCTACCAACAAATTAGCAACAAATTATAAAATAAAATCGTTAGTTACTAGCAATATAGCGATAATTAAGAAAGTGAAATTTCAAACCTGGTGGCCAATTGGGCAATGGTGATGGAAGCTTGAAAATTGTATCAATGGGCAAAGATTTGCTTCCTTTGTATAGTGAAGAAATAAGATTTCCCATGAGATTTTTTGTTTTTTTTTTTTTTTTGGTGAATTGCAACTTAGGATAGATTAGGTAACATATCCAAAACAAGTAAATATATGACAAAAAAAAGAGCATATTCCAATTTTGAGGTGGTTGAGAATTGTAGACCAATGTAGGCAATTAATTTACAGGTCCCATCAAGTTATTGATTAGAACAAGTTTTGTTTGCTTGCATATCACTAAAGAGATTAATACTTCTATATATTATTCAATCAACAAAATTATTTTTGTGTTCATGTCTGAGCTTTATTTGCAAAAGTGCTAAGTTTTCAAGAATTTTATATGTACTATATGTTATCTTTTCTCTTATCTAAACTTCAATTGTTACTTAGCTCTTCTTTTTTTCCGATTTGATTCGATTTCTTTATTCAAAGTTAAATCTAATTAAATATTGTCGATTTTTTTGAATTAGTTTAATATCAAATCAATCCTTCGATTTGATGTAGCTTATTGGTTACTTTGAATAGGGGCAAAGCCAAGTAGGGATAAGGAGGTTCATCAACGAAAAAATATTGTCTTTTTTTTCTAATCACCAACCAAACATGAGAAAATAAGCTAAAAATCCACTTGTTTTTCAAGAAAACATTTTTCTGGAAAACATTTTCCATGGAAAACAATTTCCTTCATACCAAACACACCCTTAAAGTACAACCAATTTCCATGCAGCAACAACATGCGAAGCACATGTATGATGCATATAGGTGACCGACAAAAGAAATTTGTCAAAGTTAATTAATAATGAGTGGTGGAAAATATGCAACATACAAACGACAATCACGTACGTACCCACCCGTCACGCAGAGGCGATTCTAGAATTTTTAGAACACGAGTATTGCACCACTAAGAAAAAAATGTATTAAGCGAGAATTGATCCCTTATCCTCAATAGATAACTAAGCATCTAATCAAGTGTATAATTTAGTCTTCTTATAGTATCTCTATCAGCAGATGATATCATATCGATTTTAAAAAAATATATACGTATGTAAAATGCCTAACTTTACGCTGAGACCACATGTTCACGTGCCTTATTTTTAACAGGTAAATTCACCCCGAACCCCATGCAATGAGTACTTTTATCGTAAGAAGTTGTTGATATCATAACTACTTACACTCAATATATATATATATATATATATATATATAACCTACTCATCTCACACCCCTCTTCCCACCTCCCGCACCTCCAAGTCGTCTCCACTTGTAAGAGGCTAAGAGCGGTTCAATAGAATTAGTGACCTAAAATTAATAATAAGAGATTTCAAGTTTATTTTATATGAGCGCCTGTTGTGCATGAAATAACATATATTTATATTGTTAAAAACCTGTGTGTAGTGTAAAACAAAACTAAAAGAAAAAAATGCAAGCTAAAATGATAAAAGTAATTCTATTTCAGGCTTTCAACTACTTAATTATTAGTTAAACTTGAAATACTTTGACTATTGTCAAATAAGTAGGACAACAATAAATATGATTAGGTTGACTTATGTATTATAGGCTTAAGTGGCGGAGCCACCCTTTACCAAGGGGTGTCAAGCCACACTCCTTCGCCGAAAAATTATATTGTACATAGATGTCAAATTTTGATTTAATAAATATATATACAAGTATTGACACTTTTTTACACAAGTTGAAGATTTAGTCTAGTGGTTAAGAAAAAATTTCTTGAGATTGTGTGTTCTAACCCTGCTAGCCTTGGATTTTTTTTTTACGACAACTATTGACACCCCTTAATGAAAATCCCGGCTCCGCCACGATTTAATTATTTATACAGATGTAGTACAATAGTTCTGGCAGAAGAAAATAATAAGATTGGTAAAACTTCAGGCATATTTGGGTTATTTGTATAATTAGCTAATGGCTAATGAGGCATTAGACCATGAATTTTTTTATTTTTTATTTTTGGAGTTAAACTTCGGAAAGACACGTTCGGCCAAAATTTTGAAATTCAACTTGAAGTTAAATTCTAAAATTTTCAAGAATTTGAAAAATAACAAAAAGTTTTTTCCCTTTTTTCACTCCAAATTACTCACAAAAAAATGAAAAACAACTCTAATTTATATTCATGGCCAAACATAACAGGACCAAATTTAAAATATCATTTTTAACTTTAAAAATAAAAACTTCTTTTTTCAAATTTTACAACGAAATATGGTGAAACACCTGTGTAGTGTTATTTTTCTTAGCTAGTTTTTGGTTGAATAAAGGATCATACTTCTATGTATAAGTTACGAGGGAATCTATTTATTATTTTATGCACGATAGAAAGTGGAATAACCAGAGACGTATCTAGGATTTCGGCAAGATGGGTGCACAGAGGCAGAGCTAGGTGGGGGTTCGGACGAACCCACTGGCTTTTTCGTAGACCCTATATTTGTATTAGAAAATTAAATAAATATGTATGTATATTAACTTGTGAACCCATAACAAAATTTGTTTAGAACCCCCAAACTCCTAACCCTGGCTCCGGCTCCAGCACGTTTACGAAAAAATGCATCTTAAATATAAATTTGATCGGTTTGACTTTTAGGTTCTTAATATGAACCATTAAATTTTAAAAATTATAGGTCCAAAATATATAATACTACTAGTTTTAAATTTTAATATACACATTTGATTTAATTATATAAAATTTCTAAAGTGCTAAAATTTTTAGGAATTTTCAATGTAACACACTTGAATATTTTGAAAAACTAAAGGAAAAAAACAAAAGAAAAATTAGTTGAAACGCCAAAAGTGTAACCGATAACCACTTGGAGAGGTGTTACTCAAAAAGACAAGATAGATATACGATTTACATTTCTATCTTCACTTAGAGAGGTGCACCCAATCATCATTGTGTTATTATATGATACTTTGAACGTGAGTTCACACATCTATATTTAAATATTTCTTTAAAAAATATAACACTATTATGTGATCTATGGGAGCATGAGTTCACGTAAACCCACGACATCCCTCTAAATACGCTCCTGGAATAACTAATACATGAATACCTAATCACTATATAACTAATGCATGCATCTAATAATACATATATTCACTAATAACTAATCCCACATTATTAATATCTGCATAACTTTAATCATCGACCAAACGACCCCTAAGTACTTTGGTAAAAGAAATAAAGGGGCTTATTAGCCAGCAACAAGAAAATCTCATGAAACTATTATATCTCCATCTTTTATATGAAATAAAAAGTAAGGCAAAATAATTTTAAAAATAAATAATATTTCAAATTAAATATAAAATAAATCTAATATTTAATTTTTATTTCAAAATTGTTATCGTTATACCACGTATCAAATGATTCCAAAATAGCATTATGCTACCTATAAAACATACAAGTTGTGCTAATAATGGGAACAAAGTATATCTCGAACAAAGTTTGGGTCATTTTGCCTCTATAAAAAGTGAAGGACAAAACTTTTAAATTACCCTAAAAATAATTTCATTATGCTCTATTTTAGAAAAATCTGTGATAAAGGAATATTGATGAAAGAGAAAGTATTAATGAGATTAGTTATGTATGTCATAATAATTTTCCTATTTAATATTTAATAACTTTTCTGATTAATTGTATATAATTAAATTTGCTGTTTATTGTGTAGTTATATCCATATAATATATAGAAAAATAAACTATAGCTATTTATTTTAAATGTCTATTAATGTTTGCCATATTCTGTAGTTTTTATTAAGGCTGGCAATCGGACCGGACCGGCAGAACAGGACCGGTTTTACCGGTACCGGAACCGGTTCCCGTTTACTGGAGAAATTACCGGAAACGATTTTACCGGAAATTTTCCGTAGTTCCGGCCCGGTCCTATAGCTACCGGGTTGGACCGGTACCGAAACCGGGTCAACGGGATCGGTAATTTTTTTTAAAATTAACTTATTAATTATTACTTTATATTATTATATAATATATATTATTAATTATTATATTTTAATATTATTAAATAAATATATATTATAGTTATATTATTTAATATTCATTAAAATATTTAATTAAATTATTAAATATTTACAAAAAAAGTTTGATTTACTTTAAGTCTTTAACTTTTTATAAAACTTCAATTTGAAACTTTAAATTTAAAGTTTAAACTTTAAATTCAATTTTAAACTTTAAACTTTAAAATTCTTATATTAGGCTAATATAAAATGACTTGCATTAAATATAAGAGACTATTTTTTAAAAGAAAATCAAGGCGAATAGCCGTCTATTTATTCAAATAAATAAATTGTACTAATAAAAACACTAGAAAGAATTGAGAGATGCCAATTTGAAGCTTGCAATTTACTTCAAAAAAATTTCCGAAATCCGAACTCCAAGTCTCCAACAAATCAATAGCACAAAATAAAAATTACGAGAGATTGAGAATTGAGAGATTTTGTAAAATGTTAATGTAATAGTTTATGAATTTGTGAGTTAAATGAAAGAAAATAGGATACATTTATAGTGTTAAGGGGTTAGAGAAGGGTAGGGGGTATTGTTGGGGCTTTGGGGTTGGGGGGCTGATTTTCAGCCGTTATTGGGCCCCACCCCAACAGATACTAACACAGGCCAAACGTTACAATTTTTTTTTTTAAAAAAAAATATTCAAAACTGACCGTTGGAATCGGTCTGGAACCGGGTCTACCGAAACGGAATTGACCGGGTAAAAACCCGGGTTCCGTTTCGGTACCTGTACCGGTACCCTATCCGACCGGTTCCTTACCGGTTCAACCGGTACCAAATATAACTTAACGGGAACTGGACCGGGCAAAAACCGGTCCAATTGCCAGCCTTAGTTTTCATTGTCTTGTCTTTATTTTTTTTGGATTGGGCTTTTGTTGGGCTGAATCTTTTTTTTTTTGGGGTCATGGCTATGGTTTTTGCTTAAGGAAAAACTACATAATTATCATATATATTATTATTATTTATACTTTTAAAATACTTTTATCTGTCTCTCTTCAGCCATAGTTTCTAATGCATTCGAAGTATAGATTGAATATCAGATTCAAATAAAATGGTTATGCTGTTGCTTTTATCTTGCCTTCCTTTTCCTATTTCTGCAATTTTCTTTTGGCTAAATGTTAGGTCCTGTTTCTGAGTACTTTCTTGGAAACTTTTTCATCTGAATGGTTGGTGAGCAAATAAACTATATGTTGGTGATTAGATGTTATGTTAAGATACTTGTATATAATTTATTTAGGGGAAGGAAAATTAAAGTACATATAAGGAGATGATAATTTATTTCATTTTCCTTTCCCAAATATCAATCTTATGAATTGAGTAAATAAGAGGAGAGATTAAATTACAAATGGAATTTTTTTAAGTTATAGGACATACTTCTTGTGACAATTGATAAGTCACACTTCATCCCCATTCCAATTACCTTTCATCTTGGGACCAGTAGGCCCTTCTTCTCCATAAACTTCATTTGGCAATAATTTCACCAATTTCTTAAATGCACCTTTCAAGTTCCTTTCCAATGAGCTCTCAATTTTCTTAACTTCATCCCCAAGTGTATTACTCAACTTTGGTCCCCATCCTCTTGTATAATTTAGCCATGCTGGCACAATTATTTCAAGATTTTCAGCAGCAACTATTGAATAGTTCTTTCCACAGTCCAAGACTGAGTTACTCTTAGCTGTATCATTTCTTAACCCAATATCTACAAACCCTTGTAAACCTAAGCCTGGTTTATGGTAAATGGCATGTCCATTTAGTGAAGAATAGACCACAACTTTGTTACTACCATTTTGAAATTCAACTTGTGGTGCATCAAGCCATGTCCCTCCATTATGTTGCGAGACGTAAACTTTGTGCAACACTCCATTGAAATTGCTGATCCTAAGTGTTACATGTTCCCAATCACCTACATGTTCGCCTATTTTATCAAAGGGTACATCAACTAGGCCAAGTTTAGCTGTGGCATGTCCATTGAATGGATAGAAAATCCACACAGCTATGTCAGTGAAAGTTGCCCCTAACATTGGCTTAATGTGGAGATAAACCTCAGAGTTTAGTAAATCTCCTTTAATGGCTTTTTCTTTGTCCTTCTCATCAATTGGCAAGTCTAGCCAATAAGCACCATCATTTGGACCATCTTGTGGAAGATTTGAGCCATTTTGTTCAATGGGACTAGGATTTGATTCTTGACCTTTTTGGTATAGCAAAGCACCATTAGCAAAATACCAATTGACAGAGGAAGGAAGGTACTTTTCTTTGGGGTGAAAGTATATAATTGGAGAGTATTGTTCAAATAATGCTTGAATTTGGCTAAGGTTAGGCATAGAAGAAAAGGCACTAAACTTATTATTCTTTAAACAAACAAGGGATAAAGTTTTGTTAGACTTATCATCTTTATCACTTGTGATCCTAGCTAAGAATGTGCCTACACTAACCCCTTGTGCTTTTACGCCTCTTTCTCGAGGTCTCACGCTATGAACATTGATACCATTCGCCTTGCTTGTTGTACCTTGACCCCATACCCAACTCTCAACCTCTAATTCATCCGTTAGATCGGATCGAACACATTGGATTTTGTTTAAGCTTGGTTTTTCAGGTGAAGTTGTGACAACATGGCCCAAAGCTTTGTGACCCTCAGGTGGATTTGGTAGCCAAATATAGCCATGATCAATGCTCTTTTTGTTCTTGATTTCTGAGGATTCACTACTCCAAACAAGTGTGTAATCAATTGGATTCTTTAGGATTTCACCAACATTGGCTTTCCCTACAAGTACCCAACCAAAAATGGGTTTATTGTTTGGTTGGCAATAACATCCAAACATAGAAAATCCATCTGGAATTGGTGAAGGCTCATAAAATGTTGCTCCAAGATTCTCTGGTCCTCCTTTATCAGTAGCCCAAACTTTGTTAAATGTCACAATTTGGCAAACTTTTAGCCCTCCTAAATCTATATATCCACTTCCAAAATCTCCTGTTCCTGTTGTTAGACCTTAAACATCAATAAACTTATCACAAATAAACCAAAAGAGAAACACAAAAGAAGCATATACTGAAAAGGGAGGACTACTAAAAAAAATAAGAGTTGGCGACATACAGATTCTGTAGGTAAACAGTAAAATTCTCACTATTCTTATCTACCAACAAATTAGCAACAAATTATAAAATAAAATCGTTAGTTACTAGCAATATAGCGATAATTAAGAAAGTGAAATTTCAAACCTGGTGGCCAATTGGGCAATGGTGATGGAAACTTGAAAATTGTATCAATGGGCCAAGATTTGATTTCTTTGTATAGTGAAGAAATAAGATTTCCCATGAGATTTTTTGATATTTTTTTTTTTGGTGAATTGCAACTTAGGATAGATTAGGTAACATATCCAAAATAGTAAATATATGACCAAAAAAAGCATATTCCAATTTTGAGGTGGTTGAGAATATTTGTAGACCAATGTAGGCAATTAATTTACATGTCCCATCAAGTTATTGAGAAGAACAAGTTTTGTTTGCTTGCATATCACTAAAGAGATTAATACTTCTATATATTATTCAAGCAACAAAATTCTTTTTTGTTCATGTCTGAGCTTTATTTGCAAAAGTGCTAAGTTTTCAAGAATTCTATATGTACTATATGTTATCTTGTCTCTTGTCTAAACTTCAATTGTTACCTAGCTCATTTTATTCGGTTTGATTTGATTTCTTTCTTCAAAGTTAAATCTCATTAAATATTGTCGGGTTTTTTGAATTAGTTTAATATCAAATCAATCCTTCGATTTGATGTAGCTTATTGGTTACTTTGAATAGGGGCGAAGCCAAGTAGGGATAAGGGGGTTCATCAACGAAAAAATATTGTCTTTTTTTAATTTTATGTATGTATAGTAAATGTTGAATCACCTTAGCCTGACTTCTTCGTGTGTTTACATTATATTTTTGAACTTTACTAATAAAAAATCTTACTCCGTCACTGTTTAAACACGTACCCTTAAAGTACAACCAATTTCCATGCAGCAACAACATGCAAAGCACATGTATGATGCATATATAATAACTAGACTAGATCAGTGCAGCTCGTGCTATGCACGGGTCCAACAAATTGGTTAATGAAAATTTTTGATACATTTTACCTAAGAAAATTTCACTTATTACGAGATATTTATTTCACTTATTACGAGATATTTGAAATAAATTATTTGTATTACAAAGTTGTAAGGAATGCAAATTTATATTTACAAAGATACAACAAAAGTGCCTCAGGTATGGAGGAATATAATGCGAATAGCCCTTTGCCGTTTGTATGAAAGTATAACTAAAATAAGAAACTAAAAGTTCTTACAACATTTGTTTGATAAGAAAAGGTAAACAAACAATAATTTGATTGCTGACAGGATACAACTCTAGCTTTATTCCAACTGTTGCATGAATAATAATGCATTAATGACCACTTGTATTTTCAGAAAAATAATTAATCAAATAACATTTTCAAACTAAATTTATTAAAACTTGCCTACTGAAAAACAAAGCAGAGATAAAGACAACATTGGTAATTCAGTACCTAGCCACTTAAAACTAATTGATAATATCATCAAAAAAGATTTATATTAACAAGAAGAAGAAAATTAGTGACAACATCCAAGTATATGTCTAAAAATGAAAGAAAATAATTACAAGACACATATTAAATCTAAGCTTCTAATGTAGAAAAATTATAGAGTAACAAAAAAATTGAATTGGACAGCAGATGAAGGTTCAGATGTCACCTTGGTATTGTTAATGTTAAAGAATTTAACAACATGATAGTTGTTAGGGTCCTCTTTAAATATATATAACTACAATAAAGACACTTGTTCCTTTAACTAATTTTGCCAAGATATATTTCCACAACAAAATTCTGAAAGCATGTAAGATTATTGGTTAAAACTTTACCTGATACCTCAAAAAAGTAATAGAAAAACTATACAAATACCTAATACCAGAAAATCTACACAAAGTTCATCAAAAAGCTTGAATAACTAAATAACATTTAAACGATATAAGTTTAAATGTTAACCTTGTTCTTTGCTAGGGTTCAACATTGTTCAGTCGATTCTTAGAACCATCAGACATGATTTTTCTCCTGCACAGATACAAATTATCATTTGACATATAAAAAGTGCTAAGTCAAATTTTTGACGAAAATGCACAATATATTTTTTGAGGATTCGTACCTGGGAACCTCCTTACTGGTTGTATTTTAAGTTCAAATTGTGTATCAAAATACTCTGATGGTCCAATGTTTTATATTTCTATGAGCTCACTTATAGATGCTCCAAGTGCATAGTATCCAAAAAACTAAAGAAGTCTAATCAGTAGAGAGCGAATGGTGCTTCCCCATTGAATAATTCCTGAAAAAAGAGCAATATATCTGAGAAATTTTCAGAAATTATGTGACATTCTTCAGCAATGAAGCTTGACAGCTAGATGTACTCAAGATTTTCTTAGTGATTTCATTCTGCTTATTCGAGCCTAATATCAAGAAAAATGAATCATGAAAACTATAAATTTATACACATGTAAAAAACAAATCAGATCAACTAACAATATGATTAAAACGTGGCAATGAAATATGTTAATGAAAAGAAAGCAAAAACTTAGTCTAGATCGTTAATTTACGGTCTTATAATACTTGTTTTTCTTGCTGGTACAAAACATACAGTTGTACTAATATCTTAAATTCTTCATACATGAATAATGAATGTTCAACATAAAAAAACTAATCACCCTTGCATTCTTAGAAAAACACTCTCAAACTGTTATAAGGTGCATCACCCTCAAATTTATTCATAGCTAAATAAGTGTACCTTAGAAAGTAAATTAGTAGCAACTAAATCAACAAGCTGTTTGTCAGTAGTCATTTCGAGACTCTAATGTTGGAACCTCTGAAAACGAAATGGAAAGCTGAAATTGGAACATTGTCCTAACAGCATTATCTTGTGAACTCTCTCGTCAAATATTTTTTATGACCAGGAAACTTCCAAGATAATGGATTTATCACAATGTTGTTCTTCACTTAGATACAAAATTTGATCTAATAGCCAAACTTCAAACTTGTGATGTACACCTAGCACATTTTCGCGTTTCACGTAGCACAACATTTACTGTTGAACCAAACCCCTAGAACATGGGGATTCTCTTGGCATTCTTCAACTGTTTTTAAAAATAAACTGATAGTTGTATCTTCATAGGTACTCTTTATATAGATCAACTAATTCAGTGAAGGACAAACAATCCCTTGATCCCAAATAACAAGGCAACTTTTACTCCCTTAGGTCAAGAAAAATATTGCAGATATTAGATAGTAATTTATTCGATTAGGTCATATAGTAAGACTTTCTCCTACATGCCAATTGTGTTTGAAAACATAAGGTACAATAGATGACATGCTTATTCCATACAACTTTAGGCTATCCATTTATAATTGTGGCTGACAATTATTTTTGAGGAAAAAAGCTATGCCACATTTTTTAGCTATGTTTTTCTATTCAATATTTTAGTGCTTACTTCCTTTACTCTTATTCTTATTGCTTCCCAAGAGTCAAAACAATGTATAATAGAATCATCGGAAATAGCCTATGACATAATTCTCAAATAGTACTTCAGCTATAACATATTTAAACAATTGTTTAAAACCTAAATAGCCTAAACTGTAAATACACCTCTTTGAACTTCTTTGTCATAGCCACTGGGCTTGTTGGTCCTATACATATGATTTGATTTGCTATGTTGAAATTGCAATATCTAAATAGAGGTGGGGTTGGAGTCACCCTCCAAAACCTAGTGATAAATGTGATAGCTTCTGTCGAAGTTTATATGAGCAACTCAAGTCCAAAAGTGGAATAAAACTTCCTATCCTCAAAGTTTCGCAAGCATATATAGTTCTAAGTCACCGTCATCTTTTCATCAAAAGTCACCTTCTAAATGAAAATTTTAATATGTAACACATAAATATCATAAGAGGAATAAAGAAAAAAATATACCAAACTGAAGGCTATTCTGTTTTAGCGACAACCAATGTTTCTGGTATGAAAAAGAGCGGAAGTTTTTAGGTCATCTTCCTCAAATCTCGAACAGTATAGTTAATTTAGCTCGTAATCCATAAGCTTTGCACCGTTAGGAGAAGTTGAGAAGAAGATGTTTGAGGAAGATGACCGAACATGTAATACCCCCCAAAAAAAAACAAATTTCTAAGTTAAGACTCGAACCATTTTTGAAATTCGTATAAGATCGCACTGAGTGATTCTTAATTGTTCTTGGATTTTCAGATCAATTCTTTAGTGTGTGAATAGATTTGAATATGATTTAAGTCACAAGAACCCCTAGCACAATGTTGAGTTGAAAGCTTTCTTACCGATTGAGTTTCAATATGAGATTTTACTTGAATTAACTTCAAACGACTATATCTCTCAGCATATAAGGAATTAGGTAGCTCATGACCTATAAAATCGAAGGTATTTGATTTCTCTTTCCAACGCCTCCAAGTTTGCCTAATTTCGAGGCCGAAGTAAAAAGTTATGCTCGTTTTAGTGAAGCCCTGTTAGGCAGAGCATCTTCACGACCCACTTGACGGGCTGTGGTGCTCTAGACGGCCCGTGAGGCCTGTCTTGAAGGTCACTTCATCAATTTTAAGTGAGTTTGCATCCCTAAGGCTACTGGGAAGAACCACGGTCACCTAAACGGCCCGTGGAGCTTCACACGAACCGTGAAGTGGCTCGTGAAAGAGGCTTGTCAGAGTTGGAGTTTTGGGTCAACTTCAATCGACCATATCTTTCAGCATAAAATAAATTAGGTGGCCTGTGACCTATCAAATTAAAGGTATTTGAGTCCTCTTTCCAACGCCACCAAGTTTTCTCCATTTAAAGTTTGGAGTAAAAAGTTATGCTCGTTTTAGTGGAGCGCTGTCAGGCTGATGAAGCTTCACGACCGGCTGTACGGGTCGTGAAGCATTAGACGGCTCGTGAAGCCTTTCCTATGAGGCCCTTCGTCAATTTTTGAGTTAGGGTCAATGTGGTCTTTTCCCAAAGTGTTTGGTACCCCAAACTACGTCGTTTTAACCCTATTCTAAGCCTAAACTACGTCGTTTCACACCAAATTAAGGGCTTAGAAAGTGTTAATCAATCTTTTTACGTTCATTAACACTTCAAGACATTAGAGTTCCAAGAGGAGAAAAGCTAGGGTTCCAAGCGTTCTTCGAGTTTCATCGATCCCGCCAAGAACTTTGTTCTTCCCAGGTATGTAAGGCTACTTATAACGTTGGATTGAGTTCGTCCACGTGCCCTACATCTTCATTGAGTCGAGTTGAGTTTGAGTTTTTAGTTTCCATGAATTGAGTTCTTGAATTATCTATAAATTCTATTGAGTTCCTGTGTATAATTACATAGGTATTGATGATGTCTATGAGTTGAGTATTTGAGGTATACATTCATGTCTTCATTCACATGAACCCTAATTGAGTTTTTGACATTGGTTATTTTATGCATTGATGGAGTTTTTAAAGCATGATTTGTGAACGTTTTTGAATGAGAATGAGTCGAGTCCGAGTTGAGTCTGAAAGATTCTAAAACTTCTACTATTTTGAACACGAGTATTTTGAGTATAAATAATTGATTGAGATAGATTCTTGAGGAGATATGAATGAGTTTGAAAGCATGTTTTAAATGAAAGAATTGATGATTGAGATGAGGTTGAGTTTGATGAGAGTCCAATGAGACTAGATGAAACGATTCGAACAAATTGATCTGATTGAGCAGATGAGCACATTGAGTCTTTTGGGAGTAGTAATGAGCACCGATTTGGGTAATAGCAAATAACAACTCAAACACCATAAACTACGTAGCCAGCGTATGATAGAGGCTATGCTTCTCTAGTCCTAAAAAGAGGACTTTGATTGATTGTGGATCCAATGAAGTTGATCATGCCTTACTCCGGCAAGGTATTGGACGGTTGTGGCAACGGCAGTGCAAAGCGTTGTATCATCTCTAGCTCATAAGTGATGGTTGTCGGTTAGAGAAACTCCCTAAAAATGAATGGTTTGAGTTGGTTGAGGTGCATATCATTGAGTCTGTTTTTAAAACATTGGTTAATTTTAAACTCGCATGCTTATTGAGTTGAGTCGATTTCTGAGTTGAGTCCCTTGAGTCGAGTTGCATGATGTTGAGTATTATTGATCAAATTTCCTTTCAGCTATTTTACATACTGTACATTCCATGTACTGACGCCCTTCGGCGTTGCATCCTTTATGATGCAGATACAGGCGTTAGAGATCCTCAACAGGCGCTTCGTTGAAGATCACTCCATTCCCGCTTTTGGTGAGACCTTCTCGCTTTTGGAGGGTCCTTTTTATTCTAGTTGATTTCCTTTATTAGAGTAGTCCTTTGAGGTAGCCGTGGGCCTGTCCCGGTACCTTCTTATGATGAGTTTAGAGGCTTCAAAGACAGTAACGGAGACAGTGACAGGGTAGAGTTTATATTCCCATTTTGAATTTCTTATGATGTTGAGTTGATTTGAACTGGGTATTTAAACTATCCTTTTATTGGGTTGTTGATTGTTAGCCCACTTGAGTGTCTTCTTCGCTTTTTATCTAAGTCTTCCGCTGAGTGATTGAATGAGTGATCAAACCAAGTGGTTCGCTTGGGACCAGCAATGGTCTCCGAGTGCCGGCCACGCCTAGGGTACCCTGTCGGGGCGTGACAGAACATTTGGCTCTTAGACCATCTCCAACCCATCTCTATTTTACCCTCTATTCTTTATATTTGGAGGGTAAAATAGAGAATGTCCTCTCCAACCCACCTCTACATTACTCTCTATACTCCATTTATAGAGATGTGAATAGTAGTTCTCCAAATTTGGAGAACTACTATTCACCTCTCTATTTCCCTTTTTGATCATTTTAATATTATTTCTATTATATCATTAATTAAGTCTTTATTATTTGTAATTATTTTCTCATATAATATAACATCTAAAAATATATTATTGTCAAGTTACTACTTTCACCCGAATTAATAATTTTTTATTTTATTTTAAAAAAAATTGTCACTTTAATTATGTCATTTATAATTATTTCAATATTATTTATATTATATAAGACTATCATCTTAATATTTGTAATTATTTCTAGGTAATATAACATATAAAAACATATTATTGATAAGTATACTACTTTCATTTCGAATTAACAATTTTTCTAATTTATTTTTTCAAAATTTTTTGTCACTTTAAATATGTAATTTAAAATTATAATTATTTTTCACTATGAAGAGTGCCCTAAATTTACATGATAATTCAAACAATCTACTTTTATGTTATAATGATAATTTATTAAACTACACTTTTAATGAGCATGAAAATACTTGATACAATAGTTCAAAACGGAATAGGAAAAGTAAATTACTACACGAAATAATTAGATACAAGATAAAAATTATTAATTTAAACAATTTTTAGCTACATGTAAAAAAATAAGGGCAAAAAATGCTCATTTTGAACCCCGGTAATGCATTAATAGAGCATTTATGAAAGCAACGTAATAGTCTTGAAAGTTAAGTGTTTATGTAAAATTTAAAGTAATTTTTAGGATGATGAAATATTTATCATGTAATTGTATTTCATCAATAATTTCACTTTTATTTGAATTGTTCGTTAATATATATTATATATAATATTTGTTGCAATTTATGTTATTTAAAAATTTAGAATAAATATAATTTTATATTAAATGAAGAATTTGAAAAGAATAAAATTTTAGATTACATGAAGATTAAATAGATTATAGGGTGATTATTTACAAAAAGAAGAAATAATTTGTATTATGAAATAAGAAAATAAGAATGAAATAGAAATAATAATATAATATTGAGGAGAGAGAAGAAGATTAGTTTTTTAGAGAGTAAAATAGAGAATTGGGTTGGAGTTGATTGTCTGAAAAAATAGAGAACTCTATATTTGGAGAGTAAAATAGAGGATAGGATTGGAGATGCCCTTATGCCTTAGTAAAAATCAATTGTTAATCATAATCTGGGAGTATAGGAGAGATCTAGAACAATCTGGAATGAAAAGGAAGAGCGTGGTTTGGTAAAATATCAATCATGCATAATTACAATTTTACCCTTGCTTCAAAGAAATAATTACGAATTTGCCCTTTGTCGTCCTAGGCTTCACTCCTCTCTTTCTCTCTCTTTCTCTATGTATATATATATATAATGAGTGGTGGAAAATATGCAGACATGCAAACGACAATCACGTACGTACCCACCCGTTACGCAGAGATGATTATAAAATTTTTAGAACACGAGTATTGCACCACTAAAAAAAGGATGTATTAAGTGAGAATTGATCTCTAATCCTCAATAGATAACTAAGCATCTAATCAAGTACATAATTTAGTTTCTTTTAGTATATCTATCAGCAGATGATATCATATCGATTTTAAAAAAATATATACGTATGTAAAATACCTAACTTTACTTTACGATGAGACCACATGTTCACGTGCCTTATTTTTAATAGGTAAATTCACCCCGAACCCAATGCAGTGAGTACTTTTTTCATCAGAAGTTGTTGATATCATAACTACTTACACTCATATATATATATATATACATACCTACTCATCTCACACCCTGCTTTCCACCTCCCGCACCTCCAAGTCGTCTCCACCGGTAAGAGGCTAAGAGCGGTTCAATAGAATTAGTGAACTAAAATTAATAATAAGAGATTTCAAGTTTATTTGATATGAGTGCATGTTGTGCATGAAATAACATATACTTATATTGTTAAAAACCTATGTGTAGTGTAAAACAAAACTAAAAGAAAAAAATGCAAGCTAAAATGATAAAAGTAATTCTATTTCAGGCTTTCAGCTACTTATAAGTTAAACTTGAAATACTTTGACTATTATTGTCAAATATATATACAAGTATTGCACACAAGTTGAAGATTTAGTCTAGTGGTTAAGGAGTTGCGAAAAATCCTGGAGATTGTGTGTTCTAGCCATGTTATTTTTTTTACTACAACCATTGACACCCCTTAATGAAAATCCCGACTCCGCCACGATTTATTTATTTATACAGATGTAGTACAATTGTTCTAGCAGAAGAAAATAATAAGATTGGTAAAACTTGAGGCATAATTGGGTTATTTGTATAATTAGTTAATGGGTAATGAGGCATTTGACCATGAATTTTTTATTTTTTATTTTTGGAGTTAACTTCGGAAAAACACGTTCGGCCAAAATTTTGAAATTCAACTTGAAGTTATATTCTAAAATTTTCAAGAATTTAAAAAATAACAAAAAAGTTTTTTCCCTTTTTTCACTCCAAATTACTCACAAAAAGTGAAAAACAACTCTAATTTATATTCATGGCGAAAAACAGGAGGATCAAATTTAAAATATCATTCTTAACTTTAAAAATAAAAACTTCTATTTTCAAATTTTACAATGAAATATGGTGAAACACCTAATTAGTGTTATTTTTCTTAAGCTAGTTTTTGGATGAATAAAGGATCATACTTCTAGTATTATGCCCTCTTGGCACAAAACACAAAGGGGATCCTGTCATTATTTGATCATAATAAATGTTTATTTCCGTTCACACGACATAGTTACTAATAGTAAGACTATGTATAGAACCATACTTCCTCACTTGATAGACAACAAATCCATCATTTATATGGAAAAATGGAAGGACCAGTGAAATGCTCAGCAAACTTTGTGTTAGTATTAGAAACTTGAAAGAAAAAGATAAGGTTCAGCAGTAAGTGTTTTTTTCATTCATGTCAGATTTCAAAAGACATACACACATATATCTATATAAGCTTTTCTAAAGTTAGTAGAGGACCATACCTATCCAACCACTATTGATTTTCTTACAAAACATATTCCATAAAACAAGGACTACCATTCTTTTACAAACTAAACAAAAAATTCCAAAGAGAATTATTAACCAAAGAGAAAAATCTCATTTTCTAACACTCCTCCTTGAGATTTTTCTTGGATACTCCTAGCTTAGCCTTTAGAACTTCAAATTTCCCCTTAGGTAGAGCCTTGGTCATGATGTCTGCAATCTACTGATCTGAGCTGCAATGAACAAGTTGAACTTCGACATCCTTCTCTACTTGCCTGATATCGTGAAACTTCACATTTATATGCTTGCTACGACCATGCTGCACTGGATTTTTTGCCATAGATATTGCTGACTTGTTGTCAACCTTAATGACAGTAGCATCAATGTCATTTTGCTCCAGATCACATAGAATCTTTCTTAACCATAGAGCCTGATTAGTTGCACCGGTAGCGGCGATGTATTCTGCTTCTGCAGAAGATTGAGCTACCACCTCTTGCTTCTTTGAATTCCATGAGAACATGCCTGAACCAAGTGTAAAAAAATATCCAAAAGTGCTTTTCATATCATCAACGCTTCCTGCCCAATCACTATCTGAATAGCCCATCAGTTGCCCTTGCTCTTCCATTTTAAACCAAATACCATAATCAGCAGTTCCTTTGATATATCTCAACGTTCACTTAGCAACACCAAGAAGAACTTGATTTTGAGCTTGCATAAACCTCGATAGAAGACTTGCCGCAAACATGAGATCATGTCTTATTGCAGTCAAATACAACAAACTAGAAATTAGACTTCAATAAACTGTTGGAACAGCCCTGTCACCTCCTTCAATCTTTGAAATTGTTTCATTGTGAACCAGTAGGGTCGGTACATGCTTGTACCTCTCCATCTTGAACCTTTTAAGAATATCCCATGCATATTTTCTCTGAGAAATGAAGATTCCATCAGTAGCTTGATGTATCTCCATCCCCAGAAAGTAACTCATTTCACCCAAATCTGACATTTCAAACTTGGTCTCCATTTCTTGCATGAACTGATTCGCCATAGCTTCATTGCTTCCCGTTACCAGAAGATCATCAACATAGAGTGACACCACAAGCACATCTCCTTCTTTAGCCTTCTTCACATAAACAGTGGCTTCATTTTCACTTCTCTTGAAGCCACAATGAATGAGATGATCATCAATCTTACTGTACCATGCTCGAGGAGCCTGCTTTAATCTATACAATGCCTTATGAAGTCTGTAGACTTTATCCTCCATTCCTGCAACTTGAAAGCCTTCTGGTTGGTCGACATAAATCTCCTCCTGCAACTGTCAATTTAAGAATGCCGATTTCACATCCAGATGATACAACTTTCGATTTGACTGAGCTGCATGCCAAAGCAAATAGCAGCCTTATTGTATCATGTCGTGCAAACGTGTCTCCATAATCCAGACCTGCAACTTACACGTAACCTTTCAGAACAAGCCTTACTTTTTATTTATAAACTGAGCTATCTGGATTAAGTTTGGTTCTATAAACCCACTTCACCCCGATTACATTTCTGTTTTTGGGTTTATCAACTAGCTTCCAAGTATCATTCTTCTTTATCATACCAATCTCCTTCTTCATAGCTTCAATCCAAACTTCATGTCTTGATGCTTCGTGATAGTTATTTTGTTCCGAGATTGCAACATTACATCTTTCATATATCTCGAAAAGGGACCTAGTCTTCAAAATTTATGAATCAAATGAGGATTCCACATCTGATTCTTCATCATCTTTTAGATTTTCAGAGCCAAATGATTGGATTTTAGGCAGCGGACTCAAGTTTTGAAAACCTGCATTATCTTTCTCAATTTGCTCCTTATCCCAGTTCCAATAAACATGCTCATCCACGACTACATCTCTTCTGATTGAAATACTTTTTGTTTGCAAGTTGAAAACTCTATAACCGTTGGCTTGTGATGAATAACCAATAAAGATCCCCAATTCACCTTTCGGTTCAAGTTTGCTTCTTTTGACTGAAGGAACATGAGAATAGCATATCGAACCAAAAATTTTAGACGCTTGGCAGATGGCTGTATTCCACTCCATGCCTCAATAGGAGTCTTTTCATCCAAAGCTTTTGTTGGAAGCCTATTTAACAAATATACTGAAGTATGAATAGCTTCTGCCCAAAAGCTTTGTGGCAGTTTCTTTTCCAGCAACAAATATCTAGCCATTTCAACAATAGTCCTATTCTTCCTCTCCGAGACTCCATTTTTTTGGGTGAATAGCTTACTGTCAACTTGTGATCAATTCCCATATCTTCGCAATACTTATTGAACTCATTTGAAGTGTATTCACCACCATTGCCCGACCTCAAAGCCTTTAGCTTACAACCACTCTGTCTTTCCGCAAAAACTCTAAATTTCTTAAAAACTGAAAAAAAATACACCCAAGTCATCCTTGTTAAGTCATCAATAAAGAGCACAAAATATTTATTGTGTCCCAAAGATGATGTCTGCATAGGTCCACACACACCAGTGCGAACTAGTTCGAGTTTTTCAGTTGCCCTCCAGGTAGCATTTTTAGGAAATACTTTCCTGTGTACCTTACCCATTTGACAAGACTCACAAACTTCTTTAGACAGTGAAATCTCAGGTAAATCCTTAGTCAAGCCTTTTTCATACATAGATTTTAAAGTAGCATAATTGAAATGACCATATCTTTTGTGCCACAACCATGACTCATCCATACTTGCAAAATTTGCACTATCAAACTTCCCATCTAAAGGAAAAGTTTTATCCATCATTTTTACTTTAACAATATAGTATCTTCATAGTCAAAGATCAAACAATGTTTGCCCTTAAAAAGTAAAGAATAGCCTTTAGACATCATTTGAGCCACACTTAACAAAAGACACGCTAAACAAGGAACATACACCACATCATGTATAAACTTTGTACCTTGTGTAGTCTGAAAGGAAACTGAACCCTTTCCATGTGCATCGACTATTTCACCATTTCCCATCCTAACTTTAGCTTTGAATGACTTGTCAAGTGTGTGAAACAAGAGCTCATTGTGTGACATATGACTAGTACATCCACTATCTATGACCATGAGGATTTGTTGGCTGTGTTTTCTACATAAGAAGCCATTAACAAGCTTTCTTCTTCATTTTCAAACTTTTCAACAAAAATTTGCGTGCTGCACATGGTTTTGTTGTGGTTGATTCTGCCCGACCCTGCAATTTTTCTCAATATGACCCATCTTTATACATCATCTACACTGAATCGATGGTTTTTCTTTGAACCAACAGTCTTTTTCTTGATGATTGATTCTTTGACAATGGCTACAAGGTGGAACCTTTCCTTTCTTTGAAGATCCCTTCCATGGTTTTCCCTTTGCTACTTTATCTCCTTCCATCCTTCTATTGTCCTTCACATGCTGCTTGCCTTTATATTGTGCCTAAAATGCCACTTCTGCTACTTCTTCATCTCTTATACTTGATCTTTGTTCTTGGGCTTGCAACTTGCTGATAAGTTTTGCCACAAATAAAGTCTTCAAATCACAAGATTCTTCTATTGCTGAAATCTTGGACTCGAACCTTGCTGGTAAACTTATCATCATCTTCTCCACCACCTTTGAATCTATAAAGGTTTCACCAAACAACCTTATTTTGTTAAAAATCTCAATAAGTTTGGCAGAATACTCTTTCACAGTATCTCCTTCTTTCATCCTTAACATCTCAGATTCTCTTTTGAGAGTTAAGAGTTTGACAGTCTTCACTCTGTCACTTCCGTCGAACTCCTCTTTTAGCTTATCCCATGCTTCTTTAGGTGTTTCACAAGCCATTATTCTTGTGAAAATCACATATGAAAGTGCTGAATGAAGACAAGTGAGAGCCTTTGGTTTCCTGGACTTTGCATCTTCATAAATCTTCATTTGTGTAACTGTTGGATTTGGTCCAAGTGGAGGAGGATCATCTCCACTTTCAATTGTTTCCCATAGACTAAGAGCTTTGAGATAAGCCTTCATCTTTATCACCCATATGTGATAATTTTCTCCTGTAAACATAGGAAGGCCTGCACCAAAGAAGCTGGTGGATGTCATGTTACTGCTGCTCAGCTCACTCACCTTAGAAGAGCTAAAGAAAAAACTTATCTCTTTGCCTTCACAAATCCCTCAAGATGAAGGGCTCTTGATACCACTGTTAGTATTAGAAACTTGAAAGAAAAAGATAAGGTTCAGCAGTAAGTGTTTTTTTCATCATGTCAGATTTCAAAAGACATACACACATATATCTACATAAGCTTTTTCAAAGTTATTAGAGGACCATACCTATCCAACCAATATTGACTTTCTTACAAAACATATTCCATAAAACAAGGACTACCATTCTTTTACAAACTAAACAAAAAATTCAAAAGAGGATTATTAACTATAGAGAAAAATCTCATTTTCTAACACTTTGTGCCATTGAGTCCAATTAGCTTCTTAGAAAGATCAGCAAAGGTTTATGGTGAATTAGTGATAGGTTCTCTGTTGTTCACGGAAATGTCAGATATACCGGGAGAGAAACTCGCGAAAGGTGTATCCGACTTGCTTTTGCTCTTACACACTTAGGAATTTCTAGTGGAGACGTGGTATGTGTTTATCGTTCACTTGCACTTTAATGGTTTCTAAGTTGCTAGAATGAATGTTTTTATTAAATTTTAGGCATTTCAATTGTTACATCTTTAATGTTGCAATTTTTGAGTTGATCTAATCTGATTTAGCTTCAAAGATTACTTAAATTGACTTTTGGAAGGCGAAGAGTATCATACAAATATAGATAAATTGACTTTTCAGGTAATGTCTTCCTCAAACATGGGTCTGAACTGCGGCTAATTCCTCGGGATGGGGTTGGTGCTTCGTGGATCTCATTCTGAATGTTTAGCTCTATATTTCATCTGCCTAGGTCTTGGGGAAATATTCTTTCCCAAATGAGTAGCACATTATGTTTTGATTTCCTCATCTTTTAATATTGTAATTCTAAGTATAGTTTTAACATCAGATTCAAATAAAATGATTATGCTGTTGCTTTTATCTTGCCTTCCTTTTCCTATTTCTGCAATTTTCTTTTGGCTAAATGAATTGGTCCAGTTTCTGAGTACTTTCTAATGCATTTTGGGAACTTTTTCATCTTCTTTTGCCATTTGGTATCTGACTGGTTATGTTAAGATACTTGTATATCCCTTGTTTGGGAAGTAAGGGAAGGAAAATTAGAGTACATATAAGGAGATGATAATCTATTTCATTTTCCTTTCCCAAATATCAATCTTATGAATTGAGTAAATAAGAGGAGAGATTAAATTACAAATGGAGATTTTTTAAGTTATAGAACATACTTCTTGTGACAATTCATAAGTCACACTTCATCCCCATTCCAATTACCTTTCATCTTGGGACCAGTAGACCCTTCTTCTCCATAAACTTCATTTGGCAATACTTTCACCAATTTCTCAAATGCACCTTTCAAGTTCCCTTTCAATGAGCTCTCAATTTTCTTAACTTCATCCCCAAGTGTATAGCTTAACTTTGGTCCCCATTCTCTTGTATAATTTAGCCATGCTGGCGCGATTATTTCAAGATTTTCAGCAGCAACTATTGAATAGTTCTTTCCACAGTCCAAAACTAAGTTACTCTTAGCTGTATCATTTCTTATCCCAATATCTCCAGACCCTTGTAAAACTAAGCCTGGTTTAGGGTATATGGCATGTCCATTTAGTGAAGAATAGACCACAACTTTGTTACTGCCATTTTGAAATTCAACTTGTGGTGCATCAACCCATGTCCCTCCACTATGTTGCGAGACGTAAACTTTGTGCAACACCCCATTGAAATTGCTGATCCTAAGTGTTACATGCTCCCAATCACCTACGTGTTCGCCTATTTTATCAAAGGGTACATCAACTAGGCCAAGTTTAGCTGTGCCAGGTCCATTGAATGGATAGAAAATCCACACAGCTATGTCAGTGAAAGTTGCCCCTAACATTGGCTTAATGTGGAGATAAACCTCAGAGTTTAGTAAATCTCCTTTAATGGCTTTTTCTTTGTCCTTCTCATCAATTGGCAAGTCTAGCCAATAAGCACCATCATTTGGACCATCTTGTGGAAGATTTGAGCCATTTTGTTCAATGGGACTAGGATTTGATTCTTGACCTTTTTGGTATAGCAAAGCACCATTAGCAAAATACCAATTGACAGAGGAAGGAAGGTACTTTTCTTTGGGGTGAAAGTATATAATTGGAGAGTATTGTTCAAATAATGCTTGAATTTGGCTAAGGTTAGGCATAGAAGAAAAGGCACTAAACTTATTATTCTTTAAACAAGCAAGGGATAAGGTTTTGTTAGACTCAACATCTTTATCACTTGTGATCCTAGCTAAGAATGTGCCTACACTAACCCCTTGTGCTTTTACGCCTCTTTCTCGAGGTCTCACGCTATGAACATTGATGCCATTCGCCTTGCTTGTTGTACCTTGACCCCATACCCAACTCTCAACCTCTAATTCATCCGTTAGATCGGATCGAACACATTGGATTTTGTTTAAGCTAGGTTTTTCAGGTGAAGTTGTGACAACATGGCCTAAAGCTTTGTAACCCTCAGGTGGAATTGGTAGCCAAATATAGCCATGATCAATGCTCTTTTTGTTCTTGAATTCTGAGGATTCACTACTCCAAACAAGTGTGTAATCAATTGGATTCTTTAGGATTTCACCAACAATGGCTTTCCCTACAAGTACCCAACCAAAAAGGGGTTTATTGTTTGGTTGGCAATAACATCCAAACATAGAAAATCCATCTGGAATTGGTGAAGGCTCATAAAATGTTGCTCCAAGATTCTCTGGTCCTCCTTTATCAGTAGCCCAAACTTTGTTAAATGTCACAATTTGGCAAACTTTTAGCCCTCCTAAATCAATATATCCACTTCCAAAATCTCCTGTTCCTGTTGTTAGACCTTAAACATCAATAAACTTATCACAAATAAACCAAAAGAGAAACACAAAAGAAGCATATACTGAAAAGGGAGGACTACTAAAAAAAATAAGAGTTGGCGACAGACAGAATCTGTAGCTAAACAGTAAAATTCGTCACTAATTCTTATGTAGCAACGAATTAGCAACAAATTATCAAAAAAAATGGTTAGTTACTAGCTATTTAGCAATAATTAAGAAAGTGAAAGTTCAAACCTGGTGGCCAATTGGGCAATGGTGATGGAAGCTTGAAAATTGTATCAATGGGCAAAGATTTGCTTCCCTTTTTTAGAGAAGGAATACAATTTCCCATGAGATTTTTTTTTATTTTTTTTTGGTGAATTGCAACTTAGGATAGATTAGAAACATATCCAAAACAAGTAAATATATGACGAAAAAAAAAAGAGCATATTCCAATTTTGAGGTGGTTGAGAATTGTAGACCAATGTAGGCAATTAATTTACAGGTCCCATCAAGTTATTGAGTAGAACAAGTTTTGTTTGCTTGCATATCACTAAAGAGATTAATACTTCTATATATTATTCAAGCAACAAAATTCTTTTCTTGTTCATATCAGAGCTTTATTTGCAAAAGTGCGAAGTTTTCAAGAATTTTACATGTACTATATGTTATCTTGTCTCTTATCTAAACTTCAATTGTTACTTAGCTCCTTTTTTTCCGGTTTGATTTAATTCCTTTATTCAAAGTTAAATCTAATTAAATATTGTCGGATTTTTTAAATTAGTTTAATATCAAATCAATCCTTCGATTTGATGTAGCTTATTGGTTACGTTGAATAGGGGCGAAGCCAAGTAGGGATAAGGAGGTTTATCAACGAAAAAATATTGTCTTTTTTTTTTATGTATGTATAGTAAATATTGAATTCCCTTAGCTTGACTTCTTCGTGTGTTTACGTTATATTTTTAACTTTACTAATAAAAAATCTGACTCCGTCACTGTTTAAACACGTACCCTTAAAGTACAATCAATTTCCATGCAGCAACAACATGCAAAGCACATATATGATGCATATAGGTGACCGACAAAAGAAATTTGTCAAAGTAAATTAATAATGAGTGGTGGAAAATATGCAGCGTACAAGGAACAATCACACACGTACACCCACCCCGTTATGCAGAGGCGATTCTAGAATTTTTAGAACACGAGTATTGCACCACTAAGAAAAGAAAAAGAAAAAGATGTATTAAGTAAGAATTGATTCCTAGTCCTCAAGAGAAAACTAAGCATCTAATCAAATGCATAATTTAGTCTTCTTGTAGCAGTGATGTAGCCACATAGGTGTCATAGTGTCCAACTGGACACTCTTCGTCGGAAAAAAATACCGTATGTACAAGTAAAATAATGAACGAAAAGATTAAATAACATATTTTGGACACCCTTAACACAACAAGTTCTTATAGCCTAGTGTTTTCAAATGCTTGGAATGAGTTAGTGCTATTGTGTTCGAATCTCACTAGCGCAGATGATATTATACCAAATTTAAAAAATATATGCATACGATATTATACCAAATTTAAAAAATATATACATACGTAAAATACCTAACTTTACGAAAAGATCACATATTCACGTGGCCCATTATATTTTTAACCGATATAGCATTGAGTATTTTGGTCTTCTGAAGTTGTTGATATCATAATTACTTACTTTTGAGTATATATATAATAGTGAAAGGAACCTAACTCATCTCACACCCTGTTTCCCACCTCCTGCACTTCCAAGTCATCTCCACCCGGAGGAACGGTTCAATAAAATTAGTGGCCGAAAATTACTAATAATAGATTTCAAGTTTAATTAATATGAGTGCATGAAATAACTTATACTTATATTGTTAAAAACCTATGAGGTGTAAAACAAAATTGAAGAAAAAAATGCAAGCTAAAAATGATAAAAGTAATCCTATTTCAGCTACTTATTAGTTAAACTTGAAATACTCTGGACTATTGTCTAATAAGTAGGACAACAATAAATAAGATTAGGTTGACTTATGTATTATAGGCTCAAGTGATTAAAGAATAGAGAAAGATAATCAGACAGATGTAATAGCATAGTTCTAGCAGAAGAAAATAATAAGATTGGTAAAACTTGAGGCACATTTGGGTCATTTTTGTAATTAGTTGATGGCTACTATAAAAAGGAAAATTTAAACATTTTTCAAATATCATACTTCAATTTGTAAATAATTTTTTAAAAATTTTACAATGAAATATAGTCAAACATGCTTATTGGTTTGATGATTTATTGAAGTGAGATTACATAAAATTTCATCATTAATTAAGTGAAACAAGTCTCTATACAAATATATGTTGTGCACCTATTAGTTTAGCGTAAATTCCTTTTACCATATAAGTAATATCTTATATATACAAATTTGAGTCCACATGACCATTCTATTCAATAACACAGATTTATACATAATTTACTTTTCTAAATGCAATTAGTCTATTTAGTTATGAAATTTTCTGGAGAAAGGGGTTTAAGCCCCCTTGACATAACACACAAAGTGGAACATCCTGTCACAATTTGATACCAAACAAAACAACAACAACAACATATCTAGTGTAGTCCTACGAGTGGAATCTGAGGAGAATGGTGTGTATCACCTACCTTGTAAAAGTAGAAAGATTGTTTCCGACAGACCCTCAGACAACCATTGTTGGAGAGCCAAATTACAAAATATATCTCATGTTTGATATATAGGACATTGATTGCAACTTGCAAGAGTGGATTAAAGTGGGAATTGTAATGTGTTAATCAAATGCAGAAAGTATATTTCACTGAGCAAGCTCCATTCTACCCAAGAGTTTATTATAGTGACTCACACCCCAATGATCATCTGGTCTTCCCACTACAGCCGCTTCAAGAACACGAAATATTAATTTTCGTATAACTTGTATGATGTTTGGTAGGTAGATAAGAAATAAGTTATTCATGTATAAAATTAATACGTTGTTTGATTGACAATTCAGAAATCCGCATAACTAATACATGCATCTAATAATACATAGATTCACTCATAACTAATCCCACATTATTAATATATGCATAACTCTAACCATCGACCAAACGACCCCTAAGTACTTTGGGAAAAGAAATAAAGGGGTTGTTTGGCCGGCAGTAAGAAAATCTCATGAAACTATTATATCTCCATCTTTTATATGAAATAAAAAGTAAGGTAAAATAATTTTAAAAATTAATTAATATTTCAAATTAAATATAAAATAAATTCAATTTTTAATTTTTATCTCAAAATTGTTATCCTTATACCACATATCAAATGATTCCGGAGTAGCATTATGCTACCTATAAATCATACAAGTTGTGCTAATGGGAACAAAATATATCTCGAACAATGTTTGGGTCATTTTGCCTCCAGACAAAGTGAAGGACAAAATTTTTAAAATTACCCTAAAAATAATTTCATTATGCTCTATTTTAGTTTAGGAAAAATTACGTATATATACACCTTTACTTATCTTATTTTCTATTATTTTCTATCTTTTTAAAATATTACATAAATCCCTTATTTCTCCCTAATTCTTAAAACTTAGGGAACATAAATATTCCCAACCAAAACCCACACTTACCCACTCCCCTTTTCACCCCTTTAATCTCTCCCTAATTTCACTTCACATTATTATCAGTTTCAATTTCATCTCAATTTGATTTTCAAAAGGATTCTCTCTCCAGTCAATCAAGTTCAAACCACTGAATAGGTACAGTCGTCTTCTGCAATTGTCTTTTTTTTATATAAAAAAAATAGCCTTTTCATCTACAATTTTCTGATACATATGGATTCTGCTCCCTCTTTTACAATTGGGTTTACCCAAATTAGTTTCACCTACTGGAGATATGGTACCTTGTGTATTTGATTCTAATGATGAAAACTTTCATGAAAATAGATCTAATCAACGAAACGATCCGTTAATCATGAAGAATTTGAGAGCGGAGAAGTCAAAAAAGGGATGCATACTCGAGTTGTAAATCTACTGTTGAAAAAACGCTCAAAGAAAGAAGGAAAAAAAGTTGGATCTGTCATTACACGATCATCACTATCAAAGATATAGATTTTAAATGTATCTCATTTATTTTTATTCTTAAATTAGTCTTTGTTAGTGTTATTACTGATCAAATACATCACTGCTACAATAACTTTTGTTTTATGCAATGTATCATGTTCATATTTAAGGTATTGATACATAACTCTAATGTTGTTGGATCTTCGATTAGTGTTTATCATGTTCAATATAAATGTACTTGATTCAGAAACACTACCTAATGTATCATTAACTTGTATCAAGTTATATAATGTATCTTCAATCGTGATACATGAATCATAATGTTCTATAACTGGAGAATTGTGTATCAGATTCAACAATAGGTATATTATACATATCAATGGCAATCTTTTACTAATAAGATACATAAATAGTAATATATCATGCACTAATTTTGATGATGTATCTTCTCAAAATTTTTGATAGTTTTGAATCAAAATTGAAAGGATATTCAATGAACTAGGAGAAGAATTTTGAATCTCAAAATTTTTAACAATTTTGATTATCTTCGATGAACTAGGAGAAGAATTTTGAATCTCAAAAGTTTGAATTATTTTGAATCAGAATTGAGAGGATCTTCGATGATCTGGGAGAAGAATCTTAAATTTTGTGAAGCTGTTACAGATTGGAATGGATTGATATCAATCAGATCTGCGTGATTTGTGTGGAAAAATAATCAATTTTACGTTAATATTCCATATTAAGCGCAACAAACAAGTTTTATAATGTATCACAATTAATGTATCCGGATGAAACTTATGTATTCAGATGGCTGATATTTTAAGGAATTTTTGTAAAACAGAAAAGAGTAGGGATAGGATGTAATTTAGGTCTTACACTATGAGATTTATATAAGTTATACTTTAGTTTATTGTCTTTGCTGCTTTATTTTCTTTGGATTGGGCTTTTGTTGGGCTGAATCTTTTTTTTTGGTCATGGCTATGGGTTTTGCTTAAGAAAAAACTACATAGTTAGACATACGTCATATATATACTATTATTATTTATATTTTTAAAATATTACATATCTTACCATTAATTAAGATTTTCCTATCATATATTGAGGAAGATACACTTAGATACATGTATTTTTGCTACCAGACACACTGAATAGGGAGAAAGACGAGCAAAATGGGGAGGCGAGCGAGATTCGTATGTATCTCAGATAAATGCGAGAGTGGCGAGCGAGATGGGAGAGAGGCGAGGGAGATTTGTTGTGTGTCTTAGATATATGCGAATCCACTTGGATACAATGTATCTAGAACAAATTATACCTAATTTTGACCACATGTATCCGGAGATACATCTATCTGGGCGTATCTGAATTTATCTGGTCGCCCAAAAATATGATAAAGATACATAATATTACAAATTAGAGTGCATCTAAGTAATTAGCTTCTAAACTAGTAGATTTATATAAGTTCCCCTTTATTTAATAATAACAACATATAATTAAAAAAAAAAACCTATTTTTCATTAAAAAATAAATTAAAATAAATTTAAAAAAAATTCAATATGCATGTATTTTGCAACGACAATAGATAAAGTATAACCAAGTAAGCTCCAATGTTGGACTGCATTTGCTATAACATATTTTCTCACATAAATGTTGCACTTTTTAGGTTAAAATACTTATGGCGCTCGATATTTATATTAAATAATTTATAATAGGTAAATAATTTAATGAAATATTACATAATTAGCAATCGCTAATATTGAATGTCTATATATAAATACATGGACATGCATATGTTAGTTTGGTACAAAACATGAGCATATAATTAATTTTTATCCACTTTTTAGTATATTAATGAAATCGACAATAAGAGTTCTGATCATGACAAAACAATTAAAGCTATAGAAGGAAGAGTTTTTTTTTTTCTCTTCATGAGTAGTTCCAACACTTTAAGAAAATTAATTTATATATTTCAATCAAACATCATAAGAAAATTAAAAACACATGAAATTATTAGTTTTGAGAGGTAAAAGTGAGTTAATGAACTGACGACAAGGATCTATCTGCTAAAAAATAACAAATGAAGAGTATTTCCAATAGTTAAAGCATAATTTTAACCTTTTTTCCCTAATTTATTTCAACAGTCACCAGCTGACTGACTACCAACTAACTAATGGATCAATTCCAATACAAGATTAATTAGATATAATTAATTGTGAACTCACTGATTAACAGACTACTGACTGACTATCAACTAACTAATGGATACAAGATTAATTAGATATACATTAATTGATCCGAGTCCCTAGAACTTACTCGGTGTCCTTAAGGAATTTATTTAATCCCCTCAATGTATTTGAGGTTATAGATTATTTTCTCCAAAGATAAAGCAGATAAACTTTTAAAGAAGTAGTAGTACCTCAAACTTCGATAACTTCAACGAATGCAAAAGTCAGCAATGAGATTACTCACTGACTCGATCGATCGAGTTTGTTTATAACAAAATTTATGCAGAAGAAGAGAAAAAATTCAATGTAGAAAAATGAGAGAAAATCTCTTTATTTATAGCCAACAAAATGTAGTATGTATAGGTGTTAATTGTGCCTTATCGGAAAGGTCGCAACTCTTTGGTAAAGGACAACCTTTCAGAAAGGTCACAAGCCTTTGAAAAAGGCACAAACCTTTAGAAAAAACACAACCTTTTGTAAAAGTCACAATCCTTGAGGAGAGTCACAACTCTTCATTTCCTATTCACACCTATAAAACCCAGCATCATGTAGCCCCAAAAAAAAGAGAGTTAATCGCAATAAATTTTTGTTTCCATTATCAAAACTTAGCAACTAAGTTTCCGAACCATTTGACCTCTGTTTTGTGTTTTTGGATAATAAATTAATTCATAGAGTTAATCATAATAAATATTTGTTTCCGTTCACACAACATAGCTCAAGTAATAGTAAGACTATTTATAGAACCATACTTCCTCACTTGATAGACAACAAATCCATCATTTATATGAAAAAATGGAAGGAACAGTGAAATGCTCAGCAAACTTTGTGCCATTGAGTCCAATTAGCTTCTTAGAAAGATCAGCAAAGGTTTATGGTGATAGGTTCTCTGTTGTTCACGGAAATGTCAGATACACCTGGAGAGAAACTCGCGAAAGGTGTATCCGACTTGCTTCTGCTCTTACACACCTAGGGATTTCTCGTGGGGACGTGGTATGTGTTTCTCGTTTACTTGCACTTTAATGGTTTCTAAGTTGTCAGTATGAATGGTTTTATTGAAGTTTAGGCATTTCAATTGTTACATCTTTAATGTTGCAATTTTTGAGTTGATCTAATCTGATTTAACTACAACTTACTTAAATTGACTTTTGAAATGCGAAAATAAGAAGTATATATACCAATGCCACATATTTACGTTTTGCTAAATTTCTGAGCAGGTTGCTGCGTTGGCTCCAAATATTCCTGCAATGTATGAGCTACAGTTCGGAGTACCAATGGCTGGGGCAGTTCTGTGTGCACTTAATACGCGTTATGATTCAGATATGGTCTCTGTGTTACTTAGGCAGTTAGAGGCGAAAGTCATATTTGTAGATCAAGAATTGCTCGATGTTGCTAAGGGTGCATTAGAAATTCTGTCAAAGGAAAGCAGAAAGTTGCCGCATCTAATCTTGATCTCTGATACAGAGAGTCAGTTATCCACACTGAATAATAATTGGAGTTTGGCTTCAAAAGATACGGAGTATGAGTTCTTTTTAGCAAGTGGAGAATCTGATTTTGAGATTGTATGGCCAAATGATGAATTTGATGCTATTGCTGTGAATTATACATCAGGGACAACAGCGAGACCAAAAGGGGTTATTTATAGTCACAGAGGGGCGTATCTTAATTCTCTGGCTGCAGCTCTTATCACTGAAATGACTTCGATGCCTGTGTTTTTATGGACTGTTCCTATGTTTCATTGCAGTGGATGGTGTTTTCCTTGGACTGTGGCAGCACAGGGTGGTACAAATATTTGTATGAGAAATGTCACCGAAAAAGGGATTTTCGACAACATTGTTCAGCACCAAGTGACTCATATGGGTGGTGCACCTACGATTTTGAACATGATAATAAACGCGCCACAAAGTGTCAAAAAACTGCTCCCAAGGACAGTAAACGTTATGACAGGTGGTGCGCCGCCTCCTCCTCAAGTTCTACTTAAGATGAAAGAGCTCAATTTTAATGTTACTCATGGATATGGTCAAACAGAAACCTATGGTCCAGCAGCTGTTTGTTTTTGGAAACCAGAGTGGAACTATCTATCACCTGTTGAGCAGGCTAATATTCACGCTCGTCAAGGAGTGAACCATCTTGGCTTGGAAAATGTAGACGTAAAGGATTCTGAATCAATGAAGAGTGTACCCTCAGACTCAAAAACAATAGGTGAGGTGATGATTAGAGGAAACACTGTAATGAATGGTTACTTTAAGGATGTCAAAGCAACAGAAAATGCTTTTAAAGGGGGCTGGTTTCGAAGTGGGGACTTAGCAGTGAAACATCCTGATGGTTACATAGAATTAAAGGATCGTTCAATGGATATCATTATTTCTGGTGGAGAAAAAATAAGTACAATCGAAGTGGAGTCTGTAATCTTTAGCCATCCATCTGTTTTCGAAGCTGCTGTAGTGGGAAGACCAGATGATCACTGGGGTGAGACACCTTGTGCATTTGTTAAACTGAAGAATGGATGCAATGCAAGTGCTGATGAGATCATCAAGTATTGTCGTGATCGTTTGCCGCAATACATGGTTCCTAGGACAGTTATTTTTGATGATTTGCCAAAAACTTCAACTGGAAAGACTCAAAAGTTCATTCTACGACAGAGAATCAAAGCCATGGGAAGTGTTTCGAAAGGTAGCTAACTATAATGAATTGTGGTGTTGAAATGGGGCTTGCTTAGACATAAGTTTAATAGTATTACATAAATAAGACTAGTTAAGCATAACAATAGAGGAACTTGACCTTTTGAAAAAGGGTTATTTTATTTACTCTATTGGATGCAGAATGCTTTATAATCGTCAGATAACATATTAACAATGATAATAAAAGCTCTGTTTCTCTCTAATATATCTTTGAGTTCTTTCATTTATTATTTCTCCTTTGTTTACAATTTCATATAACATTGTATATACACTTTTATTAGGGTTGTTTATCAGGTGATTTGGTTGGATATTTACGTCTAATGGTTCAACTTATTTTAATTCATTAATCTAACCAATAAGATATCGGTTGATTCGGTATGAATTTAATGATTATCAATCGATTAATTTCTACAAGATATACCAAGCCTTAAAGGTGTGAATGAAATATGAAGAGATGTGACTTTAATGAAAAGTTGCGACTTTTATGAAAAGTTGTAACTTTAATGAAGAGTTGTGACCTTTCCGAAGGGTTGTAACTTTTCCAAAAACTTGTGACCTTTCCAGTAAGGTTGCGACACGTGTCCCGCCATTTTTAGATTGCGACACATGTCCCACCGTTAGTAGAAAGGTTATATACGTCCCAAAATTTGGATGGTAAGGATATCAGTGTCCAAAAAGTATAACGAAGAGTATTTAAATACGTATATTTATCCTTTTTTCCCAAATAAAAATAACCCCCTTCTTCTCATCATATTAACGGTACAAGGCTCTTACTATAGAGCAATAATAAAATATTTTCATGAGTTAAAGTGCACATACAAACATCACACCAACTTTCTATCTTTAACTTTTTGATTCAATGCATGAATCATTATGATATTGTCACACATATGATCATAATCATAACTTATTGAAATGGCATTGTAAATCAATAATTTCAAATCAAGTTCAAACGGCATCGTAGTATTATAAAGAAATGGAGAGAGTATTTAGTAGTATAGCTTTTGTTTCTTTTCATTTACACAGTAAAACTTTTTGCTTCCTTTTGCCAAAAATTAGCTATAATAATCATTTGTTTCCATTTGCAAATTAAGCTGTCAACTAGTTGGGAAACTTCAAGATGTAAATTCTTAAATGGTCAATCAAATTATAGTTGACCCATTTGGTTTGATATTGGGTCAAAATGAGATGAAAAATTAACTCAATTAGCGGCCAATGTTAGCTACTATAAACTTTAAATAAATCCATTTTAGCCAGTTAAGAAGTTAGGACGACTTTGGGGGGAATTATATGGATTAAATTACATAATTTTAGGGGTTAAGATAGAATATTCCATCTAAAAAAGATTTAACTATGTGAGGCAAGACTCTTGGAGGTATTTTGCGCTTCAAGAGAGAAGAAAGAGAATGGAACAAATTGACTTGTATGCCAGCAAGGATAGGATCTTTGACATGCCTTAAGACTCTTAAGTGGATTTGATGTGGGAAGAAAGAAAGGTTGTCAACTTGGTGAACTACGAAATCTGAATCTCTATGGCTCAGTTGCCATCACACATCTTGAGAGAGTAAAGAATAATAGGGACGCAAAAGAAGCCAATTTAACTGCAAAAGCAAATTTGCAATCTTTAAGCATGTGTTGGGATAACAATAGGACCACACAGATATGAATCAGAAGAAGTTAAAGTGCTTGAAACCCTTAAACCACACCCCAATCTGAAATATTTATATCTCATTGGCTTCAGAGGATTCCGTCTAGCAGAATGGATGAATCACTCAGTTTTGAAAAATGTTGTCTCTATTGTAATTGAAGGTTGTGAAAACTGCTCATGCTTACCACCCTTTGGTGAGCTGACTTGTCTAGAAAGTCTAGTGTTACAAAAGGGGTTTGCTGCCTTGTCTAGAAAGTCTAGTGTTACCCAAGGGGTTTGCGGAGGTGGAGTATATTGAAGAAGAGGATATTGATGTTGATTCTGGATCCCCCACAAGAATAAGATTTCCATCTCCGAGAAAACTTATTGTAGACAAATTTGTAATCTGAAAGGATTGGTGAAAAAGGAAGGAGAAGAGCAACTCCCTGTGCTTGAAGAGGTGGAGATTGAGGAGTGCCCTGTCTTTGTTATTCCTACCCTATCTTCTGTCAAGAAATTGGAATTTGTGGGGGAGGCAGATGCAACAGGTTTCAGCTACATATCTAATCTTAGGGATCTTACTTCCCTCTACATTAGCGATAACGAAGAAGCTACTTCACTCCCAGAAGAGATGTTCAAAAACCTAGCAAATCTCAAATACTTGACTATCTCTTGAGTTCAAGAATCTCAAAGAGCTGCCTACCAGCCTGGCTAGTCTCAATGCTTTGAAGAGTCTGAAAATTGAATGTTGTGGTGCACTAGAGAGTCTCCCCGAGGAAGGGCTGGAAGGTTTAACTTCACTCACAGAGTTATCTCTCCAGTACTGTGAGATGCTAAAATGTTTACCCGAGGGATTGCAGCACCTAACAGCCCTCACAAGTTTAACAGTTGAGGGATGTCCAGAAGTGGAAAAGAGGTGTGAGAAGGGAATAGGAGAAGACCGGCACAAAATTGCTCACATTCCTAATCTGCATATTCGTAACTATTAGTATTTATTGTTAGAGTGGAAAACCTAACCCCCAATGTGGATGTAGAGAATATTATATATTGACAAAATATTATCTAAGTATTACATAAGTGGTACAGAAGAATAAGTAAATTACAATATGTGTACAAATAGGTTAAGTAACTCTAATACCCCCCTTCAAGCGAAACGGTGGTGGACGAAGGCCAAGCATTGCGCGGAAAGATTCAAACTGAGGCCGAGGAAGACTCTTGGTAAAGATGTCAGCCACCTGAAGCGTGGTCGGGACAAACTTAGTGTAGAGTTTACCAGACGACACAAGCTCCCGAATGAAGTGATAGTCCAGATCAATGTGTTTCGCCCTCTTATGAGACACAGGATTTTGTGTGAGAAAGAGTGCACTCCGATTGTCACATAGCAGCGTGGGGCGATCAGGAGGCAAGGCATGGAGTTCGCGAAGCAAGTGAGTGATCCATACAATTTCAGCCGCAGTATTCGCCATGGCTCGATACTCCGATTCACAACTGGAGCGGGAGACAGTCGGTTGTTTCTTAGCACTCCAGGATACTAAGTTTCCACCAAGGAAAATAGAGTAGCCATAAGTAGAACGGCGAGTTTCGAGACATCTGGCCCAATCAGCATCCGAGTAACCAAGAATAGAGACATTATGCGGCTTGGTGAACAACAGGCCATAGGCAAGTGTGCCTTTGACATACCGAAGAATGCGCTTGACACACTGGAAATGAAAAACAGTCGGTGTCTGTAAGAACTGACTAACCTGGTTCACTGCATAGGACAGATCCGGACGAGTAATGGTAAGGTACTGCAATGCTCCGACTAGAGACCGATAATGAGTTGGATCCTGAAAAGGATCACCAGCGGTGATGAAGGACTCATGAGGAGCTAAGGGGGTGTGCACAGGCTTAGAATCAAGCAAAGCAGCACGTTCAAGGATATCACGAGCATACTTGGATTGGCTGAGAAATAACCCATTATCAGTATAGGTCACTTCAAGACCAAGAAAATAATTGAGAGCTCCAAGATCTTTAATAGCAAACTCCTGGTGTAAACAAGAGATAAACGCAACCATGAGGTCAGTTCGGTTTCCAGTGAGGATTAAATCATCAACATAGACGAGCAGGTACATAATGCAGGAGGAGCGTTTGAAAACAAACAGAGATGTATCTGAGCGACTGCACGTAAAACCATTGTTGAGAAGGAAGGAACTTAATCGCTGAAACCAAGCACGCGGAGCTTGCTTGAGGCCGTATAACGCTTTGTTCAAGCGACACACATGATCAGGAAACCGAGAGTCTGCAAAGCCAGGGGGTTGTTCCATATGAACAACTTCATTCAGATGACCATGCAAGAAGGCATTTTTGACATCAAGCTGATGAAGCTTCCAATTGTTGATAACGGCAAGAGATAAGACAATTCGTACCGTAGAAGCCTTAACCACCGGACTAAAGGTGTGGGAATAATCTAAGCCAGGGATTTGAGTGAAGCCTTGAGCCACCAGTCGCGCTTTGAAAAGTTCAACAGACCCGTCTGAGTTGTACTTAGTGAGAAAAACCCATTTGGAACCAACAACATTACTGGATTGCGGACGAGGCACCAAAGTCCACGTAGCATTTTGAGTTAGAGCGGACATTTCCTCATGCATTGCAGCCATCCACTGTGGGTGCTTAGCAGCCGACTTGAACCCTCTTGGTTCAGAAGAAGCAAATAAAGCGCTAAAGAGGCGATGAGTTTCAAGATGAGCTAAGTTGGCTTGATGTCGAGTGGAAGGTTTAAAAATGCCTGCCTTGGACCGAGTTACCATGGGATGAACTGCTGGAGTGGACACTGATGCAGGGAGCTGAGGTGGAGCCAAAGAATCACCTAAATCGGCAGCCATAGTCGGCAGAGATGGGGCAGCAGGTTGTTGCGAGGGAAGGCCGACCCGAGACGATGTGGAAGGAACAAGGACTGGCGGCACTGCAGCGGGTGAAACATCAGACGGAGCAGCATGTAATGGCTGGGATACTGCTGGGTTATCACTGTGAAAACCATCCAAACAAGGAGGACATAGAGAAGGCAAATGCGTTGAGGCTGGCGAAGACGAAGAACTAGTGATCACGGAGGATTCTGCCGGCATGGAAGACGGCTCCAAAAAGGTTGAGAGATGCAAGGAGTTTAAGTCCGTTGATGAAGTAACGCCCGAAAAAGGTAAAGAGTGCTCATCAAAACGAGCATGGCGAGTAACATAGATGCGAGACGTTGCCGGATCAAGACACCGATAACCTTTGTATTGAGAGCTATAACCGATGAAGATGCACGGAAGACTTCTTGGAGATAACTTGTGATTTGTATAGTCTCGAAGATATGGAAATACTCGGCAGCCATAGACCTTGAAGGTACGATAATTGGGCTTCTCAGAAAACAAGAGCTCAAAAGGAGACTTGTTGTTCAAAACCTTCGAAGGTAGACGATTGATGATATAAACAGCGGAGCTGAACGCATCTACCCAATAAGAGGTAGGAGCATTTGCATTAAAAAGCATGGCCAAACCAGTCTCCACGATGTGACGGTGTTTTCTCTCAACTCTGCCGTTTTGCTGGGGCGTATACGGACAAGATAACCTGTGAAAAGTGCCATTTTCTTCAAATAGTCGACGAGCAGTGTGATTAACAAACTCTGTGCCTCCATCACTTTGAAAAACCTTAATTTTTCGAGAAAATTAAGTTTGCACAAACTTCATGAAAACAGACAAAACAGCAGCAAATCCAGACTTGGTTTTGAGAGGATAAAACCAAGTGAAGCGAGAGTAGTCATCAACAAAGGCCACATAATACCTATAGTTATCAGTAGATGTAATAGGCGCAGGGCCCCACAAATCACAATGTATTAAGTCCAAAGGATGCAAAGATCGTTTATTATTTAAATCAAATGACAAACGGTGTCCTTTAGAGAGTTGACAAGAAGAGCAAATGACTGGTTTGGGTAAAATAGAAGTAACAGACAAAGAACCTAACTTATGTAAAAGTAAAACAGTATCAAAGGCAACATGCCCTAAACGACTATGCCAAAGTTCATAAGATGCCTTCAAACTTGAATTTGTAGTAGCCGCCAAAGCTTGATGTTCATTATGCAAAACATATAGCCCATTCTCACATTTGCCTCGAGTTAGAACCTGTTTCGTTTTTCTGTCCTGAATCTGAAAAAACGATTTGGAGAACAAAACATCCACCGGATTATCATGTGTTAGTTTACTAATGGACAAAAGATTCTTGGCAAGATGTGGAACAACCAGAACATCACGCAAGTGCAGATTATTAGAAACAGTAGAGGAACCCGTATGAGTGATAGGAAGAGCAGTACCATTTCCAAATGTCACGTTAGCATTGCCGGAGTATGGAGAAGCATGAGGAACACTTGGTGAAGACGAAGTCATGTGATCAGTGGCCCCGGAATCAACATACCAATCAGGGGCAGCAGTAGTGACATGACATTGGGCATTGAACGCTTGAGCCAAGTTTGCGTCACGAGAGGCAGCTTGAGCGGCAAAGGTAGCAAGAGTGGGACAAGCACTTGCATAGTGGCCATCAGTACGACATAATTGGCAGTGAGGGGGCCTGCGGCCACGACCACGACCACCCGAACCACCACCGCCTCTGTTAGAGCGACCACGGCCGCTGACGAGAGAGGACTGCCGAGGCGACTGGGCAGTGAAGGCAGCAGGCAGCGAGGATGCGGCACCATGAAGGGATTTGAGAAAAAGTTCATGACTCTCCGCCTGTGAGAGTAAGTCGCGAAAGGTAGGCGCCGGTTTGGTGGCACGAATGGCAGTGGAGAAAGTCTCAAAAGAGGCTCCTAAGCCGCATAAAAACCAATGAAGTTTATCGATATCATCAACAGGCTGACTAATGGCAGCCAACTGATCACAAACGGATTTAAATTGACGACCAAATTCAGCAACAGATAATGAACCTTTGACCAATTGACGAAGTTGATCGCGCAGATTATGGACGCGTTCAACAGAAGAATTGCTATAGGCAGATTCAAGCGCAACCCAGATTTGGCGGGCTGTTGTGAGACCCAAAATTTCAGAGACCGCCTCTTCCGTAAGGGAAGAATTAAGGATAATGACAGCCCGTTGATCAATGGCAAGCCAGGCATCATAAAGAGGATTCAGAACCTCTTTGCCATCCGTAAGAAGAGACGATGGAGGAGCTACGGAGGGGCAGCATCTGATTTTTCCATCAACATGATCCAATAAGCGTTGATAAGAAAGTAGGGGCAGCATCTGATTTTTCCAATAGAGATAATTGGTGGAGGAGAGCTTAATTGTAATCATGTGTAAAACAGTGGCAATGGGAAGAGTGGCATCGCTGGTGGAGGAGGCAGCCATGATCGAATGGAGAAGAGGGGAGAGGAGAAGCGAAGGAAGAAGAAGAAGAGGAGAGGAGGCGGCTGCTGGAGAGAGGCGGCGGCGGAAGAGAGGAGAAATAGGATAGATTAGGCTGATACCATGTTAGAGTGGAAAACCTAACCCCCAATGTGGAGGTAGAGAATATTATATATTGACAAAATATTATCTAAGTATTACATAAGTGGTACAGAAGAATAAGTAAATTACAATATGTGTACAAATAGGTTAAGTAACTCTAATATTTATAATTGTTTCTTGGGTTCTTTGTTTGTGAGTCTCCCACACAGGCCTTTCCTGTTTGTATTATTACTTGTGATGTGAAACCCATTTCTATGTACTTGCTGCTGTTTTATTCATATGCACTACTTCTAATGTTTCCCCTGGTTTCTGTTATATCACCTTCAGAAGTGGGAATTACATTCTAACTTGATCAAAAGTGTCCTGCACTATGTTGCTCTCATGCAGCCTTGGAAAGACCATTAAGGACTTTTGTTGGTCCTTTAGGACATGTAGAGTGCATTTGAAGTCATGTAAGTTCGCGTCCTCTCAAGTATTTACACGATCCAATCTCATGCTCACCGAGTTGGGTTCAATTCTGTTTACTTCATGTTAGTATGACATTGCTACACCAACAATTCAGAAACATGTTTTTCCAGAAGGCCCGGAGCCCTAACATGGTGCTGCGTATCAATCATGCTCAGGTTCTTGTCTGCGATAGGTGATTCCCGTGAAACAATAATATTCAAGCTAGCTAGTAAGGAAGAAGAGTTCGGTGAGTTTAACTTAAACCAACACACAATTGTCTTGGCTCCACGGTGGGCGCCAAACTGTTTACCGAAAAATGGTACAGATAAATTTGTATGCAGTCATGGACACATGTCTTAGCTTAACTCGTTAGTTCACCTCTACTGCAACATAGTCATCCTCTCCTGCTGCCATGTGTTCAAACTGCTTGTTTCACCCAATACATGATTATGTAACTAATCAGATTGAAAAGACAATATAGGGTGTAAGAGTACACCATTGTTGCCAGAAACATTTTGGAAATCACCTACTACATGATCGTGAAATCAGTTTTTCACCGCACTACCAATAAAATTTGTACAGTTACAAAAATGATTTTGAAAATGGATAGTCGTAAACATTTGACCCTCTTTGCTCCACGTGTAAAACTTCAAGTTTAACAATTTTTCCTATGGGCAAGCGGACATCAAAAGTTTCAGACCATCTATTTTTAAGGTCATTATAATTACACTGCTTGTTCGTTCTCATTATGTGATTTTTTAAACATCTTCATGAAATGTTGACCAAGTAAGCTCCAATGTTGAACTCCATTTTCTATTACATATTTTCTCTCATAAATGTTGCACTTTTTAGGGTAAATACTTATTACAATGTTATGTTAAATAATTTATGATGGATAAATAATTTAATGAAATGAGAATAAATATTAAATTAATAATCTCTAATATTGAAAGTCTATATACAGACACATGATCCATTAGTTTGGTAGAAATACATGTGCATATAAGTTAATTTTTATCCACTTTTTTAGTAGATTAATAAAATTGACATTAAAAATTCTCGTCGTGACAAAAACAATTAAAGCAATAAGGGAGGATTTTTCCCCCTCTTCAGGTGTATTTCCAACTCAACAAAAAATAGTTTATTTTAGAGTATATGTTTTAATCAGACATGAAATTTGTTACTTTTGAGAGGTAAAATCTCATGTTTGATATGAATTAGGATATTGATAGCAAGACAGATTAATGATTAAAAATTTATTCGTATTCTTATCGCATGTTTGACTTTTTATATTCCCTCCTTTCCTTTTTAATTGTCACATTTGATAGTTAACTTTTGATTAACATAGTCAATTTTTTATTAATATCTAAAATTAAATTATATTAATTTGATATTTTAAAAAAAATAGACATATAAAAACTATACAAAAAATATTACCCTCTTTGTCTCAATTTATTTGACACATTTCGAATATTTTGAATCATCAATTATTGTGACTTATAGTACTTTTTACATAGTTTACAAACATATAAATTTCATTTTAAAAATTTTGAAAATTTCATGAGCAAATTCTCGGTCAAACTTAAACTGTTTCACTCTTGAAAAACGAAACGTGTCACGTAAATTGAAACATAAAAAGTATAAATTATAAAAAAAAAATCCATATCAATATAATAATTAATAAAAAATACATCTTAAAATATAGTCAAAATTGATATAATTCAACTCTCAACGTAAACTATAAAGATTATCTGCAAAGAAATGGAGGAGTAACATTCCAATATCTTGTTTACTACCCTGATTTATGAGTTAATCATAATAAATTTGTTTCCATTAACACAAGTTAGGCTACTAATTTTCCGATCCATTTGACTTTCACCATAAAATATTTCTCCTAATTCCTCCAAACTCTGGCGATAGCGAAAACTCGTCCGCCCTTCGGCCGATCTTCCAGCCTGCAAATGGAGGGCACAGTGAAATGCTCAGCGAACTACGTGCCGTTGAGTCCGATTAGCTTCTTAGAAAGATCAGCAAAGGTTTATAGTGATAGGCTCTCTATTGTTCACGGAAATGTCAAATATACTTGGAGAGAAACTCGTCAAAGGTGTATCCGACTTGCTTCTGCTCTTACCCATTTGGGGATTTCTCGTGGCGATGTCGTAAGTCTTTCTCGATCTCCTCCATTTTAATTGTTTCTTAGTTGTTAGTATTACTGTTTTATTAAATTTTAGATATTTCAATTGTTACATATTTAGCTTCAAAGATTACTTAAATTGACTTTGAGAAGGCGAATAGTGTCGGATAAATTGGGATGGAGGGAGTAGTTTTTCTTCATATATGGTCTTTGTTAGTGGTATGATGTGAGTTCTCTTTACTATAGAAAGAAGAGTCTCATCATTAAGTTGAGTGTTGGTGACTTTGAAAAGTGAAAATACCCATATAGATTCTATTTTGGCTGCATTAGAAGGTCACGGGAAACAACCTCTTGCAGAAATGAAGGGCAAGGTTGTGTACAATAGACCCTTGACCTCGCACATAGTGGAATCTATTAAGATTAGCTAATTATAATATCAGTTAGTTAACGGATTCAATTAGTTAGTTAGCCCACCCAGTCAGATCAGTTAGTTAGCTTAGCGTAGCTTAGGCTGAATTCTGTTAATATGCCAGTTGTATAGATTAGTTAGATATTTTGTCTTTCCCTTGTATAAATACACATGAGCTCATGAATGGAAATCAGTTAAGAGATTTTCCCCAAATTCCTCTCTTCTTCTCTGATCTCTTCCTCGTGAATTACATCCATGGATGATGATTAGCTCTCTTGAGCAGTACTCTTGACATGGTATCAGAGCCACATGTATTTCAATCGTATTGCTTCTGTGCATCTTCTTCTATTCATAATTCCTTTGTTCTAAATCCCGATTCCAGAAATTTTCGATAATTCGACTTCCGTATTGAATTTCTGCTCCTTTCGTTCCTTTATTGTTGAGTTCATCGAATCATATTTTGTGTATTTTTTATTGCTGCTGAATTGCATTTTACAATGGTGATTGAAACTAGTTCCCAATCGATTGTCACTCCTGCGAGTAACAATGGTGTTGATGGTGAGGACACTAGTTCTCCCTGTATATGCATCCAATTCCTTTTGATGGAGTAGGTTATAGATCGTGGAAGAGAGGTGTTCTTAGAGTCCTCTTTGTAAAGAACAAATTAGGAGGCTTCATAAATGTGGAATGCAAAAGGCCCGTTCCAGGGACTTCACGTTTTCGTCAAATGGGAGAGGTGTGATGATGTGGTCACCTCATGGATCCTCAATTCACTTGCTAGGGAAATTGTGGATAGTGTGGAATATGTGAATGACTCATTTGAATTATGGAGGGAGTAGTTTTTCTTCATCTATGGTCTTTGTTAGTGGTATGGTGTGAGTTCTCTTTACTACAGGAAGAAGAGTCTCATCATTAAGTTGAGTGTTGGTGACTTTGAAAAGTGAAAATACCTTTATCTAGTTGTTAGAATCATATAGATTCTTTTTTGGTTGCATTAGAAGGTCACGGGAAACAACCTCTTGCAGAAATGCAGGGCAAGGCTTGTAGAGAATAGCAAAAGAAAAGTATAATTAGGAAACCTTCTGCTAGCCCAAGATCGTTAACTAAGATCGAAAGATTCAACAATAAGAATAGGAAGCTAGAAGGGAGAAAGAAGATTTTGGAACACTTCTTGATTACAAATGCCTAATGCCACCCCTACTTATAGTCGTATAGGGATGATTTTAGATACTAAGAATCTAGACTATTCTAATCTCTTCTACAAATATCTCCCTCAAGTATCTAATACTCTAGACTATCTAGATTTTTCTTAAGTACAAATATCAAAGCTATTACACTACAAAATTCTAGAAAGTTCTACTAAATATTTAAGATTTTTTTGTACCTCCAAAAAATCAACTTTAATTTTTCACACTCCTCCTTAAAGTGATTTTTTAGAAACTACCACACACTTGTTGTGGAAGAACTCAAACGAAGCTTTGAGCCACGTCTTAGTGAATATCTCAGCAGTTTCTTTCAGACTCCTCTTGCTTCTTCAAATGATAAAGATTCTTCATCATCAGTTGATCCAAGTAGATTATCTTCTTGTCGAGTTCAGACTCCCCCTTTCTCTTAACTTCTCGGCAATTATAATTTCCAGAGAAACACCATCAATTTCCTTTGAAGTCTCAACACCAACATAGGATCCACTGCCATATTCTCTTATCATCTCTTTGATATCATTTGTCGTTGAAACTTCAATATGAGTTTCTTCATCTATTTGATCTCTACTTTCTCCATCTGCTTTCAGAATTTGCTTTGAGTCATTAATTGACCTTGATATTGCAGATGATTGGCCGGAGACTTCCGCTTCCAATACATCTCCCTTATTGCTTTCTCTGGAATGCTCAATGTTGACACATATAGTTTCAGATACTGAAGGTTTAGAATTTACTTCAACATCCTTCACTTCCAAACTTTTATTGTCAATCTCAGGATCTACTTCTTTGATTTCCTTAATAGCATCACCAATTGTTCATCTTCAGAATTTTCTTGCTTCATATCTATGACATCAGTGTCTTGCGTCTCCACATGATCGACTACATTATATCTTGAATCTAGGATCCAGTCTTTATCAAAATTGATGGAAGCCATGGCATCTATTGCTCGAGCCTCAGCTAAGAAGCACCTTCCCGGTCTTCTTCTTCTGTAGCTTTCTCAATTTGAGTCATATTGCTCTCCTTGGCTCGACAATATCTTTTTATGTGTCCTATATTGCCACATCAATAGCATCTGAGAGGCTTCTTACCATAAAAGTTAGAAAGTTCTTCCTTTTTTCCGGATGAGCTTGAACTACCTAAGAATCGAGAGTGTCATATCTCTTGATTTTCCTTGAAAATTCCTCTTGTCGGCTACAAGAGCATTTCCTTCTCCTTTGACAAATACACCAGCCAATTGTTTGGCTAGTAATTCCTGTGACGACAACAAATCCTCAAATTCCTCCAAGGATGGTTGTTGAGCCCATCCTTGAATTGACATCACAAATGGAATATATTAAGGTTTTAAACCACGAATGACAATTCTTCTTATTCGTGCTTCACAATAGCCTCCTCCGGATTCAATAAAGATATATGAGAACATAAGTTCTTAATCTTCAAAATATACTCGGCAATAGAAAGATTACCTTGAGTGGTGTTAGCCAATTCATTCTCCAGTATCTATAGCCGAGCTTCACTCTTCTTGTTGAACAGCTGATCGAGGGTTTTCCATATTTCATAAGCTGATTTACACCTTATAATATGATCAAATAAACCGAGGGAGATTGTCCTCTTTAAGATGAACTCTGCCTTCACATTAATCTGCCTCCACTTCTTATATGTGCTCCTATTTCCTGGTCCATCATCAGGAGGACTTGTGTTACTCCTATTCACAACATCCCACAAATCCTGCCCACAAGGTATAATATCATGCATGTCTTCCATACTTTATAATTGGACTGATTCAACAACTCCATCCCCAGTCTATTAACATGACCACTTAAATCCATCTACACAAGTTAGTTGAATCTACCAGCAATCCGATCTTGAAATAACACCCAAAAACCAACATATGGCTCTCATACCATGTAGAGAATAGCTGAAGAAAAGTATAATTGGGAAACCTTCTGCTAGCCCAAGATCGTTAACTAAGATCGGAAGATTCAACTAAAAAAAGAGAAAGCTAGAAGGGAGAAAGAAGTTTTTGGAACACTTCTTGATTGCTTTGAAATGTCTATGTTTTAGGTTGATTACAAATGCCTAATGCCGCCCCTATTTATAGTTGTGTAGGGATGATTCTAGATACTAAGAATCTAGACTATTCTAATCTCTTCTACAAATATCTCCCTCAAGTATCTAATACTCTAGACTATCTAGATTTTTCTTAAGTACAAATATCAAAGCTATTACACTACAAAATTCTAGAAAGTTCTACTAAATATCTAAGATTTTTTTGTACCTCCAAAAAAATCAACTTTAATTTTTCACAAGGATGTGTACAATAAACCCGTGACCTTGCACATAGTGGAATCTTAGTTCACCGGGCTGGCCTTTTATAGTTGTCAATTACTGGTGCAGGCTGAATAGTCATGTTTCTTATTTTAAGAAATTATGTTTTAAGTAATGTAACTTTGTCTTTTACACTAAACAAATCAAATTATTTGAGAACCATTGTTTTTAGTATATGATATAGAGGAAGTGACCAGATTAATCAAAGCAGTACCAGTTTTTCAGGATGGAGCATGGATAGCAGGATAAGCTTATTTAGGACAATGAAAAAAGAAGAAGAATCTTTAGTCCTAAGTTCCTTTTTACTATTTGCTTGCAATGTAGCTAACCTCGATTTCTTTCCTTAGTTGACACTGTTAAGCATAAAGGCCTACTTTGTGTTGATCTTTTTCCATAATGTAAGAGTGCAGTTAAGATATGAAATACGATATATGCTACTTCTCTAGAACTATTGAGGAACGACTTCTAAAAGTAAACAAAAAAAAAGATACAAGTCCCTCAATCTGATGTATGCCACTTCTTTAGAACTATTGGGAAAGGGTTTTTTGAATGTAGCAGATGGTGAAAGACAGGGAAATCTCAGAAGGATAAATGCTAGTTATTGGCTTTAAGACACTTACTTTTCTCACGATGAAGTTTCTCAAACAATGAAACAATTTCAAGAATTCAACTTGAAAAGTTCCTTAGTACCTCTACATTCACAAAGTTTTGTGCTTTTCTTCTTTCTTCTTTCTCTTAGGGATGACAAGACTTCTCTTTTTATTTTGAATACATCTATCATGAGTTATTCTCTTTTTGTCCTGGACTATTCACCAAATAAGTTTAGATAGCTTCCACAGGAATGAAGAGGTAATTTGCCTTTTATTCATGTGCTGCTTTAAAATCAATAACAGGACATCCTCCTCCTTAATTGTGTTGGTCCACCTTCTACTATTGAGATCTTTCAAGCAACAATGTACAACCTTAGTAATCTTTACAGGATAAACTAGTCTTATTTTACTGTTACGTAAATCCTCATTTATCAATAAGATGTGACATGGGTATGGTTACTTCATGAAAATTCTTCAAAATTCACTGAAAATTAAAAGAAGAAGTATATATACCAATGTCACATACTTACACAGGTCCACATTGAGTCGGTACCTACACTTTCCTTTATATTAATGATGACGATGATCTGGTCAGTTATTAAATTATGCACTCAGATTAAAGACAACAAAATTTTATTTAAAAGAATTGTTCAAAAAAAAAAAGATTTGGCATTAAGACTTAGGTGTCGTAGATGAGTGATGAAACACAAGTATCTTTGAAAGTATAACATATCTTGGAATAATTAAGCATTTGCCTCCTCTATCACTTAGTTATATTTTTTTATATTTTTAGCAAGAAAGAAATTAGTTCTTATTCAGATCACCATCTTTTGTATTGGTACTGCTCTTAAGTTTCGCTAAATTTCTGAGCAGGTTGCTGCCTTGGCTCCAAATATTCCTGCAATGTATGAGCTACACTTTGGAGTACCAATGGCTGGGGCAGTTCTTTGTGCACTTAATACGCGTCATGATTCAGCAATGGTCTCTGTGTTACTTAGACATTCAGAGGCCAAAATCATATTTGTAGATCAACAGTTGCTCGATGTTGCTAAGGGTGCGTTAGAAATTCTATCAAAGGCAAGCAGAAAGTTGCCGCATCTTATCTTGATCTCTGATAGAGAGAGTCAGTTATCCAGCCAGAATAATAATAATAGGAGCTTGGCTTCAAAAGATCTGAAGTATGAGTCCTTTTTAGCTAGTGGAGAACCTGATTTTGAGATTGTATGGCCAAATGATGAATGGGATGCTATTGCTCTCAATTATACCTCAGGGACAACATCGAGACCAAAAGGGGTCATTTATAGTCACAGAGGGGCATATCTTAATTCTCTGGCTGCAGCTCTTCTCGCTGAAATGACTTCAATGCCTGTCTATTTATGGACTCTTCCCATGTTTCATTGCAATGGATGGTGTCTTACTTGGACTGTGGCAGCACAGGGTGGTACCAATATTTGCCTGAGAAATGTAACCGAAAAAGGGATTTTTGACAGCATAATTCAGCACCAAGTGACTCACATGGCTGGTGCACCTACGGTTTTGAACATGATAATAAATGCACCACGAAGTGTCCAAAGACCACTCTCAAGGACAGTTAACATTATGACAGGTGGTGCCCCACCTCCTCCTCAAGTTCTACTTAAGATGAAAGAGCTCAGTTTTAATGTTACTCATGGATATGGTCTTACGGAAACCTATGGTCCAGCAACTGTTTGCATTTGGAAACCAGAGTGGAACTCTCTATCACCTGATGAGCAGGCTAATATTCAGGCTCGTCAAGGAGTGAACCATCTTGGCTTGGAGGATGTAGACGTAAAGGATTCTGAATCAATGAAGAGTGTACCCGCAGATGCAAAAACAATGGGTGAGGTGATGATTAAAGGAAACACTGTAATGAATGGTTACTTAAAAGATCTCAAAGCTACAGAAGATGCTTTTAGAGGGGGTTGGTTTCGAAGCGGGGACTTAGCAGTGAAGCATCCTGATGGTTACATAGAATTAAAGGATCGTTCAAAGGACATCATTATTTCCGGCGGAGAAAACATTAGTACAATCGAAGTGGAGTCGGTAATCTTTAGCCATCCATCTGTTCTTGAAGCTGCTGTAGTGGGAAGACCAGATGATCACTGGGGTGAGACACCATGCGCATTTGTTAAACTGAAGAATGGATGCAATGCAAGGGCTGATGAGATCATCAAGCATTGTCGTGATCGTTTGCCGCATTACATGGCTCCTAGGACAGTAATTTTTGATGATTTGCCAAAAACTTCAACTGGAAAGACTCAAAAGTTTGTTCTGAGACAGAGAGTCAAAGCCATGGGAAGTGTTTCAAAAGCTAGCAAACTATAATGAATTGTGGTGTTGAAATGAGGCTTGCTTAGTGAAACACACTTTTATTGTTCTAGACATAAGTTTAATCATATTGCATAAATAAGATTAGTTCAGAACTTGACCATTTGAAAATAACTCTCTTTCTCTCTATTATTCACTGTATTGGATTCATGATGCTTTGTAATAGTCAGACAACAGATTAATAATAGTAATAAAATAACTCTCTTTCTCTCTAATATCTTTGAGTTCTTTCATTTATCACTTTTCCTTTATTTATAGTAATTTGTTGATCACACTATTCTTGATTAGGATTCTTACTCGACCATCCAAATAAACAATTTAAATCCTGCATAATTCTATAATTATTTATGATACAAAGACATGAATCATTATGACATATGATCATAATCATTAAGACATATGAGCATAATCATTATGACATATGGTCATAATCATAACTTATCGAAATGACATCGTAAATCATTAATTTCAAATCATGTCCAAACGGCGTGGTAAATTAATAATTTCAAATCATGTCCAAACGGCGTCGTAGTATTAATAAAGAAATGGAGAGAGTATTTAGTATAGCTTTTATTTCTTGTCATCAACAAAGTATACCTTTTTGATTCCTTTTGCCAAAAATTGACTAGACTCAAATCGACACTCACTGCTCTTGTTCTCTGTTAGTTCGCGTGACTGAGGAAAAGCTCTCAAAAATTTCACCCAAAACAAGCAAAGCAGAAGCTATGATTCTTTTGTAAGTCTTTTTTGCTTTTCTAGAACTTCAAAAATTATTCAGAAAATGTGGGATTTCACGATGAATTTTTGATACTCAGCTTTAAGTTTTTGTGTTTATGTTTTAGTAATCTTTGTGGGTTTTCTTCATTCTTAACAACTGTTCCTGTTTGATCTTGATATATAGCTAATAATGCAGTTTGTTCTGAAAATTTGTTTTGGGGTTTTAGTATTTAGAAGTTGGTGAATCAGAGAAATGAAACTGATTTTAGCTAATTTTGGAAGTAAAAAGTAAAACTTTGTTTAAAGAATGAAAAAGATCATACAACGGTGGTTAATGAGATGGATGGTCTACTAATAAGGCGTTGTGACTGCATCGATCTGGGTTTAGGGGTTTAGAGGTGAATAAACATTAGTGTGCTGAAATCCCCTAAAAACTGTTGAAAGCACTTGATGGATCGATGTTAAGAGTGAGAAGAAAAAGGGAAGAAGAGATTTTTGATGTTAGGGCTGAGAAGAAAAGGGAGAAGAAAGCACTTTATGGATCGATGTTAGGGCTTATACATTTCCTGATTTCAGAAAATGTCAAAAGCACCTTAAGTTAAGGGTTCCCTAAAAAAGTTTGTAATGTGAGTAGCTTATACATTTCATTTAATTTTTTGTTTTCTGAAATGCTCGTAAACGTCTCAAATCTTCGAAATTTTTTAGTTTTTATGGCTGGAAGGATCGATGTTAAGAGTGAACTCAAGTTGAGCTTGCTTTTCTGTATTGTCTGTTGTCTCTCATCATAACTTGTTCTATGAATAGTTGAATATTTGTTGCCTCATACATTGTCCATTCTATAAGATTTGTTATGTTGTTTCATTTTATTCACAAATATTGGGTCATTTTACAGGTGAATTTGGAGGTTGTGTGAATAAGCGAGTCCAGAAGTACTTGTGAATCCTTAAAGAAAAAGATGGGATCAAAGGATTCTGATATGAATATCGTAGTGACTCAAATTAGTGTTGGTGGGTTCGACAATGATGTCAATGCGAAAATGCTTTCGGAATACCTGGAAGAACAAGTTGGACAAGTGTTGAGGTGTAGATTAAAGACTTCGTCCACTCCTCCTAACTCTTACCCAGCTTATCACATTGATGAAGAGAGGGTGCAAACAATGAACGATTACATAAGAGTGGAACCTCATGCATTTGTTCATTTTGCATCTTCAGGGTCTGCAAATTATGCTCGTGCTGCTGCTGGGCGTAATGTACTCATATTAGAAGAGAAGCCTTTGAAGGTTAGATTGGGTCCTGGGAATCCCCGTTGTTTGAATGAGAGGAGAATAACTGACATGCCCTTAAAGTTATCGGATGTTAATGTAGAAATTGGAGCACTGGTTAGTAATGATGACTTTGTGGTTGGTTGGAGGGGACCTCGTACTGGTGTGAACTTTCTTGTGGACCAATTCGACGGGACATGCAAAATACTTTTCACAAAGAATACTGTTTTCTCTTTCCAGGGTGAAGCAAGACATGCTGTTATAAAATGCAATTTCAAGATTCAGTTTTTGACGAGGGAAATCAATGAGATAAAGGAATGTAAAGACTTTGCATCTTTGGTAATATTATTGCAGCTGGCTTCATCTCCATTGGTTTTCTATAGAACTGCTGATGATGATGTTGAAGAATCAGTATCATTTGACTTATTAGATGATGATGATCAATGGATCCGAACCACAGACATTACATGTAGCGGAGCCATTGGTAGGTTTAATACCTACCGTATTTCAATTCGGCCTCGCAATGGTCTTAACTTTGGGAAGGCCAAGGATTATTTTCGTAAAAGTAGGGTGCCCGTGGTAGAACCGTGTAACCAGAGGCTCCGGGTGAGAGATGAGCCTGATTTTGGTGTGCCCATGGTAGAACCTTTCTTCTGCTTCCAAAACCATGGAGGTTTAAACTTTAAGGTCTTGTTTCTGGTGAATGCAGTTTTGCAGAAAGGCATCATTAATCAGCATCAGATGACCAATGGATTCTTTACTTTGCTCAGTAAGCATCCGGAGGGGATTAATGTAGCTGCACTGAAGCACATATTTTCCTTCAAAAGGCCTGCCATTGATGCTTTTCAGAAGTCAGAACACATCCAGACATGGCTGTTGAAGAATCTTTACCTTCTCAAGAGAACTGAAGAGTCTGATGATGTTGTAGAGGTTAGGAGGTTGGTAATCACCCCAACCAAAGCATATTGTCTTCCACCGACTGTGGAGCTGTCCAATAGAGTGCTCAGGAACTATAAACATGTCGCAGATCGATTTTTGCGAGTTACTTTCATGGACGAGGGCATGTGGAACTTGAATAGGAATGTGCTGACGTACTATGCTTCCACCATAGTGAGAGAAATTACGTCAAAATCTTTTCCCCAGAAAACTGCTATCTTCCAAAGGGTGAAAACTATTCTGAGTCAAGGATTTCACCTGTGTGGTCGCAAGTACTCATTTCTGGCATTCTCAGCTAACCAGCTGAGGGATCGTTCTGCCTGGTTTTTTGCAGAAGACCCAAAAATTAGCGTGCCCAGCATTATAAGCTGGATGGGGAAGTTCAGTAACAGGAATGTTGCAAAATATGCTGCTAGGATGGGGCAGTGCTTTTCATCAACCTATGCAACAGTGGAAGTCCTTCCAAGCGAGGTTAACTCCAAGCTTCCTGATATAGAAAGAAATGGGTATATTTTCTCTGATGGAATCGGCATGATATCAGCAGATCTAGCTATAGAAGTTGCAGAGAAGTTGCAATTAAGTGTCAATCCTCCTTGTGCTTATCAGATAAGGTATGCTGGTTGTAAAGGTGTTGTCGCATGTTGGCCGGCAAAGAATGATGGTATCCGCCTTTCTGTGAGACCAAGTATGAAGAAATTTGACTCAAATCACACTATCCTTGAAATCTTCTCTTGGACGAGATTACAACCTGGTTTTTTGAACCGGCAAATAATAACCCTGCTCTCATCCTTAGAGGTTAAAGATGAAATATTTTGGGAAATGCAGAAAGAAATGTTATCAAGGTTGGATAAAATACTTGTGGATATGGATGTAGCTTTTGATATAATTACAGGTTCATGTGCTGAGGCAGGAAATACTGCAGCTATAATGTTGAGTGCGGGGTTTAAACCTCAAAATGAGCCTCATTTGAGAGGGATGTTGTCTAGCATTAGAGCTGCTCAACTTGGCGACCTCAGGAATAATGCAAGGATATTTGTTCCTTCAGGAAGGTGGTTGATGGGCTGTTTGGATGAATTAGGTGAACTTGAGCAAGGTCAATGCTTTATTCAAGTGTCAAGCGCTTCTTTGGAGAATTGTTTTGTTAAGCATGGTCCAAATTGTTCTGATATCAAGAAAAATCTTCAAGTAATAAAGGGCCTTGTTATAATTGCAAAGAACCCGTGTCTTCATCCCGGGGATGTGAGGATACTGGAGGCTGTAGATGCTCCTGGTTTACACCATCTCTATGATTGACGGTGACCTCTACTTTGTGTCTTGGGATGAAAATCTCATCCCACCCAGTAAGAGAAGTTGGATGCCAATGGACTATGCTCCTGCAGAACTTAAACAGTTGGATCGTCAAGTTAAACATGCGGTAACTACTCAACTATAATGATATTTCCTGCATCTTTGATTCATATCTTCCTATATTTGGTTGGCTTTTCCAGATCTGTATAAATTTGTAGCCTAATGTTCACTTGGAGAGAATACTGATGAGATAATTATAAGCCTTCTTGAAACACTACCATTTCTTGTTCTTTAGCTTATAGTTATCTTTTAACAGCTGTCTTGAGTTTTGTTGCTTTAGTAAGATACTTGTTGGTCACTTTTCTTGTATTATACACCCCAAGTTAATGCTTCTCTGATTATGTATTTACCTTTGCATTTGATCATATTTTAGTTGTATGGTTTATCCATAATGGATTTAGTTTTGTAATAGAAGAGGAGAGACTTTTTCTGTAGGCACACTCACTAAAATGAAAAGAAAAAGCTAAAGACACTTGTAACAAATCATGTGCTCTTCATGGCTCAAAATATTTGTGACCATTTGTGGTGTCTGGGTTTATCCATCAGATTTTGTACTTGTTATCTGTTGGATCATTCAACTGGTTGCCTAACATTCTTTTGTATTTTAACTATCTTTTTCTTTATTTACAGGACATAATAGATTTTTTCTCAAAGAACATTGTTCAAGAGAGCCTAGGAGAAATCTGCAACGCGCATGTGGTTCATGCTGACCTCAGTGAACTTGGAGCTTTGGATGAGAAGTGCCTTAAATTGGCAGAGCTTGCTGCTATAGCCGTTGATTTCCCCAAAACTGGAAAACTGGTCACCATGCCATATAACCTCAGACCAAAAATGTATCCTGACTTCATGGGGAAAGAGGAATTTCAGTCATACGACTCTGAGAAAATTTTGGGCAAATTATATAGGCAAGTTAAAGCTGTATCTCAGGGGGAATTTGCTGGACTTGAGTTTGTCCCTGAAGACATCCCATATGATACTAATCTTGAGATCCCAGGATACGAAGATTTTATCGATGAAGCATGGAACCACAAATGTTCTTATGATGGTCAGTTGAATGGACTTTTAGGACAATACCATGTTAAAGGGGAGGAAGAGGTGGTTACTGGACATATATGGTCCATGGCAAAGTACAATTCAAAGAAGCAAGGGGAATTAAAAGAGAGGCTGAAGCATGCATATAATGCGCTGAGGAAGGAGTTCAGAAATGTTTTCGAGCATATGGAGCCTGATTTTGATCAACTTTCCATTGATGAGAAAAACGGTATGTATGAAAGAAAGGCATCTGCATGGTATCGGGTTACCTACCATCCTCATTGGGTGGCTAGAACAGTACTGGAGTTGCAAAAGACAGATGTTGTCTCAAATACTGTTATGTTAAGTTTTGCATGGATTGCTGCAGATTACCTTGCTCGAATTAAGATTAGACAAAGGGGAATGCAACATTCTGACTCTACCAAGCCTATCAATTCTCTCGGAAGGTATCTTGTTGACAAGATATAACAACCATTTGGCTGTAAGGCCACTCTGCCATTATCAATATCTGGTTTGTGAAGATCACATTTGTGGGAGAAAAAATCACATATTTGTTAATCATGTTTCATTTGTACACAACCTATTGGTACTATAGATTGTATATTTTTGCTGTTAAGTTGTGAAGATCAGTATTTATTATATGCATGATGTTAATTATAAATATATGCTTATGCTATCTAACATCATTCATGCTATTAAAGATGTCTTATGAACAGAATTATGTGAACTATCTCAACTAGAATATTTGTTTCCTCAATCGTTATTTATTATTCTGGCCTTTGTCATATCAACCAGTGCTTTTAACTCTTTTTACGTTTATTAGAAAAATAACTCTTCATGAAATGCTTTTCACAAGACAAGATTTTCACTGCATTACCAATGAAATTTGTACAGTTACAAGAATGATTTTGAAAATGGATAGTCGTAAACATCTGACCCTCTTTGCTCCACGTGTAAAACTTCAAGTTTAACAATTTTTTCTATGGACAAGCGGGGATTAAAAGTTCCTGACCGCCCATATTTAAGGTCATTATAAATATAGTGCAACTCCTTTTTTGTTTCAAGATTCCTTGTGTATGCATTATCATTAGATAGTAAAAACTTACATTGCTTGTTCGTTTTCATCACGTGATTTTTTAAACATCTTCATGAAATGTTGACCAAATAAGCTCTAATGTTGGACTCCATTTGCTATAAGCCTACAACATATTTTCTCTCATAAATGTTGCACTTTTTAGGGTAAACACTTATTGTACTTCATGTTTATATTATGTAATTTACTATAGATAAATAATTTAATGATATGAGAATAAATGAGTAATTAATAATTGCTAATATTGGAAGTCACTTTTTAGTTTGATAGAAATACATGCGCATATAAGTTAATTTTTAGTATAACTTACATAAATCACATAGTGTAATACCTAAATTACATTTTATCCCTACTCTTTTCTATTTTACAAAAATCCCTTAAAATCAGTGCTATCCGGATACATAGCAAACAAGGCAGATACATTAAATCTGATACATTAAAGCACATTCAGTTGCGATTTAAAAGGAAAGAAATCGTAAAATTGAATGTGAATTCCTCAAATCACGCTAATCAAGTTGATATCAATCTCTCCCAAATCTTAACAACTTCAATCAATTCAAAATTCAATCTTTCTTCCCTCAATTCTCTCCCAAATCCGCCCAACTTCAAACAATTCTCTCCCAAATTTCCATCATCTCCATCAAGCCGCCATTACAACCCAAAAGAAGCTGAAGGTGGGCGAGGTGGACAAAGAAGCTGGACAAATGGTGGAATGCTAGAATTTAAGAAGGGGGTTTCATAGAACTTAACCCAAAAATTGAATAAAAGGGAAGATCCTAATCATTTTACCAAGATTGTAGGTTTGACAGATAGAATGCAAGAGACTTTGCCAGGGTGGATACTGTGGACCTTGAGGCAGCTGCGAGTGAGTTTAGAGAAGGAGTCTTTAACATCATATTGAGGTGGAATGGTGTACCCGTTGTGTCGCACGTTGATGAAGAGAAGATCCACCAAAGCAACGGCCTCTTTTGATAATTCTTCCGAGATAATTGTGTCTCATATAACTCATTATTGTGTGGTCATTATTAATTAAGTATCAGATACATGTAATATTGTTTTTGTATGGATGGATCGTTATCAACGAATGAGTAAGTAACTATAATTTGTATGAATGTATCATGACTGGTAATGTGTATCATATAAATATAATACAGAGTACCTATTAATATGTATCAAATACATTGTAGTGACTATGTATCAGATACATTGATACATAAATCTCACTACTTTAGATCTTAATTACTAGGAGTATGCAATAATAGATATCTGGTACTTAAGTTATTTATGGATCGTTAAGATAATTGCTAAAAATGTATATTAAACAATTTTCTTCTTTGGTAGCAACACTTGATACATGATAAATGATATATTTGGTAGAATTTTTGTATCAAGTATGAATACTAATTAAGGTTATGTATCAAAACTAATATTTGAACACGATACATTGTGCATGATAAAAATGTAATGTATCGTAATGTTGAAATGAAGGCATTATACATTAGTTTAAGAAACAAAGTCAACTAGATACATTAAAAATCTGAACCCCGTATGTATAAGAAAGGATGAACAACAAAAAAATCTAAACTTTTGTATGAAGTATCAATACTAATTAAGGTTATGTATCAGAACTAATATTTGAACACGATACATTGTGCATAATAAAAATATAATGTATCATAATGTTGAAATGAAGGCATTATACATTAGTTTAAGAAACAAAATCAACTAGATACATTAAAAATCTGAACCCATATTTCCCCCTTTTTTTAGCGTTTTTTCCACAATCGTTTTAGAAGTCGATGATGTATCCTTCGCGAACTAATTGGGTAAGCCCCATACTGAAAGATCAACCTTCAGCCATACAAATCAGCAATTTTTTTAAATGAAAAAACTAAAAGAAATTTTTTTAAAAATCGAAAATTGAAGTGATGGAAAGAGATCTACCTCTTGAATAACTTGAAATCATTAATTGGAAAAAGAAAAGATTTGAAATTCGAAAATAGATCAATGGAGGTAATTGTGGAGAGATTTGAGGCTTGAAAAAAGGAAGGAAAAATCTTTGCTATGAGATTTAAAATTGATGTATCCGAAAAAGGGGATGATGGGAGCAAAAGAAGGGATTTCTTATATTTTTTGAAATGGTAGGGAATAATAGAAAATAAGGGGGAAAATGATCTGTAGTTAGGTAATTTTTCCTAATTTGTATCTACTTTTTAGTAAATTAATAAAACCGACATTAAAACTTTTGGTCATGACAAAACAATTAAAGCAATAAGGGAGGATTTTTTTTCCCCTCTTCATGTGTATTTCCAACTCAACAAAAAAAAGTTTATTTTAGAGTATATGTTTTAATTTCACATGAAATTTGTTAAGTTTGAGAGGTAAAAGTAAGTCAATGAATCAATAACAAGGATCTATTTGAAACAAAAAACAAATGGAGGGTAAAACTAATTTATTTTTGATAATTTGAGAATAATTTTAGCTTTTTTTTCCCAATAAAATCTCAGGTTTGATATGAATTAGGATATTGATAGCAAGACGGATTAATGATTAAAAATTTATTCATATTCTTATCGCATGTTTTACTTTTTATATTCCCTTTAACACTCTGTTTGGATCATTGCTATTCATTGTTTCGTAATGTACTGTATTGTATTGTATTGTATTGTATTGTATGGTATGGTAGATACAATGTTTGGATAGACTGTATTGTTTGCTGTTGTTTAATAACATTTTTATTATTTGGTTTGATTGTATCGTACTGTATTGTAATTTATAAATTTACTAAAATATCCTTAATTATTCTAAATACTAAATTTATCAATAATTAATAATAAAATAACAATACTATCATTCATATTTTTTTTATGTCATATGAAAATAACATAAAATTTATCACGCCCCGAGCCTACACCCTGGACGTCGCCGGCACTAGAGAACCATTGCTGGTCCCCAAGCGAATCCTCATCCTGGCTGACTACAAGCGAAAAACTATCTCAAGCAATAATAGGCTTAAAATTTCATTAAATATGATAAACTCAAATACTCAACTCATAAAGTTTGGACAATATTCAATAGTAATACTTATAGTTCATAAAACAACACAAGAAAAAGTAAATGCTGAGGAACACCTCGACTCTGTCTATCTATGAAGCCTCTACTATTAAGGAAGGATATCGGGACAAGACCCACGACACCTCAAAGAGCTACTACTGACAACCCATATAACTGGAGTCCTCCGGAACCAAGGAGGCCTTACTCAAAAGCTGACAAGCGGATGAAGTAATCTCAACGGAACTCCTGTTGATGATCCTAAGTACCAGTATCTGCATCATTAAAAGATGCAGGTCGAATGACGTCAGTACGTTGAATGTACGAGTATGTAATATAGCTGAATAACAAAATAACTGAATTGAAACTCTGACAGTAACTCAACTGAAATATAATATAAATCATGATGGGAAAACTCATTTAAACTCTTACCGAAAGAATGCAATAAAAGCATATATTGAACTGACCAGGCTGAAAGAAATACTCAACTCAACTAAACTCAACTCAACTCGACTCAACTCAACTCAACGTAAAACATAAATAAAGATAATATTATTTTAAGCTTCACAAAGTATAATATAATAACTCAAAGAAAATTATATGCGAAAATATAATGAAAGTACTCTTTCTCTATTTGGGAGATTCTCTAACCGACAACCATCACTATGAGTTAAGTGATGATACAGCGTCTCGTCCACGCTGCCAGAACTGTCCTATACCTTGTCGGGGTATAGAACAACCTCAACTAAGTGGATCCACTAAGCTCTACCCGAAGGCATAAGGAAATCACCTAAAAAGTATAAATCCTTTACCCATGCTAGCATACATAGTTTATGAGGAATTCGAGTTGTCTGAACTCATCCCCATATCGGTGCTCAATACTACTCCCAATGATTATATATACTCATGTTCAAGTAGAAATACTCTTTCTCAATTTTTGAGGTAATTACTCAAAAAAATACTCTTGAAGAGGCAATGTCTCAATTATCTCTCGAAACTCCTTCAACTCTTTATAGAAATCAAAGTTCTCTTTCTCACTGTAAAAATGATAAATTTGGAAAATCAATAGTTCTCTAAAACTTTACTCAAAATGTCTCTTTAAACTCTCCTCAAAACTCCTCTCTATTTTCACAGAGAAGTAAATTTTTAGATAAGTGTTCGATTCAAGAAGTTCTCAATAATTACTCAATGAGTACTCAAATTATAGGGTTCATGTAGAAAATTAGTCATGAACAATCAACTCAATAAATAGGGTTCATACCGAAATGTAGACATGAACAATATCATAATAATACTCAATGATATAGATACAATAACTCAAGAATTGAATTAGAATTCAACAATAGGCTTAGCTTGAAATTTCTCAAAAACAAGGAATAAAACCTTAGATTTCACTTTTTTGAAATTCTGGTGTGCATAGGGCGTGTGGACGAACTGGTCCAACAATGTGATAGCCTTACATACCTGGGAAGAACGAAGTTCTTGGCGAAACTTGAAGGATCTTGAAGAATGTTTGAAAACCGTAGCTATTCTCTTCTAGGAGCTCTGCTCTGAATCTTCTAAGTGTTAAAGAACGTGAAAGAATAATTCAACACTGTTTAGACCCTTAATTAGGTGTAAAAACATCCTGGGTTAGGCTTAGAAGGGGTGGGAAAAGACTGAATACCCCTCTTTAAAAGCTGATAAAAACTGTCCACGGGACCATCTACGGGTCGTGGTTTGATCTATGGACCGTAGATCCCATCCGTGGAATTGATATTGAATTTTTCAGCTCAAAATTTCATCACACGGGTCCAATCTATGACCCGTCGAAGTTTCTACGGACCATAGATCAAATCCGTAGATTGAATACTAAACTTCAGGCTCAAAAGTCCATTTACGAGTCCAATCTACGGCCCGTAGAAGTTCCTACGGCCCGTAGAATGGAACCGTAGAAAAGGGAACCCAAAATTGAGTCTCTGAACTCTTTTTGACGATTTGAAAGTACAGGTCGTCGATTCATTGACGGCCCGTAGATAGGAGCCGTCGTTCACAAATTCAGAAAATTCTGATATGATAGTCTTTGGTAAAATGGCCATAACTTTTTACTTCGAGCTTGAAAAAAAGCAAACTTGGTGGCTTCGGAAAGAGGACTCAAAGACCTTTAATTTGATAGGTTATGGTCCACCTAATTCATTATGTGCTGAGAGATATGATTGTTTGAAGTTGTCCTAAGTAGAATTCATAGGTCAAAACTCACTCGGTAGGGAAGCTTCCAACTCAGCTTTGTGCTAGGGGATTCTAGTGACCTTAATTCATATTCAAATTCATTCCCACACTAAGGAATTGACCTTATAATCTAAGAATAATTAAGAATCACTCAGTACGACCTTATACACAATCCAAGAATGGTTCGCTCTTAACTTAAAAAAATTTCTGGGGTGTTACAAAATTATATCATCAATTATAATTATATTATGCAATAGTATCATTACATTTGTATCTAGATTGATTTAATTATATTTAAAAAATCATATAAAGCAATATGTTGAAAAAGACAAAAGTATGAAAAAGGGAGAAGAATGTATGCTTAAAAAAAAAGAAGAAAGATGAAGGACAAACAACCAAACCTAGAAGGGGACAAACAATGTAGTAGTTATTGGGTATCAGTTGTTCCATAAAATGGGGTAACAATAAATTTAAAACATTGTATGTGTTGACACCCAATTTTGACCGACCTATAACCCTTTCCGAATTGTTATTTGATTAAATATGTATTACAAAACTTTTTTCTCTTATTACGGTTTTAAAATTTTAAATAACTTTTATGTAAATAATTATATGTTTTAATATTCTTAACTTACAAAATTTATTGTAATTATATTTTTTTCTTATCAAATTATTATTTTTAAATTATATTTATCGGTTTTCAAATTTTGAAATAATTATTTTACTTATCGGTTTAAGGTTCAAAATCTTTTAGTATGCTTATTTCATATAAAATTTATTTATTAAGTATAGTACATAATTAATAAAATAGCAATTCATATTATCCTCCCATAAATCATTTAAATTATAACCTCTTTTGTCCAATTTGTTTCAATTCTAGCCCTCTTCCTATTCAATTTCATTTCAATTTTAGCCCTTTCAATTCAATTCTTATTTCAATCATAGCCACTTGTTCATTTCAAGTATAGCCAAATTCGACCAAATTCAATTCAAATCTTAAAAACCATCTTTGAATCTGAGCCACTCATCTCATCTTGGCACCCCAACTTAGAATCCTAGCCGTTCATCTTCTTTTAATCAACGGCTCAAATCTCTTACCCATCCTTTCCTATTTTAAAACCAAAAAAGCCCCAAAACCCTAAAACATTTTCATTCACTACCTCTTCTTCTCCAAAAGAGAGAGAGTAGCCGCCCCTCTCTAGCTCCTCTCCCTTCGCTCTCTTCTCTCCGGCGAATAGCCGGCCACTGTGAATCTCCTCCACGGCGAGCTCCGGCGAAAGCCATCGGAGAAAAGCCGCCGTCGTCCCTCTATATGATTTACTATGATTAGGTGGGCTGTCATACTGTTTAAGTTTTCCCCCTATATTAAATGTTAGACTTTCTTACTTATTTCCTTAATATGGTAATTTTAATTGATTAATTTACATGTTACCCTTAAAACCATCCCTTTAGCCTAATTATAGTTCTAACAGATTCTCACCCCTTTTATTTTGGTAAAATTCGGCTTGGTTTAAAATAAAACTGATTTGGCTCCTTTTGAATAAAAAAAAATAATTTTAATTGAATCAAATTTATTTCTTTTCCCTTTCTGACCGACCTTTCTGTGACTATAAAAAGACCCTCTCCTTTCATCACCTCCTCGCGCTTTGATAAAAAGAAAAACTTTCTCTCTACTATCAAAAGCATAAAAAAGAGTTCTTGCCAACTAAAAAAGGGTGTTTTCTTTGCTTGGATTTGCTGTGTTCGGGTCGAATTGGGATCGTATTTGTCTTCATTGATGATATTCTATTATGCTTAACCGGTTAGTATTATCATTAACATCAGCTTACTTCCATATTTGTATTTGTTTATTCAGGTTTGAACATTAGAGTTCAAGATTTCGAAGAGTTGCCATGGGTGGGATGCTTGGGCTGATTTAGTCTATTTATTTTTCTTGTATTATGTTAGTTTGTTTCGATTTTTTATTTTGTTTAACCCTAACTCTCAACTCTCTAAGAATGAAATAACTTGGGGGTCGCCTAAGGGGGGAGGGGAACTAAGTGCTAAGTGCTTATATTATCGTAATCTACTTGTGTTAGAGAGCATGCAATAGGATTGTGATTACTTATTTGCTCATATCTAATTATTTCCACTAAGGATTTGGAAAAAAAATAAAATAATAATAAGTGATCTCACAATTGTTGTTTAAGTGTTGTTAATGATAAACATGTTCTAATGTGTACTCATTATTAATAAATAAATCAATAATCCGGTCTATGTTAAAATCCAGAAAACATGCTTATTTGATAATATTCATGCTATTCTAATGTAGATCTTGCCTATTACTTGTTAAATTTAATTTTCAGCATGCTAAGCTTGTAATCGCTATTTCTAACTTCTAATAATTCTCTAACCAAAGTTAGATATCATGCCTATAGGATAATTAAATCTTTAACAAATAAAATCATAATAGACATCGTGCCTATAGGACTCGTATTATTATTTGCATAATTAATGAATCTGCTATTCCATCTGCATGCTAGTCACTAAAAAATGTCGCTTGTAGTTAAATAATATTAATAGGAATTAATTAATTTTAATGTATGCTTTGAGTTTACAAGTCATGTTTTAGGGTTAATAATAAATCTCTGTATGCTTTAATTAGCTTAAACAATTTCAGCGTGTTAATCACCTAGAAATCATGATCATAGGTATCATTAAGTGGTTTTCAGCATGTATATATCTTTTTCTTAAATATTTGTGTGATAATATTAATGTTTCTGCCACATAGACATCATGCTCATAGGATCAGCAATAATTTCGGCATGTCAATCAATTAATTTATGACCATCAGCCTTAAAATCCAGAATGTTAAAAGTAAGATCTTGTGTGATAATTGCAGAATAGTACAAACTGTTATAATTTTAGCATGTTAATTAGATATCCTGTTCATAGGCTGTTACATTTTATGTTAGTTGAGCTACGGATTAGATATCATGTTTAGGACCTGATTAAATATTTCTTAGTATATTATTTTATATAGAAATCATGTTTTAGGACTTAGTAATTTTTCAGCACGTCTATAGGAGTTTAATTCTGTCCAGCATGCTCGTATTTAATATAATCAGTACTTATATTTCTGGTAGATGGTTAATTACTGCTTATGTGCATAAATTAATTCAGCCCGTTTTGCAATTAATGTCGTATGCCCGTAATTTAAAATTAACAACTTCTGCATGCTGTTTGTACTTCTCTGCCTTATTAAAATTAATCGATATTGTTATAATGCTTGTTTGTATAATGCCTTTATGTGCATACACTAGCATGAGACCTTTCATTTTAATTGTGTTTGTCAGCATGTTAAATAAAATAAAGAGGCCAACTTGAGACTTTACATGCTAAATGTCGTCCTATTTGTTTTTTTTTTGCTTGACGCTTAGAGAGTCTAATATGTCACCTATATTTTATTTAAGTCTAAAACTTACCTCTTAGTTAAGTCTAATGCCTCTTGGACCTTAAGTGGGACGATAGGCAACCTTTAGGACGTTTAGTTTTATAATTTCTTTAGTTCGCTTTAAGATCCTAATAATAAATGAACCTTAGAAAAGGGAGGGTAGGGGTATTTAGGCCCTTTGGAAATGATGGAAGACGACTCGAGCAAAAAGCCGACAAACGAAAAAAAAAACTATGAATTTGACTTGGCATACCGAGCAAAGCCAAGTGCTGATCCAAAAAGGGCAAGTTTTAATTTAGGTTTTCCGATTTCCTTTTATTTTCTCTTTCTTTTCTTTTTCTTTTATTATGTGTTTATTTGGGGTCGCTTAAAATTAACTAAAAGTGTCTTTCCTATATTTAAATGTGTATCTTTTGTCTTCTCGCTTCTCTCTTAATTGTTTACTTGTATTAAATGTTCTATTTGCTTTATTAATGTTCATTTATTTTTATCACTTAGTTTAATTAATAATTTAATAAAAATTAGACCTTATTTGACAATTTTTAACCCCCACATGAAAATATGAGATACGGTCAGGATCCACTTTTTGTGGACCTCGAAGGGTGCTTAACACCTTCCCTTCAAGGTAATTTGAACCCTTACCCGATCTCTAGTTTGCAGACCCTTTAGATTAGAGTTAGTTAGGTTAGATAGGTGCCCTAACGCGCCTTTAATTCGTTAGGTGGCGACTCTTCATTCTTCGTAAACCTAAAAGAGTTGTTAGGTCGTGCACTCAACCTGTTTTGCGAAAAAATAGGGCGCGACAAAATGACGACTCCGCTGGGGATATTAGGTTTTAGCATTACGTGTTTTAAATTGTTATGTGGGGTTTATTTACTTGCCATCTTGTTTATGTGTTCTTTCCATGTCTAATTCTCTTCCCTTTTCCTTGCTTGTTTTTTTCTATGTTTAACCATTTCCTTATCCTTATATGTTTATTTGTTATTTATTTCCTTATTTATTTATTTACCGCTTTCCTTAAACTGCCTATGTGTTACCGTTTTTCAACTAAATGCTAATTGTTACTGCTTTGATAAACTGACATTCCGCTCATACTTCCCCCAATTGGGATCCTATACTCCTTTATTTTTTATTTTATCGTGATGTTGTGCCTTTGCACCTCTCACAAATATTCCTTCAGAAAAAACACTCAATATTAGAGAGTTAGCATATGTGTGGCAGGATCGGATAGTTTTACTACCGTGAAACCACGAGCTTTCTCGCATAGATTCCCTTCAGTCCGTGTCTACCCAACTCTTAGAAAACTTAAGATAGAGCTTTCCGTCCTTGATTAAGTCATGCACGCATAAACCTAGGTGGGTTGACCCTTGGTGTCAACTCACAATTTTAGTAGCCACCATATCGTCTAAAGGGCCCCAACACCTTTAAACCAATTGCATATTATGTGTCAATGTGATCATAATAATTAATTTAAGCCAAATTATGTCAAAATGGAGTTTAGAACTTGTTTATTGTTTTGTTTGCAGAGTCATGGCCTTTCCTAATTTCATCAATACACAAATGATGGTAGATGTGAATCCTAAGCTAAGAAAATGGTGGAATAATATTAAGAAGGACCATGAAGTGGAGATTTGCCAATTTTTGGTTTGCTTGATAAGCCTTTAATTTGTTGCACCAGACCCTCATTTGATCGTGGCTTTGCTGAATTTTTGGGACCCTATAAGAATGGTCTTCAAGTTCATTGAGTTCAAACTAGCCTCAACGATCCAAGAAATTAGCGGTTTCACCGACTTGCCCTACCATGAGTGTGAAATGAATTCACCCTATAAGCCATCAGCGAGGGAATTTTTAGAAGGTCTAGAACTGGAGTACAATCCAACCTTAACTTGTTTTGATCTTGGGTGGGTCTCCTTCGACTTTCTATATTCACACTTCGGCCGGGAAGGTGGTTATTGGATTTTCTATGGAGATTTCGATAGCTCTGCCGAAATATGGGAAAAAGGTCACCTGAAAGCGTTTTTCATCGCACTATTAGGGTCTTTAGTTTTTCCCAATGAGAGAGGAAAGATCGACACACGTCTGATTTACGTGGTTCATGATTTGACTCAAAGGGTGAACAAACCAAGGAAGACTATAGTGCCCATGATACTGGCAGAAATAATGAGAAGTATTTCTGCATGCATCGATGGTAGAATGTTCTTCGGAGGATGCAACCTTCTGCTACAACTATGGGCTATCAAACACTTCTATAAACGACGCGACACGATAGATCTCTTCCTTGATTATGGCAACAAAATTTGTAATCATTCGAGAAGAGTGGAACATTCTCCCGCCCCCGTGGGGATCGAAAATTGGTTCATGTTTTTTAAAGGACTCGACACCCGTCTCATTCAGTGGAAACTTTCTTGGTTGTCCACCCTTCGGGCAATAGTAAGAGGCGATGATCGCTATTTCATCGAACTTATCGGCTTGAAAGATGTTCAACCATATGCCCCTCTTCGAGTGCTCCACCAATTCGGATAGGTTCAAGGGATACCGCTGCGGTCCAACATGGACCACTTTAAGTATGACTTTGAATCAAACAATCCGCAAGTCCATAACATACTTCGAAGATGGGAGCGGGTATTGACCATTGACATGGGTGCACGACAATCCATCTGTACACTCGAGTATTACAAGTGGATCTTGAAAGAGGGTCAAGGCAGAGGATTAAGCGAAGAAGGATACCATGGGCTCATTGATGAGAGAGAGAACATATGGGCACGTAATTTGTTGAACCGCAGATATGAAGTAACTCCAAATATGGGAGAGCCGATGGTGCCCATCTCTTAGGATCGATATTTTCGAGATGTTGAATTTTAGGATGACTTTCCCATGTTACCCTTTTCCCCTTAGTCTAATTTTGTTGATGTTTTTCATTATGATGTAATAGTTGAATCTTATTTGATAAATGAAAGTTTTTTTTCTCTATTTCCTCTAACTCTAAATTCAAAATTGGCAAAAACGTCTTGAATTAATCATTGTGCATCACGTATTTGTCGTCTTAGGCCTACCTCTGGCTCAACGAGGCTCCTTGCATTTTAGGGCGTTTATTCTTGCAAAAACAATGTGCTTATTATCTCAATCTATGCAATGCTCTAACTTGATATCCTTTGCTTTTGTTTTTATTTATCCCCTCCCCAACGGTTGATCTGTAGACCATGGTTTACCATACGCGATCAAAAGGCGTTCTTCCTTCTCCTCCTATTTTGAATCGCACGGGAAAAAGAAAATTGGATGGTAACCATGTTGCCACCAAATTGGTTGAAACAGTTGAAAGAGAATACCTTCAAGTGAGTTGGTCTCAAGGTTGGAGCAGAAAATAAAGGAATTAGAAAAAGAGGTAGCTGATATGCGCGAATGGGCTAAGTTGTTACTCTCCATCGATCCTTCTTTGGAGACGAATATGGATACCCAGACTACCACAAATCAGTCCATTTTCCAAAATAACCTTCCACCAATTCATCATACTCCTCATCCTCAAAATCAACCAAACTTCATCCTCATTCCTTCAACAAACACTCCGTTTCCAAATCACCCATATCCACCTCAACATCCTATATATGCCCCCAAACCTCCATATCTTACTCCATGCCCACAGAGCTCCACGATACAACCTCTCCACTATCAAACACTTCTGTACCAGAATACTTGGTATCGTGCAGCGTTCGTACCATATCAAACGCTTCCTTATCAAATGTCTCATCCTCCATATCAGCAACCTCCATATCCCATCCACAATGCCAAAACCTCCACTCAAAAACGTATTTGCAAAAATCTCCTCAATGTTGAAAAGAAGTCCGTCAAAATTTACACTCATGTAGCAGAACCCGTAGGCCAACTCTATGAAAGACTTAAGGTGGCTGGCTATGTGACACTTATTCCTGCTAAGAATCTAGACATTCAATCCAAATGGTATAACCCCAACAAGGTTTGTGCTTATCATTCAGGGATGAAAGGACATACCTTAGAAGAATGTCGTGATCTGAAGGACAAAATTCAACAGTTGATTGATACTAAAGCCATACGCTTCCAACAATGAGTATCTTGAAAGTCGTTTGAAGCGGTTTTCAATAAAGGCTTATGCCGTTTGAATTTTCTGCATTCAAGCTCCATTAAGTTCTGGCAAGGAGAGTACCCGTACTAGCATACAAACAACAATTTCAGTGTGGATCTATCTTTTCAGTCATTGTTGAATAATGTTTCGGTTTATGCCTTTCTACTTTGTAATTGGAACTATGTTAGACCTGATTCCCGTTCAAGAGGGGATACGTAGGCGCTTCTATGGAGTTCGTTCTTATTATAATAAAAATTATCATTTTCCCTTCAGTATGTAACTGGGGCAAAATTTTGAGAGAATCTCAAAATTCAACCAAAGACATTTTCTCCTGAGCATGCAACTGGGGCAGAATTTTTTGAGAGGACCTCAAAAATTCCATCAGAAGAGCATATTCTTGCAAGCCACAATACCGGGGCAGAATTTTTGAGAGGACCTCAAAAATTCAATCATAAGGCTAGTTGATTGCGAGTCATAGAATTGGGACAATTTTGAGAAGACCTCAATAATCCCATTTTGTTAAAAATCCTGAAACTGGGGTAGAATTTTGAGGGGGTCTCAAAAATTCATGAGAAACAACTTTCGGTCTACAAAGAAGCAGCAGAAAATCTGAAATTTTACATTGGGGCAGAAATTTTTTAGGGGACCTCAAAAATTTTGAAAAGTACATCAAAATAGGAGGACGATCTCCAAGCAGCCATCAAAGGAGCACGTTGGTCAACCCAGAGATACAGATCAACCTTCCCCTCTTTAACTAACTATTTTTCTTTGAATGGAGAAAAGACAGGTACATATGCAACAAGCAATTTCAACAACCGCCCGGAGAACCAAGCTACTTTATACTGGGCCCGATAATCGCTAATAAATGGCACCCCGGCTTCCAATAAGATGAAGTTCTAAGCCACTTCATATTCTCAAATATCGAAAGGACAAGAGGAAAGAGCAAGCTACCTTATACTAAGCTCGGCAAATCGCTTGAAATGGCATTCTATCTTTCCAACAAGACAAAGGATCAAACTACTTTATACTGAGTCTGACAATCGCTAGACGAAATTCTAAGCTGCTATACTATGCCTGAGAAATTGCATTATGCACGAAGATAGCATTGTGTTCGAGACTGCATTGTGCACGAGATATTGCATTGAGCTCGAAAAACTGCATTGTGCCCAAGATATTGCATTGAGCCCGAAAAATTGCATTGTGCCTGAGATATTGCATTGAGCCCGAAAAATTGCATGAGCCCGAGAATTGCATGTGCCCGAGAATTGCATTGAGCCCGAAAATTGCATTGAGCCCGAAAATTGCATGTGCCCGAGATATTGCATGAGCCCGAGAATTGCATCTGCATATGCCCGAGAATTGCATTTACATGAGCCCGAGAAAATTGCATGTGATCGAAGATTTCATTGAGCTCGAAAATGGCATTGAGCCCGAGATATTGCATGTGCCCGATATATTGCATGTGCCCGAGAATTGCATGAGCCCAAAAATTGCATTGAGCCCGAGAAATTGCATGTGCCCGAGAAATTACATGAGTCGGGAATTGCATGTGCCCGAGAATTGCATTGTGCCCGAGAATTGCATGTGCCCGAGAATTGCATTGTGCCCGAGAATTGCATGTGCCCGAGGTATTGCGTGTGCACGAGAAATTGCATGAGCCGGGAATTGCATGTGCCCGAGAATTGCATTGTGCCCGAGAATTACATGTGCCAGAGAATTTGCATTAAGCCCGAAGATTGCATTGAGCCCGAAAATTGCATTGAGCCCGAGATTGCATTGTGCCCGAGATTGCATTGTGCCTGAGGTATTGCATGTGCCCGAGAAATTGCATGAGCCGGGAATTGCATGTGCCCGAGAATTGCATGTGCCACAGAATTTGCATTAAGCCCGAAGATTGCATTGAGCCCGAAAATTGCATTGAGCCCGAGATTGCATTGAGCCCGAGAATTGCATTGTGCCCGAGAATTGCATTGTGCCCGAGATTGCATTATGCCGAGAAAATTGCATTGAGCCCGAGAAATCGCATTGAGCCCGAGAATTGCATGTGCCTAGAGATTGCATTGTGCCCGAGGATCGCATGTACCCGAGAATGATATTGAGCTTAAGGACTATGTTGTAGCTACTATTGAATCAAATCATGGAAACCACAATGAGCCCGATGAACACATCCACATGAAGTGTCTATTGACTCAAGCTACAAGTATCAATTGGTGCCCGAATTATGTCAAAACAGATACGCTCTTTTTACTCATTATTTATGTTCCGAAGGCGTCATAGTCTAAAGGCATCATATTTCATGGCCTGCAGACATCATTTCATGGCCTGAGGATTTAATTTCTGCTTATCATGATCTGAAGGTGTCATAGTCTAAAGGCATCATTTTTCATGGCCTACAGACAACATTTTCATGACCTGAGAATTTACGTTTTGCGTATCATGGCCTTAGACATCATAGCCTAAGACATCATTTTCATAGACTTAAGGCAATTTCATGGTCTATATGGGAAATTGCATCATGTTTATAAATTATTTTTCATTCAATTGATATATAGGCCCTAATCACTTTATCTAGTCATAGTGCAAGCTACATATTTACAGAGATTGACAGATTACAGACAAGATCAATTGCCCTTTCAGATGTGGCCATTGTGTTGATATGTATTACAAAGGCCCTCTCGACTCTTGGCTACTCATAGGATCTCTTCTCATAACTCAAGCCATGGCTAGCTTCCTTACTCTATTCATGCTACTTCGAGCTCTAACCTTATCTATTTAAGCTCTTATCGATTTCCGTTCGAATTTTGTACCGTTATTTCATTCTTAGGAGTATAGCCCGCTCCTAAATCTAGAACTACACATGGCCTAATTCTCGTAATACCAAAGATATGTAGGCAGCTTAAAACCAAAGTCTCGGTCATACCCTTTTTCTCATCCCCGCGTCATTTCAATTGATCCGACTGACATCTTTCTGTCGATCGGATAAAATCGGCTACTTAGTCAACGTTGGCTGCCCGACAATTCATCCTTCATTCTCGAGCAACCAAGGGGCAGCTGGTGACACCTAATTTTGACCGACCTATATCCCTTTTCGAATTGCTATTTGATTAAATATGTATTACAAAACTTTTTTCACTTATTACGGTTTTAAAATTTTAAATAACTTTTATGTAAATAATTATATGTTTTAATATTCTTAATTTACAAAATTTATCGTAATTATATTTTTTCCTTATCAAATTATTATTTTTAAATTATATTTATCGGTTTTCAAATTTTGAAATAATTATTTTACTTATCGGTTTAAGGTTCAAAATCTTTAAGTATGCTTATTTCATATAAAATTTATTTATTAAGTGTAGTACATAATTAATCAAATAGCAATTCATATTATCTTCCCATAAATCATTTAAATTATAACCTCTTTTGTCCAATTTGTTTCAATTCTAGCCCACTTCCTATTCAATTTCATTTCAATTCTAGCCCTTTCAATTCAATTCTTATTTCAATCATAGCCACTTGTTCATTTCAAGTATAGCCAAATTCGACCAAATTCCATTCAAATCTTAAAACCCATCTTTGAATCTGAGCCACTCATCTCATCTTGGCACCCCAACTTCGAATCCTAGCCGTTCATCTTCTTTTAATCAATGGCTCAGATCTCTTACCCATCCTTTCCTATTTTAGAACCAACAAAGCCCCAAAACCCTAAAACATTTTCATTCACTATCTCTTCTTCTCCAAAAGAGAGAGAGTAGCCGCCCCTCTCTAGCTCCTCTCCCTTCGCTCTCTTCTCACCGGCGAATAGCCGGCCACCGCAAAAATCCTCCACGGCGAGCTCCGACGAAAGCCAATGGAGAACAGCCGCCATCGTCCCTCTATATGATTTACTATGATTAGGTGGGCTATCATACTGTTCAAGTTTTCCCCCTATATTAAATGTTAGACTTTCTTACTTATTTCCTTAAAATGGTAATTTTGATTGATTAATTTACCTGTTACCCTTAAAACCATCCCTTTAGACTAATTATAGTTCTAACAGATTCTCACCCCTTTTATTTTGGTAAAATTCGGCTTGGTTTAAAATAAAACTTATTTGGCTCCTTTTGAATAAAAAATAATAATTTTAATTGAATCAAATTTATTTCTTTTCCTTTTCTGACCGACCTTTCTGTGACTATAAAAAGGACCCTCTCCTTTCATCACCTCCTCGCGCTTTGATAAAAAGAAAAACTTTCTCTCTACTATCAAAAGCATAAAAAAGAGTTCTTGCCAACTAAAAAAGGGTGTTTTCTTTGCTTGGATTTGCTGTGTTCGGGTCGAATTGGGATCGTATTTGTCTTCATTGCTGATATTCTTTTCCGCTTAACTGGTTAGTATTATCATTAACATCAGCTTACTTCCATATTTGTATTTGTTTATTCAGGTTTGAACATTAGAGTTTAAGATTTCGAAGAGTTGCCATGGGCGGGATGCTTGGGCTGATTTAGTCTATTTATTTTTCTTGTATTATGTTAGTTTGTTTCGGTTTTGTATTTTGTATAACCCTAACTCTCAACTCTCTATGAATGAAATAACTTGGGGATCACCTAAGGGGGGAGGGGAACTATGTGCTAAGTGCTTATATTATCATAATCTACTTGTGTTAGAGAGCATGCCTATAGGATTGTGATTAGTTATTTGCTCATAGCTAATTATTTCCACTAAAGATCTGGAGAAAAAAAACAAAATAATAAGTTATCTCACAACTATTGTTTAAGTGTTGTTAATGATAAACATGTTCTAATGTGTACTCATTATTAATAAATAAATCAATAATCCGGTCTATGTTAAAATCCAGAAAACATGCTTATTTGATAATATTCATGCTATTCTAATGTAGATCTTGCCTATTACTTGTTAAATTTAATTTTCAGCATGCTAAGCTTGTAATCGCTATTTCTAACTTCTAATAATTCTCTAACCAAAGTTAGATATCATGCCTATAGGATAATTAAATCTTTAACAAATAAAATCATAATAGACATCGTGCCTATAGGACTCGTATTATTATTTGCATAATTAATGAATTTGCTATTCCATATGCATGCTAGTCACTAAAAAATGTCGCTTATAGTTAAATAATATTCATAGGAATTAATTAATTTTAATGTATGCTTTGAGTTTACAAGTCATGTTTTAGGGTTAATAATAAATCTCTGCATGCTTTAATTAGCTTAAACAATTTCAGCGTGTTAATCACCTAGAAATCATGTTCATAGGTATCATTAAGTGGTTTTCAGCATGTATATATCTTTTTCTTAAATAGTTGTGTGATAATATCAATGTTTCTGCCACATAGACATCATGCTCATAGGATCAGCAATAATTCCGGCAGGTCAATCAATTAATTTATGACCATCAGCCTTAAAATCTAGAATGTTAAAAATAAGATCTTGTGTGATAATTGAAGAATAGTACAAACTGTTATAATTTCAGCATGTTACTTAGATATCATGTTCATAGGTTGTTACATTTTATGTTAGTTGAGCTACGGATTAGACATCATGTTTAGGACCTGATTAAATATTTCTTAGTATATTATTTTATATAGAAATCATGTTTTAGGACTTAGTAATTTTTCAGCACGTCTACAGGAGTTTAATTCTGTCCAGCATGCTCGTATTTAATATAATCAGTACTTATATTACTGGTAGATGGTTAATTACTGCTTATGTGCATAAATTAATTCAGCCCGTTTTGCAATTAATGTCGTATGCCCGTAATTTAAAATTAACAACTTCTGCATGCTGTTTGTACTTCTCTGCCTTATTAAAATTAATCGATATTGTTATAATGCTTGTTTGTATAATGCCTTTCTGTGCATACACTAGCATGAGACCTTTCATTTTAATTGTGTTTGTCAGCATGTTAAATAAAATGTCGTCCTATTTTTATTTTTTTTGCTTGACGCTTAGAGAGTCTAATATGTCACCTATATTTTATTTTAGTCTAAAACCTACCTCTTAGTTAAGTCCAATGCCTCTTGGACCTTAAGTGGGACGATAGGCACCCTTTAGGATGTTTAGTTTTATAATTTCTTTAGTTCTCTTTAAGATCCTCATGATAAATGAACCTTAGAAAAGGGAGGGTAGGGGTATTTAGGCCCTTTGGAAATGATGGAAGACGACTCGAGCAAAAAGCAGACAAACGAAAAAAAAAATTATGAATTTGTCTTGGCATACCGAGCAAAACTGAGTGCTGATCCAAAAAGGGCAAGTTTTAATTTAGGTTTTCCGATTTCCTTTTATTTTCTCTTTCTTTTCTTTTTCTTTTATTATGTGTTTATTTGGGGTCGCTTAAAATTAACTAAAAGTGTCTTTCCTATATTTAAATGTGTATCTTTTGTCTTTTCGCTTCTCTCTTAATTGTTTACTTGTATTAAATGTATTATTTGCTTTATTAATGTTCATTTATTTTATCGCTTAATTTAATTAATAATTTAATAAAAATTAGATCTTATTTGACAATTTTAACCCCCACATGAAAATATGAGATACGGTCGGGATCCACTTTTTGTGGACCTCGAAGGGTGCTTAACACCTTCCCTTCGAGGTAATTTGAACCCTTAACCGATCTCTAGTTCGCAGACCCTTTAGATTAGAGTTAGTTAGGTTAGATAGGTGCCCTAACACGCCTTTAATTCGTTAGGTGGCGACTCTTCATTCTTCATAAACCTAAAAGAGTTAGGTCGTGCACTCAAACCGTTTTGCAAAAAATTGGGGCGCGACAGTATGTATGGTAACAATGCAATATAAATGTATTTCACAGTAACATTTTAGAGTATATTTTATTTTTTAAAAATTAGCTATGTGCTGACGGTGTTAAGTTGAGAAACGTACTATGAGTAACGTTTTATGCTAACAATGTTACTCGTAGTAACGTTTTATAATACGTTACTCTGAGTCACCTAGGGGTGTCAAAAGAATATGAAAAATCGACTGAACCAACCGAACCGAATCGATTTATATTATTTTTCAATAAAACCGTGGACTTTTATTTAAGTGTATAACCGTCCCGAACAATTGGGATGGTCTTTTTCATTTATGAAAAGAACCAAAAAATCTCCGAATCAAACTGAATAACCTTACCTGTATGTAAATATATTTTATAAATCAACAATATGTTAAATTTAATATATAAATATATTTTATAATATTTTTCAAATATAAATATAACCTAGGTACTAGGTCTCTGGTGACTAGACGACTTTGGGTTTTTGCTATTTAATTAGCATTTACTTAATTAGTTTTAAAATTAAAAGATACCGTAATAGATACTCTATCAAACAATACAACAAAATCTATGCAAACACTCCTATTAAATGTTTAAGATCAAACAATATGGTTACAAGGTTTTAAATTCTTGTCTTCTTGGTGAAGAATTAAAGTGTTTTTTCAAGAACATATTTGCAAAAGAAATTTTTTAATAGTAGTATATTTTGAGGTTATATTTTAAAAGAAAAAATTAAAATTAACCGAACCAAACCGATACCGAAGAGAAACCGATATGATTGGGATGGTTTAAAAAATCTAATTTTGGTTATGTATTATAAAATACCCGAAAATTGGAATGGTACAATTTTTTAAAAATAACCGACCGACCCGTACCATTGACACCCTTAGTCAGTCATGTTTTACACCTAAAACGTTACTCACGGTAACGTTTCTTAAGAATCCAATCACGTGACATCAAATCCTACAAATATAGCTATAATTTGTAAAACAAATGTATATTTTTATGAATTATAGTGTAATAATTTGATAAGATAAATTTTTTTTATCAGTACACACAAATTATCTCTCAGTAATCGAAGAAATAACCTTTTAAAGTATAAATTATTAATATATCCCCTCTGTCCCAATTTATGTGACACATTTCATTTTTCGAGAGTCAAACAATTTAAATTTGATCTAGAATTTGCTCATGGAATCTTCAAATTTTTTAAAATGAAATTTATACATTTGTGAACTGCGTAAAAAGTACTATAAGTCACAATTATTGACAATTCAAATTATTTAAAAGATATTTGAAAATATGCGGTCAAACATAAACTTGTTTGAATCTCGAAATCCAAAATGTGTCACATAAATTGGGACAGGGGAGTATATAATTTGCAGGTAAAACAACAAATCAATATTTTAATGATTTTGTGTAATCATTTGATAAGATAATATTTTTTTTATCAGTATACACAAATTATGTCCTATTAATCGAAGAAATAACTTTTTAGTGTACAAATTATTAATTTATATAATTTGCAGGATTCAATGTCCCTTGATTGGATTCTTAAGAAACGTTACTCACAGTAACGTTTTAGGTGTAAAACATGACTCACGGTAACGTATTATAAAACGTTACTATTGTGTAAAACATTACTCATAGTAACGTTTCTCAACTTAACGCCGTCAGCACGCAGCTGAATTTTTTAAAAAGAAATTATACCTAAAACATTAATGTGAAATACATTTATACTAATTTTGTAAAAAAATTTAAAAAACATATTATTTTGGTAAATTACTTTAAATAATGACTTAGTTTGGTAAAAATTTGTAACAATGATCCAAACAGAGTGTTAGTTGTGAGGTTTTATAGTAAATCTTTTACTATAACTTTTAATAGAACCATAAAATATTTCTCCTAATTCCTCCTAACTCCGGCGACAGCGAAGACTCCTCCGCCTTCTGCAGATCTTCCGGCCTGCAAATGGAGGGCACAGTGAAATGCTCAGCGAACTACGTGCCATTGAGTCCGATTAGCTTCTTAGAAAGATCAGCAAAGGTTTATAGTGATAGACGCTCTATTGTTCACGAAATGTCAAATATAGCTGGAAAGAAACCCGTCAAAGGTGTATCCGACTTGCTTCTACTCTTACCCAGCTAGGGATTTCTCGTGGCGACATCGTATGTCTTTCTCGATCTACTCCGCTTTAATTGTTTCTTAGTTGTTACTTGTTAGTGTTTTACTCAATTTTAGGCATTTCAATTGTTGCCTCTTTAATGTTGCAATTTTAAATAGGTGAATACATGTGCACCTTTTGAGTTGATCTAATCTGATTTAGCTTCAAAGATTACTTAAATTGACTTTTGGAACGCGAAAAGTATCATATAAATTGACATAGAGAGAGTAGTTTTTCTTCATATATGGTCTTTGTTAGTGGTGTGGTGTGAGTTCTGTTTACTACAGAAAGAAGAGTCTCATCATTAAGTTGAGTGTTGATGACTTTGAAAAGTAAAGATACCTTTATCTCACTGAAATGACTTCAATGCCTGTCTATTTATGGACTCTTCCCATGTTTCATTGCAATGGATGGTGTCTTACTTGGACTGTGGCTGCACAGGGTGGTACAAATATTTGCCTGGGAAGTGTCACCGAAGAAGGGATTTTTGATAGCATAGTTCTACACCAAGTGACTCACATGGCTGGTGCACCTACGGTTTTGAACATGATAATAAATGCACCACGAAGTGTCCAAAGGACACTCCCAAGGACATTGACAGGTGGTGCCCCTCCTCCTCCTCAAGTTCTACTTAAGATGGAAGAGCTCAGTTTTAATGTTACTCATGGATATGGTCTTACGGAAACCTATGGTCCAGCAACTGTTTGCATTTGGAAACCAGAGTGGAACTCTCTATCACCTGATGAGCAGGCTAATATTCAGGCTCGTCAAGGAGTGAACCATCTTGGCTTGGAGGATGTAGGCGTAAAGGATTCTGAATCAATGAAGAGTGTACCCTCAGTTGCAAAAACAATGGGTGAGGTAATGATTAGAGGAAACACTGTAATGAATGATTACTTAAAAGATCTCAAAGCTACAGAAGATGCTTTTAGAGGGGGTTGGTTTAAAAGCGGGGACTTAGCAGTGAAGCATCCTGATAGTTACATAGAACAATCATTTTTAAAGAAGATACAAAAATTAACTTCTATCCGTGATTCCTTTTACTCTCGTTTAATTCCCTTCCAGTTCTTAGTCAATTTTTTTGATGAGTTATATCAGTTTCACCAACTGATGTACATGACTATCAAACTTCTCTCCAATAAATATTTTGATTCTCTTAATGTCTTTTCATATACTAATGTGACCCTCAACTTCTTCCTTAACTATATATGTAATTCATTAACAGTTGAAAAGTTTGAATTTGCAAGAAACATAACAGGGATAAAGCTCAAGCAGTTGTATAATGTCCATTTGTCCAGATTTCTTTTAATGGTATGTATTACTTATAAATTTGTAGTCCATATTTTTTGCATGTATGTAGCAGTGAATATTTTAGATTGGTGTCTTTTATTATCAGGTCTTTCTAATATTTTTTTTTTGTATAGGGAAAGAATGACAAAAAGATATATTGTTGGAGTAACAATATTAATTATATGTAGATTGTGACAAAGGATTGTTGGAGTTGATGCTTCCACTATATTTTCAGATGTTAATATCAAGTTTCTTATTCGTGAATGAAGGGTACACTTTCCACCTGATCTTTTATATGACTAAAATCTTTATGAAATATTGAGTTGTTCAATTTTGCAGGTTTACACAACATCTAATCACTCATTCAACAAAGATGTAGTTTTAATAAGCTATCTGCTCATCAATTTCAGTTTGTATTTTTTTCACTTAAAACTTTATGCTTTTACTGCAGTAATTAGTATGATTTATAATGTATGTACTACATGAGCTATACGTGCAAAGCACGTGAAGTGGGAAGTTCCAAAGTGTAAAGTTGAATTAAACAAATTATAAAACATTTAACAAATTATAATATCAAACTTTTCATTTCCATATAACTGCAACTTAATTCTTCATTAACCATTAATTAGGTAAACAAAGTTATAAAATATTTAATTAATTAATTTTATATATATATATATATATATATTATTTGTAATATCAAACTTTTCATGTTCCATATAACTACAACTTAATTCTTCATTAACCATAAATTTAGGTAACTTATATAACATATAACATATATTATTTATAATATCAAACTTTTCATGTACCATATAACCATTAATTTAGGTAACATATATTCATTAATACAAAAAAATGCAGAATTTGAAAAGTAACATTAAGTAATAAAATATAGATTAATTTGTAATTACATTAAGTAATAAAGTTTTCAATATCCTTTTTTTCTTTCAATTAGATTTTGTCTTCCTCAAATTTCCAGAAATCTCATAAATAATTTTTGTTTTGTTTGTTTCCTTTTTCCAATTTCAGGTGAAATTCAGTGCTAAGATGTAAATTCTATTTTGTGTTGTTATATTCTCTTTCCTTATTTCTCTCAATAATCTTCTCTTATATAGTAGTAAAGTACTGCTTGAACTAAAGGTCCAGAGTAAACAACCTCTCTATTTTTACAACTAAGGGTTCATAGTAAACAACCTCTCTATTTTTACAAGGTAGAGGTAAGGATGCATACATATCATTTTTTTAAGACCTCGCTTATAAGATTATATTGGATATGTTAACTTATTGTTGTTGTAGATATGTGAAAAGGAGCCCAAAAACCACCGAGAAAGAACTATATAAAGATTGAAAATGGTTTTCATTTTCCAAGGATACTTTATGGTAGCAATTTCTTTTATTTTTAAAAATAATATGCAATGAATAACTACCAACAGAAAGTCAATCATGTACAAATTTTATAAAATAGTAAGGAACAAACGTGCAACGCACATTCCCAGAAACTAGTATACTAAATATGTGCTTGGTATTTTTTGAGTTAAAATGCAATAGTTGGATGACTTTGTTGTCCTAAAAAAATCAAAATAACTTTGATAAGATATCTCATACTAAATAAGCACATTTTTATATGAGGCTCGTACTATAGAACAATAACAAAACATTTCCATTTAAAGGTGCCCATACAAACATCACACCAACTTTCTATCTTTAACCTTTTGATTCAACGCATGAATCATTATGATACTGACACACGTATGATCATAGTCATAATTTATCGAAACGAGATCATAAATTAATAATTTTAAATCATGTCCAAACAGCCTCGTAGTATTACAAAGAAATGGAGAGATTATTTAGTATAGCTTTTATTTCTTGTCATTAACACAGTATACCTTTTTGCTTCCTTTTGCCAAAATTAACTAGACTCATATCAACATTCACTGCTCCTGTTCTCTGTTAGTTTGCGTGATTGACGAAAAGCTCTCAAAAAATTAACCCAAAACAAGTAAAGCAGAAGCTACGATTCTTTTGTAATTCTTTTTTTGTTTTTCTAAAACTTCAAAAATTATTCAGAAAATGTGGGGTTTCACCATGATTTTTTGAAGTTCTAGAAAAAAAGAATTACAAAAGAATCGTAGCTTCTGCTTTAGTTGTTTTGGGTTAATTTTTTGAGAGCTTTTCGTCAGTCACGCAAACTAACAGAGAGCAGGAGCAGTGAATGTTGATATGAGTCTAGTTAATTTTGGCAAAAGGAAGCAAAAAGGTATACTGTGTTAATGACAAGAAATAAAAGCTATACTAAATACTCTCTCCATTTCTTTGTAATACTACGAGGCTGTTTGGACATGATACTCAGCTTTAAGTTTTTGTGTTTGTTTTTAAGTAATCTGTGTGGGGTTTCTTCATTCTTAACAAATGTTCCTGATTGATCTCGATATATAGCTAATAATGCAGTTTGTTTTGGGGTTTTAGTATTTAGAAGTTGATGAATCAGAGAAATGAAACTGATTTTAGCTATTTTTGGAGGGAAAAAGTAAAACTTAGTTAAAAAGATCACACATCGGTGGTTAATGAAATGGATGGTCCACTTATAAGGCGGTGTGAGTTAGACCTAATTTTGAAAACTTCTCCCTTATTTCTTTCATGTGAGTTCTTCTGTCTCTGATTCATGTTTCTGAGTTTAGAGGTGAAATAGGATTAGTGTGCTGAAATATCCCCTAAAAATTGTTGAAGCACTTTATGGGTTTCCTAGATAAGTTTGTAATGTGGATAGCTTATACATTTCATTTAATTTTTTGTTTTCTGAAATGCTGGTAAATGTCTCAAATCTTCAAGATTTTTTAGTTTTTATGGCTGGATGGATCGATGTTAAGAGTGAATTCAAGTTGAGCTTGCTTTTCTGTTATTCTCTGTTGGCTCTCATCATAACTCGCTCTATAAATAGTTGAATATTTGTTGCCTCTCTATTGTTCATGAAATGTATAGTGATAGATCTCTATTGTTCATGAAATGTACAGTGATAGACTCTCTATTGTTCACGAAATGTCAAATATACCAGGAAAGAAACCCGTCAAAAGTGTATCCGACTTGCTTCTACTCTTACCCACCTAAGGATTTGTCGTGGCGACATCGTATGTCTTTCTTGATCTACTCCACTTTAATTGTTTCTTAGTTGTTACTTGTTAGTATTTTACTCAATTTTAGGTTGATATAATCTGATTTAGCTTCAAAGATTACTTATATTGACTTTTGGAATGCGAAAAGTATCACATAAATTGAGATAGAGAGAGTAGTTTTTCTTCATATATGGTCTTTGTTAGTGGTGTGGTGTGAGTTCTGTTTACTACAGAAAGAAGAGTCTCATCATTAAGCTGAGTGTTGATGACTTTGAAAAGTAAAGATACCTCTATCTCACTAAAATGACTTCAATGCCTGTCTATTTATGGACTCTTCCCATGTTTCATTGCAATGGATGTGTCTTACTTGGACTATGGCAGCACAGTGTGGTACAAATATTTGCCTGAGAATTGTAACCGAAAAAGGGATTTTTGACAGCATAATTCAGCACCAAGTGACTCACATGGCTGGTGCACCTACGGTTTTGAACATGATAATAAATATGCCACGAAGTGTCCAAAGACCACTCTCAAGGACAGTTAACGTTTTGACAGGTGGTGCCGCACCTCTTCCTCAAGTTCTACTTAGGATGAAAGAGCTCAGTTTTAATGTTATTCATGGATATGGTCTTACGGAAACCTATGGTCCAGCAACTGTTTGCATTTGGAAACCAGAGTGGAACTCTCTATCACCTGATGAGCAGGCTAATATTCAGCTCGTCAAGGAGTGAACCATCTTGGCTTGGAGGATGTAGACGTAAAGGATTCTGAATCAATGAAGAGCGTACCCTCAGATGCAAAAACAATGGGTGAGGTGATGATTAGAGGAAACACTGTAATGAATGGTTACTTAAAAGATCTCAAAGCTACAGTAGATGCTTTTAGAGGGGGTTGGTTTCGAAGCGGGGACTTAACAGATGGTTACATAGAATTAAAGGATCGTTCAAAGGACATCATTATTTCCGGTGGAGAAAACATTAGTACAATCGAAGTGGAGTCTGTAATCTGTAGCCATCCATCTGTTCTTGAAGCTGCTGTAGTGGGAAGACCAGATGATCACTGGGGTGAGACACCATGCGCGTTTGTTAAACTGAAGAATTGATGCAACGCAAGTGCTGATGAGATCATCAAGCATTGTCGTGATCGTTTGCCGCATTACATGGCTCCTAGGACAGTAATTTTTGATGATTTGCCAACAACTTCAACAGGAAAGACTCATAAGTTTGTTCTGAGACAGAGGGTCAAAGCCATGGGAAGTGTTTCGAAAGTTAGCAAACTATAATGGATTGTGGTGTTGAAATGGGGCTTGCTTTGTGAAACACACTTTTATTGTTCTAGACATAAGTTTAATCATATTGCATAAATAAGATTAGTTCAGCAGAACAATAGAGGAACTTGACCTTTTGGAAAAAGGTTATTATTATTTACTGTATTGGATTCATGATGCTTTATAATCGTCAGACAACAGATTAATAATAACATAAAAGTTCTCTTTTTCTCTAATATATCTTTGAGTTCTTTCATTTATTACTTCTCCTTTGTTTACTGTTATTTGCTGACTGCTCTATTCTTTGAGTTCTTTCATTTATTACTTCTCCTTAGATGAGTAGGATCATGGTTACATGTATTATATCATTAAAAGAATTAGACTTTAATCTGAGATGATATACTAAATATGTGCTTGGTATTTTTTGAGTTAAAATGAAATAGTTGGATGACTTTGTTGTCCTTAAAATATCAAAATAACTTTGATAAGATATCTCATACTAAAGAAGCAAATCTTTATATGGGGTTCGTACTATAGAACGATAGCAAAATATTTCCATTTAAAGTGCTCATGCAAACATCACACCAACTTTCTATCTTTAAGCTTTTGATTCAACGCATGAATCATTATGATATTGACACACGTGTGATCATAGTCATAATTTATCGAAACGACATCGTAAATTAATAATTTCAAATCATGCCCAAACGGCGTCGTAGTATTATAAAGAAATGGAGAGAGTATTTAGTATAGCTTTTATTTCTTGACATTAATACAGTATACCTTTTTGCTTCCTTTTGCCAAAATTGTCTAGACTCAAATCGACACTCACTGTTCTTGCTCTCTGTTAGTTTGTGTGACTGAGGAAAAGATCTCAAAAATTTCACCCAAAACAAGCAAAGCAGAACTACAATTCTTTTGTAAGTCTCTTTTGCTTTTCTAAAACTTAAAAAATTATTCAAAAAATGTGGGGTTTCACGATGATTTTTGATACTCAGCTTTAAGTTTTTGTGTTTATGTTTAATTAATCTTTGTGGGTTTTCTTCATTCTTAACAGCTGTTCCTGTTTGATCTCGATATAAAGCTAATAATGTAGTTTGTTCTGAAAATTTGTTTTGGGGTTTTAGTATTTAGAAGTTGGTGAATCAGAGAAATGAAACTGATTTTAGCTATTTTTTGGAAGTAAAAAGTAAAACTTTGTTAAGAAAATGAAAAAGATCACACATCGGTGGTTAATGAAAGGGATGGTCCACCTAGAAGGCGGTGTGACGGTGTGAGTTAGACCCAAGACCTGATTTTGCAAACTTCTCCCTTATTTCTTTCATGTGAGTTCTTCTGTCTCTGATTCATGTTTCTGAGTTTTGAGGTGAAATAGGATTAGTGTGCTGAAATATCCCCTAAAAATTGTTGAAAGCACTTTATGGGTTTCCTAAAAAAGTTTGTAATGTGGGTAGCTTATACATTTCATTTAATTTTTTGTTTTCTGAAATGCTGGTAAGCTTCTCAAAACTTAGAGATTTTTTAGTTTTTATGGCTGGATGGATCGATGTTAAGAGTGAATTCAAGTCGTGCTTGCTTTTCTGTTATTCTCTGTTGGCTCTCATCATAACTCGTTCTATAAATAGTTGCATATATTGTCCATTCTATAAGATTTGTTATGTTTTTTCATTTTATTCACAAATATTGGGTCATTTTACAGGTGAATTTGGAGGTTGTGTGAATAAGCGAGTCCAGAAGTACTTGTGAATCCTTAAAGAAAAAGATGGGATCAAAGGATTCTGATATGAATATCGTAGTGACTCAAATTAGTGTTGGTGGATTCGACAATGATGTCTATGCAAAAATGCTTTCGGAAATACCTGGAAGAACAAGTTGGACAAGTGTTGAGGTGTAGATTAAAGACTTCGTCCACTCCTCCTAACTTTTACCCAGCTTATCACATTGATGAAGAGAGGGTGCAAAGAATGAACGATTACATAAGAGTGGAACCTCATGCATTTGTTCATTTTGCATCTTCAGGGTCTGCAAATTATGCTCTTGCTGCTGCTGGGCGTAATGAACTCATATTAGAAGAGAAGCCTTTGAAGGTTAGATTGGGTCCTGGGAATCCCCATTGTTTGAATGAGAGGAGAATAACTGACATGCCCTTAAAGTTCTCAGATGTTAATGTAGAAATTGGAGCACTGGTTAGTAATGATGACTTTGTGGTTGGTTGGAGGGGACCTCGTACTGGTGTGAACTTTCTTGTGGACCAATTCGACGGGACATGCAAAATACTTTTCACAAAGAATACTGTTTTCTCTTTCCAGGGTGAAGCAAGACATGCTGTTATAAGATGCAATTTCAAGATTCAGTTTTTGTCAAGGGAAATCAATGAGATAAAGGAATGTAAAGACTTTGCGTCTTTGGTGATATTATTGCAGCTGGCTTCATCTCCATTGGTTTTCTATAGAACTGCTGATGATGATGTTGAAGAATCAGTATCATTTGACTTATTAGACGATGATGATCAATGGATCCGAACTACCGACGTTACATGTAGCGGAGCCATTGGTAGGTTTAATACCTACCGTATTTCAATTCGGCCTCACAATTGTCCTAACTTTGGGAAGGCCAAGGATTATTTTCGTAAAAGTAGGGTGCCCGTAGTTGAACCGTGTAACCAGAGGCTCCGGGTGAGAGATGAGGCTGATTTTGGTGTGCCCGTGGTTGAACCTTTCTTCTGCTTCCAAAACCATGGAGGTTTAAGCTTTAAGGTCTTGTTTCTGGTGAATGCGGTTCTGCACAAAGGCATCATTAATCAGCATCAGATGACCAATGGATTCTTTACTTTGCTCAGTAAGCATCCGGAGGGGATTAATGTAGCTGCACTGAAGCACATATTTTCCTTCAAAAGGCCTGCCAATGATGCTGTTGAGAAGTTAGAACACATCCAGACATGGCTATTGAACAATCCTAACCTTCTCAAGAGAACTGAAGAGTCTGATGATGTTGTAGAGGTTAGGAGGTTGGTTATCACCCCAACCAAAGCATATTGTCTTCCACCGACTGTGGAGCTGTCCAATAGAGTCCTAAGGAACTATGAACATGTCGCAGATCGATTTTTGCGAGTTACTTTCATGGACGAGGGCATGCGGAACTTGAATAGGAATGTGCTGACGTTTTATGCTTCCACCATCGTGAGAGAAATTACGTCAAAATCTTTTCCCCAGAAAACTGCTATCTTCCAAAGGGTGAAAACTATTCTGAGTCAAGGATTTTACCTGTGTGGTCGCAAATACTCATTTCTGGCATTCTAAGCTAACCAGCTGAGGGATCATTCTGCCTGGTTTTTTGCAGGAGACCCGAAAATTAGTGTGCTGGCATCATAAGCTGGATGGGGAGGTTCAGTAACAGGGATGTTGCAAAATATGCTGCTAGGATGGGGCAGTGCTTTTCATCAACCCATGCAACAGTGGAAATCCATCCAAGCGAAGTTAACTCCAAGCTTCCAGATATAGAAAGAAATGGGTATATTTTCTCTGATGGAATCGGCATGATATCAGCAGATCTAGCTATAGAAGTTGCAGAGAAGTTGCAATTAAGTGTCAATCCGCCTTGTGCTTATCAGATAAGGTATGCTGGTTGTAAAGGTGTTGTCGCATGTTGGCCGGCAAAGAATGATGGTATCCGCCTTTCTGTGAGACCAAGTATGAAGAAATTTGACTCAAATCACACTATCCTTGAAATCTGCTCTTGGACGAGATTACAACCTGGTTTTCTGAACCGGCAAATAATAACCCTGCTCTCATCCTTGGAGGTTAAAGATGAAATATTTTGGGAAATGCAGAAAGAAATGTTATCAAGGTTGGATAAAATACTTGTGGATTCGGACGTGGCTTTTGATATCATTACTGGTTCATGTGCTGAGGCAGGAAATACTGCGGCTATAATGTTGAGGGCGGGGTATGAACCTCAAAGTGAGCCTCATTTAAGAGGGATGCTGTCTAGCATTAGTGCTGCTCAACTTGGTGATCTCAGGAATAAGGCAAGGATATTTGTTCCTTCAGGAAGGTGGTTGATGGGCTGTTTGGATGAATTAGGTGAACTTGAGTAAGGGCAATGCTTTATTCAAGTGTCAAGCCCTTCTTTGGAGAATTGTTTTGTTAAGCATGGTCCAAATTTTTCTGATATCAAGAAAAATCTTCAAGTAATAAAGGGCCTTGTTATAATTGCAAAGAACCCGTGTCTTCATCCCGGGGATGTGAGGATTCTGGAGGCTGTAGATGTTCCTGGTTTACACCATCTCTATGATTGTCTGGTCTTTCCTCAGAAGGGGGATAGGCCACATCCAGATGAAGCATTAGGGAGTGACCTTGACGGGGACCTCTACTTTGTGACTTGGGATGAGAATCTCATCCCACCCAGTAAGAAAAGTTGGATGCCAATGGACTATGCTCCTGCAGAACTTAAACAGTTTGATCGTCAAGTTAAACATGCGGTAACTACTCAACTATAATGATATTTCCTGCATCTTTGATTTATATCTTCCTATATTTGGTTAGCTTTTCCAGATCTGTATAAATTTGTTACAGCCTAATGTTCACTTGGATAGAATACTGATGAGATAATTATAAGCCTTCTTGAAACGCTACCATTTCTTGTTCTTTAGCTTATATTTACCTTTTAACAGCTGTCTTGAGTTTTGTTGCTTTAGTAAGATACTTGTTGGTCACTTTTCTTGTATTATGCACCCCAAGTTAATGCTTCTCTGATTATGTATTTGCCTTTGCATTCGATCATATTTGAGTTGTATGGTTTATCCATAATGGATTTAGTTTTGTAATAGAAGAGGGGAGAGACTTTTTCTGTAGGCACACTCACTAGAATGAAAAGAAAAAGCTGAAGGTACTTATAACTCTTCATGACTCAAAATATTTGTGACCACTTATGATTTCTGGGTATATCCATCAGATTTTGCATTTGTTATCTGTTGGATCATTCAACTGGTTGCCTAACATTTTTTTGTATTTTATTTTTCGGGTGTGCGATTTATTTTTTCAGCTTTTAACTATCTTTTTCTTTATTTACAGGACATAATAGATTTTTTCTCAAAGAACATGGTTCAAGAGAGCCTAGGAGAAATCTGCAACGCGCATGTGGTTCATGCTGACCTCAGTGAATTAGGAGCTTTGGATGAGAAGTGCCTTAAATTGGCAGAGCTTGCTGCTATAGCCGTTGATTTCCCCAAAACTGGAAAACTTGTCACCATGCCATATAACCTCAGACCAAAAATGTATCCTGACTTCATGGGGAAAGAGGAATTTCAGTCATACAACTCTGAGAAAATTTTGGGCAAGTTAAAGCTGTATCTCAGGGAGAATTTGCTGGACTTGAGTTTGTCCCCGATGACATCCCATATGATACTAATATTGAGATCCCAGGGTACGAAGATTTCATCGATGAAGCATGGAACCACAAATGTTCTTATGATGGTCAAGTTGAATGGACTTTTAGGACAATACCATGTTAACGGGGAGGAAGAGGTGGTTACTGGACATATATGTTCCATGGCAAAGTACAATTCAAAGAAGCAAGGGGAATTAAAAGAGAGGCTGAAGCATGCATATAATGCGCTGAGGAAGGAGTTCAGAAATGTTTTCGAGCATATGGAGCCTGATTTTGATCAACTTTTCATTGATGTGAAGAACGGTATGTATGAAAGAAAGGCATCTGCATGGTATCGGGTTACCTACCATCGTCATTGGGTGGCTAGAACAGTACTGGAGTTGCAAAAGACAGATGTCTCAAATACTGTTATGTTAAGTTTTGCATGGATTGCAGCAGATTACCTTGCTCGAATTAAGATTAGACAAAGGGGAATGCAACATTCTGACTCTAGCAAGCCTATCAATTCTCTTGGAAGGTATCTTGTTGACAAGATATAACAACCATTTGGTTGTAAGGCCACTCTGCCATTATCAATACCTGGTTTGTGAAAACATTTGTGAGAGAAATATCGCATATTTGTTAATCATTTCTCATTTGTACACAACTTATTGGTACTATAGATTATATATTTTTGCTATTAAGCTATGAAGATCAATGTTTATTACGCGTGCTGTTAGTTATAAATATATGTGTGAGGAATAAAAATAAATAGTCCTGGAATAAAAGAAATTGTCTCGGGATAAAATTTTGGTGTCTTGTTTGATTGTTTGGGATAACTTATCCCACCATTTAAATCATAGTGATGGGATAAGTTATCTCATATACATGGTGGGATAAGTTATCCCAGGATAATTAATCCTGCGATAACTTATTCCCAACCAAACGACTCCTTAAAGATGTCTTATACACAGTATTATGTGAACTATCTCCACTAGAATATGTGTTTCCTCAATCCTTATTTATTATTTTGGCCTTTGTCATTTTAACCATCGCTTTAACTTTTTTTATATGTTTATTAAGAAAAATACTAAATACAAAGTATAATTTACTAAAGAGTCATTTGGTGTGAGGTATATGATATAATAATTCCAGTGATAAACTGTAAGACTATTTTATCGTACGTTTGGTTGAATATATTAGGTAGTCTTGTAATTATTTGTCCCACCATTTCCTTAGTGATGGATAAGTTATCTCATATACATGGTGGAATAAATTATTTCATGATAATTTATTTCGGGATTACTTGTTCCCAACCAAACGACCCGTAAGAGTTTGTTTGGATGGACTTAGAAGGGGGAGGGGATTACAATGTGGGAATCAAACCCTCACTCCCCTCACCAACAAGGTGGGAGTTCAGGTAACTAAGTTACTAAGATTTCCTTTTTTCAAAAGGTATTTTAGAATACCTATATCATTGATTTTCTTCTGCTTACCAGCCTTAAACCCTTGACCTAGTTTTCAGGAGAAAACTCCTCAACAAGTCAATCACTATGATCAAGAAGGTCGGTGTGACTCATAAGTATAAGTCACAATTAGGAAATCCTTAATCTATGACTTTGAGCTTGTTTTTGTTACTTAGCTCAAAAATAAGCGCTTAAAATCATTTTTTAATCATACTTCATTCTACCAAAGTTGCTTTTTTTTTTTAAAAAAAAAAAGTCAATTCAAATAGGTTCTAACTTACCAATTTGCGTTAGACATTTTTTTAAGAATTGAACAATATTAAAAAAAAAAGAACTATTTTTGTGTTGTTCAATGGCTTCGTTTTAAAACTTGATAATCTAAATCGCACATCAAAAAACCTTAAGCGGGGCTCTTCGCAATTACTCCATTCTTTAGAACCTTCTACCAAAATATCCACAAAACTTCCCTTGGAATCCTCAAGAAACCGAACAAAAGGCCAATTCTGTCATTTCACAAAATCACAAAACAAAAAAAAGTTTTTTCCTTTTTTCGTTTTCGCGCCCGCTCAGTTTTTATCCCGCTTTCTCTTTTTAGGGTTTTGAAAACCTCTTCCCCTTTCATTTTCCCCCACTCTTACTTCAGTTTCTCGAGAAAAAAACCGTCGCAATTTCGCCGGAAAAATGCCTCCGATTAACTTGACGGAAGGCGCTATAGAGATGCTATCGATCGGAGAAGGGCATCCCGAGGAGTTTAAACCGGTGCTACAGATCACAGATGTTCGGTTGGTGAATACTCAGAATCAGAGTAACAATAATGAACGATACCGGATTTTGATATCGGACGGAACGCATATTCAGCAAGGGATGTTAGCTACGCAGAAGAACGATCTTATTCGGTCTCAACAGATTCGGAAAGGAACTATTATTCAGATGAAAGAGTTCGTTCGTAATGTCATCCAGAATCGAGTGTAATGACTCCTGATTCCCTTTCAATTACTCTCAATTTTGTTATTTATATGGTTTAGTAATGGTGTAAGTATTGAAATCTCGGATTGCATGTGTGCACATTGAGTGAATTTTTTTTCATTGGGATGCTTTGCCGCAGAAACTGTTTATGTTTGTGTAATTGAGAAAATCAATTGCTTTATACTTTTTTTACTTGTTAATTGCTGTTGTTTTATCTATGCTCAAAGAAAATGTTGTCTGTGCAATTATTTTGTGTCTGTTAAATTGTGAGATTCCATTGCCTGGAGAGTTCTAGATTTCTTTTTCTGGACTGTTGATGGTGATGAATTAACACAAAGATGATAGCATGGACGTTACAGATATTTTTTCATACCTCTCATCTGGTGCTTTATAAACCTAAAATAATCCAAGAATAGGCTCAACTTGCAGTTAAGTTTCTATATATATGAAAAACCTTTTCCTATTATGACAGGGTTCCTTAAATGCAAGTGGTTTCTTCCTGCAGTTGGTATTACATCTATTTTTAGGTTTGTAGATTGGTTTTTTTCCGAATTACCAAAGTTCTGCTTTTGCAGTCACGATTGCAACTGTGTGGTATATTAGATAGGCGTTTTTCTAAATTAATTTAGTGCTCCTGCAATTAGGACTGCAAATTTGTATGTTTCTAGATTATCATTTTGGTTTCATGAACTGCTAAAGACTCTCTGATTGGGAGCACATCTTATATGTATGTGATTAGACCCTAATTGTTAATTTTCTTCCTCTAAGGAGAGTGTGTGACACTTTTGTATGATGAGCTTTCCAAGACTGGTTCTTTTTGAAAAGATAATTAGCAAACAGCTTACAATGTCAGTAATTTCTAGCTGTACTTTCCAATGAAGGACCTACACATATATGTATATATATATATATATATATATATATTATGTATTTCAAGTTTCGTAAATGTTTATGAATCATACTTGCAGTTTTAAAAAATTATTTATTGATTTTCATTGTCTAATTCTTCAAACAGGATCATCATTATCATTGAATTAGATATTTTACTTGAGACGTGTGATCAAATTGGAGACCCAAAGCATTATGTCAGAACTGATGGTAGTAATCCTTCGGTGCCACGACCAGTTGCCCCACTGCAGCCTTCCACCAATCAATTAGGTGGTGTAAGTGTAAACCCCCAATCATTTGCTTCTGTTTCCGCTACTTCAGGCTCAACTCCAAGACCAAATATGTCAGGAGGAATGCGATCTCCAGAGACAAACCGTAGCAGTGGTTACAATACTACCTTTGTTGGGAATTCTGACTCTGGACGATATAGTTCAGGTGCACCTCTTTACCCCAAAGCAGAATCTGGTCCTGCGATTTCACGGGCTCCAACGAATTATGTGCGTCCACCTCAGCCTTCTCAGTCTTCTTATCAGCAGCCATCACCGATGTACTCAAACAGAGGACCTATAGCCAAGAATGAAGCACCTCCGAGGATTATTCCAATTGCTGCTCTCAATCCATATCAGGGTCGGTGGACTATCAAGGCCAGGGTAACTGCAAAGACGGAACTCAGACACTACAACAATCAAAGGGGTGATGGAAAAGTATTCTCTTTTGATCTTCTTGATTCTGATGGAGGAGAAATAAGGGTGACTTGTTTTAACTCTGTAGCTGACCAATTTTATGACCAGATTGAGCCAGGTAGAGTGTATCAAATTTCAAAAGGAAGCTTGAAACCAGCTCAGAAAAATTACAATCACCTTCCAAATGACCATGAGATTATGCTCGAGAGCACGTCTGTAGTTCAACCTTGTTTTGAGGATGACAGGACTATTCCTCAGCAGCAATTTCATTTTCGGCCAATCAGTGGCATTGAAGCCATGGAGAACAACAGTGTGGTAGATGTGATTGGTGTGGTGTCTTCAATAAGTCCATCTAGTTCAATAATGAGGAAAAATGGTACAGAAACTCAGAAGAGAGTCCTCCAGCTGAAGGACATGTCTGGCAGAAGTGTTGAATTAACTTTGTGGGGAAATTTCTGCAATGCAGAAGGTCAAACACTTCAGAGTCTCTGTGATTCTGGGGCTTTCCCTGTCCTTGCAGTTAAAGCTGGTAGAGTAAATGATTTTAATGGAAAATCTATAGGTACTATAACTACAAGCAAGTTGTTTATAGAACCAGATTTTCCTGAAGCTCTGAAAACGAAGGCATGGTTTGAAAGGGAGGGAAAGAACATGCCATCTATGTCATTGTCACGAGAAGTGAGCAGTATTGGTCGGACAGATATGCGAAAATCTATATCTCAAATCAAAGATGAGAAGTTAGGCACTTCTGAGAAACCAGATTGGATCACTATAAGTGCCAGTGTTACATTTATAAAGGTTGACAATTTTTGCTATACTGCATGTCCCCTCATGATAGGAGATCGACAGTGCAACAAAAAAGTGACAAATAATGGGGATGGGAAATGGCGGTGTGACAGGTGTGATCAGACTGTTGATGAATGTGAATATAGGTACATTCTTCAGTTCCAGATTCAGGACCATACTGGCTTAACATGGGTTACTGCATTTCAAGAATGCGGTGACCAGATCATGGGTGTATCTGCAAAAGAATTGTATTTCTTAAAATATGAGGAGCAGGATGATGATAGGTTTGCAGAAATAATGCGTAATGTGTTATTTAACCAGTTTATATTTAAATTGAAAGTGAAAGAAGAGATGTATAGTGATGAGCAGCGTGTCAAGTCAACAGTGGTCAAAGCTGAGAAGCTGAACTTCCAACCAGAGACCAGGTTTCTGTTCGACCTAATCAACAAGATCAATGGGCAGGAATCCAGCACTTTACCTCCTAAGACAGATGATGCAACTCCAAATTCAGGGTTTAATAATGCTGGATTTGGGAATAAACTCAAAGAACCGATGAACCCTGTTACAAGTTATGGTGGCAGCCATAGCGGTATCAGCAGAGATAGTGGACTGCAGGGAAATTGGCAAGGTTCATATGGAAATCAGCTTACTGGCTCACAGGTTGCTCCACCTGGCTCTACTGCAAGCAGTATCAGCAGAGAAAGTGGACTGCAGGGAAATCGGCAAGGTCCATATGGAAATCAGCTTACTGGCACGCAAAATGCACCGACTCGCTCTTCTACAGGCATGTATATGAGCTGTAATAGTTGTGGTGGAACAGGCCATAGTGCTTCAAACTGTCCAAGCATGATGAGTGGTCAGAGCCAGGCATATGGAGGTGGTTTTGGCAATAGGGCAACTTCAGGGATGAGCAGTGGTGGTGGTGCTTCTAGTGAGTGTTATAAATGCCATCAGTATGGACATTGGGCAAGAGATTGCCCAGGTGTAAGCAATGCACCTGCTGCCAATAACATGACGTCAGGAAGATACGGGAATACTCCAAGGCAACACGTCGGTGGTTTTTGATGAACCTTTGAGCGCATAAAGTTGTACTGTACAGGTGATGTCTTCTCTTAGGGGGACTCATCATGGGTCATGTTCTGCTTTTGAGAAAACTTCTTGAGGCTTGCGTTATGCCTTTCTGTACAGTGGTCGCTTGGGGCTTAAATTATGCGCCACTGTTCCTGGATGAGAGTGCGCTACAAGTCTTGTCCTTGTTTTGAGGAGTGACATTTCGTTGCTCTTTCCCTGTAAATTATAGTATTGCTTAAGTCATCTCTTTTCTTCGTTCTTTTTTAGTTCATCTTTCTTTGTGGTTTCGACCTTTTAAGATAAAAACTCCTGTGTTACAGTTTTTAGACATCTTTGTGGTTTCTAAATGAAAATTTTGAGCGAAGTTTAAGGAGCCATTTATGTAATCAGCTTTCTTTTTGCAATGGGCAAGTACCAAATTATGCCAAATGGGGAAAATCTGCAATAATGATGACCGTCAAACATGAAACAATTGAAACCTGATTTAGGATTTTGGGTTTAAGAGTTCCGCAAGTAAATTCTCAAGATTAACTAAAGATATGAAGATGAAAGGCACACGATCTTCAACAACTGCCAAAAACGTTTACAAGTATACCATAATTTTCGCGGTTGACAATATTTATCTGTTACAAAGGAGGTGGCAAATTCTGTTGGTCTAAAGCCAAACAGTGTAAGTTTCTTAAATGAAATAAGTAGCAACCGTGTTCTCACAAAAGTAATGCATTAGGTACTAACTTCTGCACCACATTTTCTTTAGAGATCTGGCATGCCTTTTCCTGTTTTTGGATCATATGTCCTCTCCATAACAACCTCTATTGGAGTATCCTTAGGACCAGCTGCACAATGAAACCAAAACATACACAAGAATGAAAAGATCAGACTCGGCCAAACACACATTAAAAAGTGGACTGAGCAGAGTTTACTCAAACATCTTAAATTGGTTGAACGAACTCTATAAGAAATTTTCCTTGAAGTTTAATAGAAGGAACGTGGTAAGCAACAATGTCAAACAAGCACCATTTGCTAAGCAACAACGACCATCAAACGACTACATAAGTGGCATACTTCAGCACATATCAAGCATCACTCAGCACACATATTTCTCAAAGTTGTGCAACCCAATACCACCACATTACCAGCTCCCCCATCCCAGAAGAAAAGGAAGAATGATAAAAGGTGATAAGAAGGCATTCATCCAAACAGTAATCCCACGTATGAAACCAGGGGAAGGAATAGAAGAATAAACCATGTTCTTGAGCTCTCCGGATCGATGCTTCATCTAAATTTGACTTATAATCTAATTTCAAATTATACTTTTATCAAACACCATAATCCTTCTTGTATATTTCAACAATTTGTCTTAAATGAAACTTGTCCTACATTAAGGTTGCCTCATGCAGTTGTCTACAATTGATCAGAAGCTCTCTAAAGTTTTAACCTTTCATTTCTTCTTCCAGTTGAAATCAGATTATACCTCTAAAGCAATAAACAGTTTTTTTTTAAGTAACCCCCTCCCGCCACAAAAAAATACAGCATTTACTACATTTGAAATGCAACAGAATACTCATTTAGAAGAATATACTCGTACGTAAAAGGATCTGATAATTACCAACTGTAGGCCTTGGTGTGGTCCTTATTTTTAAGATCTCGGGCCGGGGAATGATAGAACCAGATGCTCCTATACCTCTTGAGACTCTTACTTTGGAGCCATCCTCCAGGTATCTAATTCCGACCTTGGTTGGTTTCCTGTGGAAGAAGACATGAGGCTACCATGTTCTAAGAGCAAAAAATAAAAGGTAAAGAGAAATAAATACATTCATACCCTGTGACTGGATCTACAACCTGAACATTTGATACATGCAGCGGGGCTTCAACTGTAAATATTCCACCTTCATGCCCTTGCCCTTGTTTGATATGTTTCTTGACCTGCAAAAGGGTATATAATATAAGGGATAGTTTTGTTGTACATACTAATTATTTTTTGATAAAATAAGGTAATTATATTTATGAACAATAACAAGTGGGAACTGAATGATTTGACAAAGTGATTTGTCCTCCGATAAAGCTTTAGAAAGTCAAACTAAGGCCAAAATACTTGTCATGTTAGATAAAGAATCTCCCTTACACCAACAGCCCAAATATATTGTTAAAAAAAAAAGCTTGAAACTCTTCTTTGGAAATTAACAGCTCTCCTCCTTAATTCCGCTAATCACTAAATGTGATAGTAAACAAGCTACTTTCTCATATTCTTTATATTAAAGTCACCAATGAGGATTTACTACCTACTTTATGCTCTCAGATTATAATCACTTATCGTTGGATAATTAGAACCTATACATTCTTCAGTCTACACCCATTCTCCAACACCACTAAACTTAATATAAAAAACACACAGCAAGGCTGATAATATCACCACTTGAACCCAGAAATAATCCAAATTCAGAGGTACAATGAAAACAGAGTAGCTTCATGAAGGTCACATCAAGTCTGATAGGATCATATAAGACTGCTAATTTTTCAAGATCCTAATCTCTCTATCCAGTGTGAGCTTTTAAATTTATACCTTCTCTTGCCAGTTATAACATCTACAAACCTAGAAATAGTAAATGTTGGTAACTGATTAACCAGCACTTTATGAATTAAAAAAAAGATTTACGAGTTTAAGAAATATGCACCATCACTATAATATTTTCCTTTTACGCCATTGGGTCAATTTTACCTGGTGTAGTAGGTAATCTGTCTTATTTTCAAAATTATCAATCCCACGTTCTAAGGATGCTTTGCCTATATAACTTAATATATTTTTCTTGACCCTTCACTTTACATTTTTTAATTATCTGCAAACTGTCAACTGTTTAGTGCTTGCTCAAGGGTAACTATTATTATTATTCAAAAAATAAGGACTCGTCTGCATTAGATTTTATACCATCAAAAACGTCTCTTTTTCTTTTCAATGTTTTGCTTAAGGCTACAAATCTAGTAATCTTTGTATATACTGATCTGTACCTTCAAATTGCATCATGCCCTTTGCTTTAAAGGCAGGAATATTTTCATTTTTATTTAAGTTGCAAACGACATCATAGCATACAAACCACGTATCATTCTTCTATGTAAAATTCACAAGCACACTATATCAGACCACAACAATTGAAAAGAATTTATTCGTATAAGACCCAAAAATGGAAAAGGCAACACATAGGAAATTCTAACAACAAACTTGCTTATTCATTATAAATTAAGTCCTCAGTTCTATACACAAACCCTCCACTTTGAGCATATGTCCCAACATCAAACCATCACGGTTATGATGGATCCACAATGAAATATGACACATAATTAACGTTGAATATCATGAAAAACTAGATATACACAAAAACTAGAATAGATGATATACAACACTTGAGGCTTAACAGACAATTACAAATTGTGCAGGATGCTAAACATGCCTATTACCTTTTTTTATTGGTAAGATATACATTTTTATATTTTGACACCCTTAGTAAAAAATTTGACTCCGTCACTGAAATCGGGTACTTTTTGTCTGCACTTAGTACACTTAGCTTCATGTTATGAGAATAAGAGACCAACTGGATCATAAAAGAGAGTGATATGACAAGAAATGTTTATAGAAAGAAGAAATCACGACAAGATATGCTTAGAGATATAAAGTAAGTGTCACAATATTACTAACCAGGTTTTTCCCCTCGACAATTACACGGTTTTGAGAACGTACGACACGCTTGACGATACCAGTCTCGCCTCTATCTTTTCCTCTGATAATCATGACCTGAGTGTTGGGGGGAAAAGGGGAAACATGATACAAAAGTATTGAGAAAGTGAATCAACCATGCAAAACAATGATGAGCGAGCTTACATTGTCTCCTCTGAGAATTCTCCACTGATGAATGAGTTTCTGATAACTTTTCCACCCCATTTTGAGCTAAATCAAAGTAAAAGCTCCCTTCTTTGCATTCAGATGTGCAAAAAAACACTAATAAGATGAATATCAAATTAGGCCTGTAAAAAAAACTAAAATGAATCAAGAATCATGAAAAAGTCAAATCTATTGCTAACCCATCTAAGCAAAAGACTATGCATTTACAGTGTAGGCCACTATTCTAACTTATCAGGAAAACAAAAGGCAACTACTACAAAACATTGCTATCATTAAGTAATCAACAAAATTTTCATAAACATTACCTTAAGATATGAAAATGCAGGCATAGTAAAGCCCAATCATGGAAATTGAAAAAAACTCCATTCAAAGTGAATACACCATAAGTTCAGTAAAGTTCGAACGAGGAAATAAACCCAATCACCATTTGTATCAAGTTACTAATCTGAACCACAAAGAAGCATATATGACATGTGTTTAGTATAACACAAAAATGTCTTCCCTTGTTTTGTTACCTTATTCAACTACTATACAGTCTAACACCTAAACATTGTTATCAACCTTATCAACCTTTAATACCCAAAAGTATCTATACATAATCCTTTTACCTAATTCACCTAAAATGATTTCTCCAGAGAAAACAGTTTCCATTTCCTCAATACACATCAAGAAACAGAAAAAAATGAAAACTTTATAGGAAATTTGCATCTGGGTGTCTTTAATAATGGGAAAAAAACATACTTTCAGAAACCCAAATCAAAAGAATAATCAAATTCTCAATTGTAGTTCGATATTTCACAACAAGAACAAAAAAAACATTAAAATGCGAAAAAAACAAAAAGATAAAATTTTAAAAAATCCCAATAATATTGAAAAGAGAGAAAGAAGAAAGGGTACCTGAAGCTCAAGGTGCCAAAGCTCTACACTTTCCCACAGGGTTTTAGCCTTTGAAGGTGATGGGGTTTAATGGATTCTTTTTTATGGGCTTTTATTACTTTGGGCTTGACCCAATTACAGTTTAGGAGGAAGAAAATTGGACAAAATTCAAAAAATAGCCAGATTTTACACTACTATTTAGATATTATCTATCATTTTAAAACTAATCAATGTTTAGTGGAGTACTTTTTAATTTTTTTTATGTATGCATAACATATGTAATTATTTTTAATCATTCGAAAAAATATGAATAACTTATCTATTTTTATATCAGTTTTATTATATTTTGATAGAGGAAGATAATCCTTGGTCTGATTTTCTTTTTGAATATTATTGAGAAGTAACCTTTATTAACGGTAACTCAATATTATGTTAACTTTATTGGTAATCTATGATCAAATAATCCTTTTGGATCTTGCTTGGAATTGAGCAATCAACATTTATTACCACATTAATTTTATTAACTTCATATAGGTGCTCAAAAACTTTTGCTCTCATACGTCCAGTAAATTAAGTGCTTAGTGCTTTCATGTTTTGTTAGCAAAGTCAAATTATTACTCTCTCTGTCCCATATTAGTTTATCATCTTATTAAAAATAATTGTCCCATTTTAGTTGATCAATTTATTAAAACAAGAAAGCATTAATTAAAATTTTCATATATTACCCTTATTAATTCTTTTTGAAAGTGTTCACATTTGTTCGTAAAATTTCTAAAAAGTTTTTAAAGGAGTGAATTAGTAAAATTATTTTTTTATTTATGATTTCTTAATATGCGTGTGAAAAGGAAAGTGATCAGATCAATCAATATGGGATGGAGGGAGTAATAGGGTTGGGTAACAATTTTTTTGACAATAACCAATAATTAAAGCCCCATTTTATGGGGGTTACACGCGATAGGTTGTTGTTGTTAATCAATAATTAAGTTGTTTAAGAAGGTAATTAAAATGGTGCTCACTTGTCAACATTGATTGACTTTTATCCATATTTTCGAAATTAAATTAGTATCGGTGGTTGACAACCATTAACAACTGAAACCAAACTAGAAAATTTTAAAATCTTTGGTTCTAACTTTGTCAATTTTTCTCACGTTAATTTTGGAAAGAAAAAAATGTTGACAAAATTTGTGTTTGTGGTCATTTAGTCAAAAAAATTATGTTTGGGGTTGACTATTGGTTCCTAACATGAGCCTGAGTCCAAATTAGTTAAATTTCCCTTTCTGACCTTTTTTTCTAATGAATTTTGGTTTTCTTAAAATAATTGTAAAATATATATCCCCCAACTTTTGTAATACTACTCAGGAGCTATTTTCTTCACAACTTCCATGATAGTTCTTGTAATATATGTCAAAAGACAAAAGTCTCACTTCAAAGCAAATTTTCTCTACCACCCTAAACATTTTCCAAAATAAAAGTTTCTGAAACTGGTCAACTTACTGATATAAAGCTAAGGGCAGACTTGCAGAAGTGCTGCCAACATCATCAACATTTAACTCGACCACAAAAGTAGAGAAACGAGGAGTCAAAAAGAGCGTTCAACTCAACAAAGAACCCAATGAATAGTTCAGGAAGAGCGATAAGGTCGGAGGGAGGGCAGTAGGATATGGAAACATGATGGGTTGATATATTATTAATGAGGTTCCATCCAATAGTACATTGTATTTGAGGATTTCTGCAACACTCAAGACCATATAGGTCATGGAAATATTTGTCCTTTACATGGAATTTGATACAAACACTAAACATGTAATAATGCATATTACTTTTAAATCTCTTGCTCTCTCTGGCAAGGGGCGCACACATCTTATTTGCAGTATTATAGATCTACTGCTTAATTACCAGTTCCAAAAAAGTTTAGAAACACAGACTGGCAGATGGAGATATAGTATTGGCAGGTTCTTTCGAGGGTTGGTCTTTAAGCATACCCTGTGTGCCACAATGAACCCCGGGCATACCACTGACCTGGATTGAGTTGAGACCTGCAATAACACCGTCTGTCCCACTCTGTGCAATAACCCCATCTGAGCCAGTCTGTGCTACCAATTTAACACTCTCGGCTTTAGCTTGCATTCGAAGTCGCTCTGCTCTTGAGCCAATGACCTGTCCCAAGATAGAAGCAGCAATGGTTAATGCCATAGCTGTTTTGGGCATCACAACTGACTTCCTCAGCATAGCTATGAAGGGAACAGCAGCATGGACTGCAGTAAACCATGAAAGTGAAAACTTCTCAGTGTGCTCTCTCCATATGCCTAGTGGAATATTAGCTGCCATGCCCAAGGCTCCAATAACAAGCATCTTTGAAGATAGTGGTTGTGGCCGCACGGTCTTCACAAAAGCAGTCCTGGCAAGGGCAGCCCTGGCTGCAATAACTGCAGGTGGGCATTTGAGCTTCATACCAGGAGGCAGCTGAAAAGCTGATGCCACAAGTGGGAGAACACCACTAACAGCTCTATAAGATTTGGCAATAGGACAGTTGCCTGACTCCAACCACTCATTTCCCATTGCCTCATGCTTAGAAGATTTGTCCTGGAAAAAAAAAAGGATGAATAAAGAAGGCAAACTTTATAAGATGCCATTTTTGCAGAAAAAAATGTAGCACTCTTCATCAAGAAGACTTATGGGCAATTTCTTTGAAAAAATTCTACACTCATATGATTTCACTTTGTTAATGCACATTCTCAACATCTAGCAGAAACAACAAAACCTTGTCAAAAGAAGCTGTGAAGTGATAACCCAGAGAAGTCTTATCAAATTAAACCAATTACTATACCATTTTGTTAATGCCACTGTCTAACTTTATAGTTGACAATGGACATCCATTCAATGAAGCCCACCTGTTGCTCAGAAAAGAATCCAGGAGGGCCATATACCAGAATATTTTAATCTTCTAACAGTGTGGAACTTTACCTACAGTGTCTAGAAGACATCATTTTACCCTACAGAAATTCAATTCACAACTAACAATAGACTAGAACATTTACGCGCAGAGATGAGCAAAAAGGCATTTTCACCCAAAAAAAATCAAGAAACTGAGTATTCTATAATGAAAAATCCAAAAGTCAATATCAAGAATTTAGAATCATGATCACAATATTAATCACATTATAACATCACAGGGTTCTTCAATACACATATTCTCGTTAATCACAGCAAACAAACCTGAGAAGAAGGCTTTTTCTTTTTGGATGACTCCGGCTTCTTCTTCTGTGAATTCCATTTCCGAGAGAAAGAATCAAAGCTAAAAGGACCTCCTGCTCCGAATGAAGACAAACTTATGGTGGCAGCTTTTGCAGCTAAAGGATTAAATTGAGGGGCAGACTCTACTTCAATGTTGCCAATGGAAAATTGAGATCTTCCAGAAAGTGGGACAACCCCATCTTTTCCATGGAAGACTTTAAATGCCATATCGAAGTTGGGGCCATCTTCAAAAATTGGACCTTTACCTCCCTTTACCTGAAAGATAATAGAGATTAAAGTGTGAAACAATGAGGCATTAGAAGCAATAATTAACCATATCACTAGAATAAGAACAAAAGAAAATAATGACTAGCATGCTTATACTTTAAAAAAATTGCATGTTTATGTTTAAACAGTACAACAGCACATGGATAACCATATCACTTGAACCACCAACTATAAGATTAAGAAACAATAACTTACAGGGCTGGGAAAGTTCAGAGCAGAAAAGAAAGAAAAGTTTGTTGGCTTGTTGATGTTACTCAAGAACGGGCATCTTTGAATGTCCTGGCCATTGAAGGAGCAATCAGATGTCTCCTCACTCTGTGTTCTGAAGAAGAACTCCATTTCTTTTGATCCTAGACAAATATATCAGCAAAGAAGACTGTTAAAACAGGTACGAAATGTTGATTACACATTTTAGAAACTGGGTGTAGCATTTATGTCCATGTTTATATGGATGTCATTCACGCAAAACTAAAGACAAACAACTACTACGCCGGAGTCCCAAACAAGTTTGGGCAATATGAGTCCTCATTAAAACATTATACGAAGTGAAAAGAAAAATGAAAGTACTAGAAATTTCTATATTTTCTACTAGCACAAAAATCTCGAATAGAGCTAAAAGCTCCTGAAAAATTTAGGACCTAAAGCAAATGTACCAACATAACTAAAGCATGAGTCGGGAGATTTTATCCCTAAGCAAAAAGAGTTAGAATGTTAGATGACTGAACTGGACAATCTACCTAAAACTGCAAAATACCTGTGTCATCCATATTCTACCAAATTACTCAGAAAGCAACTCAGCAAACGAACGCAGGTAAAAGTTCCAGCAGTCATTGATACCTAGTTTGGTATTTCAGTATGTCCTAAGTTGTTCAGTAATAGGCTCCTTCAAGATATCCCCTTTATCAAATTATCAACTAGATTGTCAAAATCCATTTATCTTATAAACTCTTTTACTCTCTATGCAATCTTCTTCCTCACAGTTAAATCGAAACTTTTCATCAAACAATAGGAGTAAATCAGTAAATCATAGCAAAATCAAATAACTCCAACTTCCTCTACACTTAAGACCCTATTATCCCCCTTTCCCACAGTAAATCATAGCAAAATCAATTAATTCAAACTTCCTCAACACTTAAGACCCTATTATCTCCCTTTCACACCCCCACCCCCCAAATCTCCTCTTTGCTTTCACTTTTATCAAATAACTACAATATTTTAGCTCATCTCTTCCTGCCTAATGCTATATCATCAACTACAGCAAGGTCAAACATCAAAATCCATCAATATCCCCAAAAAAACTAATCTCAGCTAAACACGTACCGAAGAAATCAGCATCCCTAGATTTATTCAAATTCCTACACACAAAACCTCAAAATAAGGTTAAAAACAGCAGAGAATCAACAATATTCAGCAAAATTGAAACATAGGAATATATCTACATATACGCAAGAGAAATAACGAGAAATCGAATCGGGAGCTACCGGAAAAGAGGTAAAAACTTGGGAATTCCGATGGTTGCCGGAGGAGTTGCAGAACGAGCCGGCCACAAGCAATTGAAAGCGTGTGGTTAACACAGATCGGAGCAAATAGGGAAGGAAGATCGTGGTGGTGGGATTTTGTGGCTATTTTTTCTATATAGAAAAGTCAATGTTTATTATGACCGGCTATAACCGGTGTCAGGTCACAGCAGTATTGGTTGAACCGAAATGGTGGTGCTGCACACGTAACAAACGTGAGAGAGCTAAATTGTCTTTTATCAATTTATATATAGTAGTAATGTAATACAACTACTCTCCACTACCAAATTCTTTTTATAGAAAAAGGAAGTTTACCTAATTTGATTTAGATTAGGAAAAAAAGAAAAGGTTGATTAGAATAGTAATTTTTTAATCTATTTTGATTTTTAAATTAGGAAATGTTGATTTTAGGATAATAATTTCCAAAAAAATATCATGTGGATAATACTAAAGGTGATCGAATCTATGGAGGAAATCCTATGACTGCTTTAGAATATATAAAAGGAAAAATGGATAATTAATATAAAACGGAAGGAATGAGGCTAAATAAAGATGTCGTTGGATTGAAGGTTTGTGTCATATCGCATAAGGTGTGCTTACTCCAAACTATTGATTAAGTTATGATAGAGTGATAAATACTATTTTATTTTTAATTAAATATATTATATTTGAATTTTTAATATGAAATTACTTTTAACAAAGAATATTTTACCCCAAATAAAAATTCTTGAAATCTGAATAATTAAATCCCAAAACGAATATCAAATACGACTGAGAACTCCAAAAATAATGATGATGGAAAGAAAGTCGCAAAAGTAGAGCAATCTTGACTAATCTTATGTATTTTTCTAAGGTATGGACCCTTAAAGGACAAGTCCTAATTAATAACCTAACCATCAACAATCAGATATCAGAGGCGGAGCTAGGTGAAGTTCGACTGAATTCACCATTTTTTTGTAGATTGATTATTTATATTAGAAAATTAAATAAATATATATGTATATTAACTTATAAATTTCCTAATAAAATTCATAAACAACTCAGTGGTAAGAAAGAGTAGTGAAAATATTTTTGCAGTAGTGTTGTGGGTTCAAACTCCACTATCAAAGCATGCTTAGAACCTTCAAACTCCTAATCCGTCAATAATGGGCTAACCCATCTCATTCTACTAGCTACAAAGAAAAAAAAATATCCAGATGGTGGATTAATCTCCTCTTTATTAAAGTTGGAGTTACAGTAGAGTTTATAGACTTGAACGAATTTAATTAATAAATTTTATATTATCTTAAAAAATTATTAAAATTGTATGAAATTTCAATTTAAAATTTAATAACTTTTTTAAAAGAATTAAATCACAAATTCTTAAACTTTAAATTCTGATTCCAACTCGTCTACTTTTTTTTTCCTAATTAATTTAATAATCAAGAAGAATATTGAACATGCAAAGACAGTTATGCAAAAATTTAGAGAAGAGAAAAAAACAAATGACAACTGTAGTCCTTAAAAACTTCATTATTATTAATAAAATATGAAGAACTCTTTTTAGATTATTTTTTTAAGGTAATAATATTTTAAGTAATTATGTACTATTCGTTCATTGTTATGAAAGAATTATGGGAATTTGGTTTTGAGATAAGTTATACAAGAATTATAACATAGAGATTAGTTGTATAGAAATTAATAATATAAAAAATTATTTTTTATTAGGTGTTTGATTTATTGTATTAAAATTGTATATCTAAGATATTATTTAAAATACTTTTTTTTAAAACTAAAAAAGTAATGTATTTATGATTATATCCTTAAATGTTTGATCCTCATTGATTTCTAGGAAAAAGATAAAGATGATTTTATCCTTTTGCTATTTTAGGTATAAATTATATCATGATAACTTAGTTGTTTCGTGTTATTAATGATTTTAAATAATACTAAGTTATATATGATTCAAATCGTATCCAAACATTAGATAAAGTTATATCAAATTATATATCATAATTAATTTTTCTTATACATTATATCAAATGACAGTGTGAATGTCGAATTGCATCCATAATTCCTAGAGGAGTAAATCTCACTATTTCCCCTAATATCAAGAATTTGAATTTCAATAAAAGTTTATAAAATAAATAAAAGAATTAGCTGATTAGTAAAAGAATTCAATTCAAATAAATTTGAATTGAGAGTATTTTTAGATTAAAATGTAGGAAAAGAGTATTTTTAAGTCATTTCCAATAGATTAAAAATATTCTCGATCCTTTTCCTCAAAATCAAAGTGTACTATTACAGCTATAAAGTCACAAAGATGGCTTAATACCAATTTAAGCTCGATTAGTTTCTTTTTCGTATTAAGATAAGTTATAACATGTTCTTTGTTAAGCATCCATATGGCTACTTTGAAGTCGTTACTCTTTAGTTTCTTCCTATTATAATTTGTTGATTCTTTTTATCTTTCTTTCCTTTTAAGATTAAAAAAAAAATTAAGAATGAAATAGAGAAAGAACAATAAAATAGAAAGGGCAATAACTTTCGAATCGAGCACAATATATTGCAATGTTATTTGTGAAATACTTCATTGGGAATGAAAGAATCCACAATATGTGGTGCATGTGACAAAACCATTGTGCTCCTTCTATAAATGCATATAGATTATAGAAAATTTGCATGATCTAAAACGAATAAAGTGTTCGTAGACTTTATATCTATCTCTTGAAGATAAAAAAGTTTAAGATCTTCTATATTTACTTGAAATTTAAGCTACAATCAGACATTATGATTTATGAGTTACATGACTCTCATTTCAAAATTTTGGACTAAGCCCAAATAATGAAATTAAAGAATTCATATTTCTTGGTATGAGGTATATAGAGAAAGACTAATATATTTTTCAACTTCAAATTGATTTATAAATGAACACAATTGACTTTTTATTCATAGAAAATAAAAGTTACTTCTTCCGTCCAACTATAGTTGTCCACTATACTATTTTGGAATGTCCAACAATACTTGTTCACTTTATGAAATCAACGGATAATTTTACACTTAGTTCCTAATTTACCTTTATCGTTAATTATAGTCATTTCCCTATTACATTTTTCAATATATTGTATTTATTATATTCAAAGGTTAATATAGTAAAATCACACTTCTATTTATTGTTTTTTAAAGAGTGTGTCAAGTCAACAGTAGACAAATATTGTATGGACAAATGGAGTATTATGCAAGTTGTTTATTTGTGCAAACTTATTTTAATTACATATTTATCTAATCGTATGTTTAAACTTAACCACTAAACGATATAATAATTATCCACCATACAATGTATTTATAACAAATTTGTATTTGTTAATCAAATATTTAGTTCTCCTAATTTTTTTAATAAATCAAATAAGAAGAAAGGTGTGAATAATGTGACGGTAGAATTTGGTGAGTTTCATTTTGAGAAGGTCAAGTTGGGTTGGTGTTACCGGTTATAACCGGTTTGAACAAAATGATGCGCACGCAAATCGATGCGTTTGGATTGTCATTTGTCAATATTCATTTGCCCATAAAATTACACCATTATTTAATTCTCGAATATACAATATTTACGACTTTACTCTATCAATAGTTGGTAAGAACACCACTAAGTCCACTAATGCAGGATAAATAAATAAAGGGCTAATAAACTGTAAATCCCTTTATTATTCGTAAATTTTAATTTATTTAAAAATGTCAAACTTTTGATTCTATTGCTTACAAGAATTCAGAAAAATTCAAAATTATTAATCATTTCATTATGTGTTATATGCTAAAATTATGTTGTTAGCTCCATATTTAGAGGTAATATACTTTTAGAAATAATTTAAATATATTATTATTTGTAACAAATTTTAAAGTGATAGAAAATAAATTAATCATAAATAAATATGAAGAAACAAGAATATTATTGATTATTAAAATAAAAGACCAACATTCACGTTTTTAATTAATTAATGATTAGATGTGTTAAGGTATATCAAATAAAAAAAATTGAAATTACCACTAATTGAGTGACCAAAAGTACTATTTTTTGTGATATACCTTAACACATTTTTATTTATTCCAATTTTTGTTTTTGTGATATACCTTGACACCTTTTTGTTTATTCCAACTTCATACACCATTTATATTCCAAAAATTGTTTTTAGTTACACTAGGAAAATGTGATTTTGTTGGTGCATCAACACTACCATTTTCTCGACAAGTCAAAAAAAATAAAAATGTTAGAAGACATTCCTTCCATCAGAGAGCTAGCTGGATCGAGGATTACTTGAAAAACATCTATTCGAATTATAATCACATTATTTTACTATAACTAACTAGCTTAATTTATAGAGCTGTGTAGTTTTTATGTTGATTTGCTTACTGTTATTTTCTTTCAGATAATATTGTTTTGTATTTCAGACTTTCATGTATTTTTCTTAGATGAATGTATTTGTAATTTTTTGTCTTTCATGACTTGTTACACTAGATCTTGGATCATGGTTTATCTTTTATTGTATTTGCAAAGTTATTTTCTACATTATTTTTTTAGACGTTATTAAATCACATTAGATTTTACCACATTTGATTATTGTGATAAAATATTGAATATGTACTGTAAAGGAACGAAGTTAGCCTTCTGCCTATGAATGCTACAAAGTTCAGTAGCTTTGACATAGATCTTTTATTTGTGTTAAAAATTTATTTATTATTTATAAATAATTTATTAAAAAACTAATAAGTTTCTTTTCTAGAATATATAAACTCAAAATTCTAGTATCGTTTTTAGTATTGTATGAAACATGTCAAGTTTAAGAGGATCTCGGGGTATTCTGCCTAAACAGAAAGCAAGAATCAATGTAAATAACATAGAATTTGAATAATATTAAAAATTTAAAATTTGATAATCTATACACTATCACTATTATCTTGGTAGGTACCCAATAGGCACAAAATAGTTATTTTGTGTCATTTTTTCGGCAAGTAACTCAATATTACATGATTACTAGACTTATTTAAAGAAATATCATAATTTCAATTGTATTTTTGTAGCAATTAATTTAAATATACAGATTTACTTGCCTTATTATCCTACGCTCACTTGTATTTTATAGCAAGTAATTTTAAAAATACAGATTTACTAGCCTTATATGAATTAATACCATAAGTTCATTTGTATTTTTTAGCAAGTGATTTATAAATCACAGGTTTACTAGTCTTATATGCATTAATATCATAATTTCACATCTTCATTTAGGCTCTATATAAGCTTCTAAATGGTATCAACAATTCATACTTTCATATCATACAAAAGCTCAATAGTGAAGAAAACATGAAGAGTTTCATTATGTCTTTTCTTTTGTCTATGACAATTTTTTTCACTTTGTTTAACCATTCACTAGGTATGTATTTTTTCCTTCAAGGCATATGGAATTATTTTATCTACAATCATATGTTCAAATATTTATTTTTATCATTCATCTTTTTAATCATATCGTTTAATGTATAGTCTTCTCATTATTTTGTATCAGGTGATCCTAAATTTTGTCCAGGAACTTTCACGGCTAATGACGTATGTTCTAATATTAGTTGTGGAAATCTAGCTCTATTTCACTGGCCAGCAAGTTCGATGCCTCATAGTTGTACTTGTGCTGCTTCGGGAAGTAATCAAAGTCTTTGTACCTGTCAAATTGTTTGTTAAGCAAAATAATGCAATAAAAGTGGTTATTATTGATGTTGATTGAATAATTATACATGTCTTTTTTTAAAAATTAATTTTTGGACTCAAGGTCCATTTATTATTAATAATGTTGTAATTATAAATGTCTATTAAATGATTAAGAATAAATAAAATATATATATATACCAAACAATATAATAAACGACAAATTATTACCACTTGTATGACATGATGATATTATGAACAATATGTGATAACTCTCTCATATTGCTAATGTTATAATATATGTTATGTGGCATATATAGAAAGAACAAAATAAAAGATTGATTGAACATAAATGTTTATCTTTAAATCTTACATCTAAACACACTAGAGATTATGCTAATGAAATTGATAAAGGATTTCTAAGCAAATTTCTAATTTCAAAGAATCCAAACTAATAATTTAGTGTTTAAAGAGATGATCAAAGCAAGTGATCCAAGAAATATTCAAATAAGATGAAACCAACTTAAGTCTCACAACAAAGCCATAGAGCATTTAAAAAGGTTGAAAATTGCAAAGGAAATGAGATGTAAAGACATGGAAGTTAAAGACAAATTGCCTACTTGTTGTCAAGCTTATCAAAGAGAAGAACATACAATTTCATCCTCTTACGGCTAGTATTGAGGATTGTAAGGATTTGTTGGCGATCAATATCTGTAGGAAATAAACCAAGAATCGGATTCCTAAGTAGTTTAGGATTCCTTACTAGTTTAGGATTTGTTATTTATGGTATTTACTTATTTATTGCTTAATTATGATTTGTTAGTTTTATAGTTTCCTAGTCCTAGTTTACTTTGATTGTTAGTCCTATAAATAGGGGTGCCTTATTACATATTGTTAATGTAGTGAGAGATACATTCATTGTGTAGTGAGATATACATTCATTGTACAAAAAAATACAAGAGTCATTGAGTTATTGAATAAAAGCCTCTTACAAAATCATTGTGTTGGGTCTTTCACTTGTGCATATATTATTACCTTGGGTAATTTTATTTCCTTCAAATTGGTATCAGAGCTTGTGTGAGATCTTTATAACAGCTTGTGTGGGATCCTTATAAAAGCTTGTGTGAGATCCTTATAATAGTCGTGTATGAGATCCAACATATACAAAAGAATATGGATATTCCATATTTACCCGAATGTCCCGTTTTTGTGTTTGATGGCAAAAAAAATAATTTTGAGAGTTGGTATCACCAGATGCAGAATTTTTTCAAAGTTGTTGAACTATGGCCCATTATTGATAAAGGATATGAGGAAGTCCCAGAGGGCACAACATTGACTGGTGAAACTACAAAACAATTGGAGAAAAATAGACAATTGGATGTTAAGGCACGTTTTTATCTTGATAGCAAGGTTGAATTGCATGTATATAATAAAATTTTACATGCTAAGTCAGCAAAGGAGGCTTGGACAATTCTTGTGAATTCACATCGAGGTTCAGTAAATGTTAGAAGAGCCAAATTGCAAGAGCTTAGAAGACAATACGAGTTAACTCAAATGCACTCAACTGAGTCTGTCAAAGATTTTTTGACAAGGGTTACTAATATTGTCAACGATATGAGAACTAATGGAGAAAAATTAGATCAAGTTAAAATTGTTGAAAAAGTATTGCGATCATTGAATACAAAATTTCACACCAAAAAGACGATTCTTGAGGCCACCAAAGATCTTAGCACTTTGACACTTGATGATTTAGAAGGGGAATTGATGACATATGAGATGTCCTTGAATCAACAAACGACAGAAAAACTTGATGAAGTGTTGCAAGCAAAGGTGAATCAACCTAATCCAAAAGAAGAGATATCAAACTTGACTGAGACAAATCAAAGAGGTCAAAATTTCAGAGGTAGAGGACAAGGAAACAGAGGTAATTTTCGAGGCCGTGGCAGAAGTAATTATTCTTACCAACAGAGAAATAATAATAATTTTAGGAATGAACAACAAAATAATCAAAATTTTCAGAGACATGACAAATCAAAAGTTCAGTGTCATAATTGTGGAAAATTTGGACACTATCAAAGAGATTGTTGGTTTAAAAAATCTGAAAAATAAAGAAGTACATGCAAAATTGGCTGAAAATTATGGAGATAAACAAGAGACTTTATTATTTTCTAGCTCAGAAATAGAAAAAAATAAAGGGGATGAATGGTTTATAGATTCTGGTTGTAGCAATCATATGTCTGGGGATAAGGAATTATTTGTTGATCTAGATGAATCATTTAGAGCTACCGTAAGACTTGGTAATAACTCTAAAGTGCCTGCTGTTGGAAAAGGAAAAATTCCAATTACTTCAAAAAATAACTCTTCTCACTTTGTATCTGATGTTTATTATGTTCCAAGTCTTCATCATAATTTGTTGAGCTTAGGACAACTGACAGAAAAAGGATATGATTTGCGATTTAAGTATGGAATTGGCACTATTAGCGATGATAAATTAGGATTAATTGCAACGGTAAAAATGAATCAAAGTCGTTTGTGGCCTCTTTATCTTAACCGTGGAGATTTACCTTGCTTTAGTTCTGTGAACTCTAATGATACTTGGTTGTGGCATCTACGCTTTGGCCATCTGAATTTTGGGAGCTTGAAATATCTTGCAAGAAATAAAATAGTTGATGGTTTGCCTTCTGTTGATTTTCCTGATACAAAGTGTGAGTCTTGCATTTTGGGAAAGAAGTATAGAGAAACTTTTCAAAAAGGCAAAGCTTGGAGGGCTAATGCACCATTGGCGCTAATCCACTCAGACTTATGTTCGGTTGAAGTTCCTTCCAATGGAGGTAGTAAATACTTTATTACTTTTATTGATGATTTTAGTCGAAAAACTTGGGTATATTTTCTGAAAAATAAATCTGATGCATGTGAAATCTTTAAAATCTTTAAAGTTTATGTAGAAAGGCAAAGTGGATATTTTGTTAAAACATTAAGAACGGATAGGGGCACTGAGTTTCTTGTTTGTGATGACTATTTAAAGAAGTTTGGCATTAAACATCAATTGACTGCTAGATATACTCCTCAACAAAATGGCGTAGCTGAAAGAAAAAATAGAACAGTGATGGATATGGTGAGATCAATGATGCATTCCAAAAATACTCCCAAAGAATTCTGGGCAGAAGCTGTCTCTTGTGCAATTTATGTTCTAAACAGGTGTCCAACTCGATCCAATTTTGGAAAAACTCCACAAGAAGTTTGGACTGGTAAGAAACCAAATATCTCTCATCTAAAAGTATTTGGTTGTCTTGCTTATGCTCATGTTCCTGATGTTTTGAGAAAGAAATTAGATGATAAGGCAGAAAAGTGTATTTTTATTGGTTATAGTCATGAGACAAAGGGTTACAAGTTATTTAATCCAGATACAGGAAAAGTAATTATTAGTAGAGATGTAACTTTTGAAGAACACAATACTTGGGAATGGTCAAAGAAAAATCCTGAGTTGCCTAGGTCTGAGCCAATCGTTTCAATTATGGAGGAAGGAAGCTCTAGCAGAGATCAAGAGGAACAAATAGCTTATCCTGTTCAAACAGAAACATCGATTCGTCCACAAAGAAATCGCCAACTACCAGCCCGTCTGCAAGATTATGTTGTTGACAATAATAAAAATTTATCCAACGAAGATATTGTGAACTTTGCACTATTTGCAGATTGTGATCCAATTACTTTTGAGGAAGCTGCCAAAGATGATCATTGGATGAATGCAATGGATGAAGAAATTCATGCTATTGAGAAAAATAGCACTTGGGAGTTGACAGATTGGCCGCCTTAAAAACAGCCAATTGGAGTCAAGTGGGTATACAAAACCAAATACAAACCATCTGGAGAAGTAGATCGCTTTAAGGCAAGATTAGTTGTTAAAGGATACAAGCAAAAGGCAGGTATTGATTATTTTGAGGTATTTGCACCTGTTGCTAGACTTGATACTATTCAAATGATTATCTCTCTTGCTGTAAATAATTGTTGGAAAATTCATCAAATGGATGTTAAATCTGCTTTCTTGAATGGTGTTCTTGAAGAAGAAGTATATGTTGAGCAGCCTATGGGATATATTAAAAAAGGTCAAGAAAATAAAGTTTACAAGTTGAAGAAAGCGTTATATTGGTTGAAACAAGCTCCTAGAGTTTGGTATACTCGCATTGATTCTTATTTTATTGGACATGATTTTCATAGATGTCCTTATGAGCATACATTATACATAAAATTCAATACTGATGGAGACATTCTCATTGTATGCTTATACGTGGATGATTTAATATTTACTGGCAATAATCCTAAACTAATTTATGAGTTTAGGGAGGCTATGATTAGCCAATTTGAGATGACTGATTTGGGATTAATGTCTTATTTTCTTGGCATTGAAGTTACTCAATTGAAAGATGGAATCTTTATCTCTCAGAAAAAATATGCGAGTGATATTTTGAAAAGATTTAATATGGACAAAGCTAAACCAATCTTGACCCCTATTGAAGAGAAATTGAAGTTGACTAAAGATGGAACTGGTGATTTTGTTGATGCTACATATTTTAGGAAATTGGTAGGGAGTCTAAGATACTTGACTTCTACAAGGCCTGATATTACTTATGGAGTTGGATTAATTAGCAGATTTATGGAGTTTCCGCGTCAATCTCACTTGCAAGCTGCCAAGAGAATTTTGAGATATATTCAAGGTACACACTCTGATGGTATATTTTATTCAAAGACTATTGATAGTAATCTTGTTGGATTTACTGATAGTGATTGGGCTGGTGATATGATGCAAAGAAAAAGTACTTCAGGCTATGCATTTTATTTGGGATCTGGTGTATTTTCTTGGTCTTCAAAGAAACAACAAGTTGTTGTTTTATCAACTGCTGAAGCAGAGTACATGGCCGCAACAAGTAGTGCTACACAAGCATTATGGTTGAGAAGGATGCTTGGATTTCTTCAACACAAGCAAGATAGTCCTACAAAAATATTTTGTGATAGGAAGTCTGCAATTGCGTTAACAAAGAATCCTGTTTTTCATGGCCGTAGCAAACACATCGACATCAAATGGCACTTCATTCGTGATTTGGTCCAAGATAAAGAGATAGTGGTTGAATATTGCAAGACTGAAGAACAAGTTGCAGATATTTTCACAAAGCCATTAAAAATAGAGTTATTCATAAAGTTGAAGAAGATGCTGGGCATGATCACATTTGAGGATATTGGTTTAAGGGAGGCTATGTAGGAAATAAACCAAGAATCGGATTCCTAAGTAGTTTAGGATTCCTTACTAGTTTAGGATTTGTTAGTTTTATAGTTTCTAGTCCTAGTTTACTTTGATTGTTAGTCCAATAAATAGGGGTGCCTTATTACATATTGTTAATGTAGTGAGAGATACATTCATTGTGTAGTGAGATATACATTCATTGTACAAAAAAATACAAGAGTCATTGAGTTATTGAATAAAAGCCTCTTACAAAATCATTGTGTTGGGTCTTTCACTTGTGCATATATTATTACCTTGGGTAATTTTATTTCCTTCAATATCGCTACCATTACTCATATTTGGAGGGAGACAAACCAATATGTGGATTACTAAAGATTGATCTAGAGATTTTGATCAAATATTTTGAAACTTTATTACACCAATTATGATTTAAAATATATTATGTGAGTACATAATTAAATAATTACTCATTATGTTGAAAAAATTGCACGTATCAAATTTCAACTTTTAAGATCTTAGATTTCTTTTAAAAGAAAAACTATCAGATACTTTTTTTTTTCCAAAAGTTTGAACACAAATCTTCGAAAAGTCATAAATCGCGACTAAAAGACCGTAGTATACCAAATAAGCTATGAATTTATTGATGATGTATTAGCCTTCTTTAATTTTCTTATCTTATAATATATTAAATAATAAAAATGTTTCTTTTGGATATTTTTTGTCTATGATAAACGAATAAATCTAAACTATTACTAGTTATTATATAGATATATAATAGCCCATTGTTATAAAAGCTAAAAAGAATATCAACAAACTAAGCTATTTTAAAGAAATTTAACAATTCTAGATTCTCTCTGGGAAAAAAATGAATAAAAGTTAATATTAATTCTCCATATATTTTTTTTCTACTTCTAATTGATTTTTTCAGAAAAAAATATCTACCTATATGGATTTATTGAACTAGTCTATAATGAGATTTATGATATTCTGACTATGTTATAATGTAATACCTTCTTATTTTTTTACTATAATTCCTAAATAATGGGCAAATTTTCGGCACAACTGCAATAGTAGAACGCAGTGATAGGTCTTCCCTTAGGAGCCGTTGGGTTACTGGTTAGAGTTATGCAGGTATTAGTTATGCAGGGTTTAGTTATGCAGGTATTAGTTATGCAGGGTTTAGTTATGCAGGTATTAGTTATGCAGGTATTAGTTATGCAGGGTTTAGCTATGCAGGTATTAATTATGCATGGTTTAGTTATGCAGGGTTTAATTATATAGGTATTAGTTATACATGATTTAGTTATGTACAAATTACAATACAGTAAACTAATTTTTATTTCTTAATTCCAAAAATGTTTAGCGAGCTAATATTTATTATATCCGTTAAAATAAACAACTATCTTAATAACACATTAAAATTTAAATAAATGTCAATAGCTAAAAACACTAAAGTAAATAACAAATAACTAAAGCAGTTAAGTAATTTGTATTGAATAGGATAAGTAATTAAGTAAATAAGAAATAACTAAAAATATTATAATACATGTATTGGCCGTGCGTTGCAAAGAAACTAAGTAAAGAACTAATTACAATTAACCGGCACTATCTTATCGCCAAAGAAAATAATTAATAAAAAATAAAGCAAAGAAACTAAGTAAAGAACTAATTACAATTAACCGGCACTATCTTATCGCCAAAGAAAATAATTAATAAAAAATAAAGCAAAGAAACTAAGTAAAGAACTAATTACAATTAACCGGCACTATCTTATCGCCAAAGAAAATAATTAATAAAAAATAAAGCAAAGAAACTAAAAATAATTAAGCAACTATCAAGACAAAAATAAATAGTAACTTTTTTAAAAGCACACATAATTAAAAAAAATTAAAAGTTAATTAATAAGGGTAAATATGTAAATATATTATTTAATCCATGTATAACTAATACCCACATAACTTATTCCACCTTCTACCCTGCATAAAATTATACATAGATTTCCTCATAAGTTATGTAAGTATTAATTATGTGGATTCACTAAAACACAACCAAACATTGTATAAAACTAATGCAGGAATAATTTTTATACAACATTTTAAACCTACCAACCAAACACCGTATAAAATTAATACATAAATAACTTTTATACAATATTTAAAAACCTATCAACTAGGGGTGGGCATTCGGTTCTTCGGTTCGATTTTCTTAAATTTCGGTTCGGTGTTCGGTTTTGAAAAAATGTGCACCAAATACCAAACCAAAATATTTCGGTTCGGTTCGGTTCGGTTTTTTAAACTTCGGTTCGGTTTAATTCGGTGTTTTTAAAACGATTTTTCGGTGCAAGCAAATAAAAAATAAAGTGAAAATTAAATTATCAAAACGTTTAACTAAAGATAAAAGTTGAAAATTCGAAATAATCAATTAACATATTTAATAGTTAAAGTTTCCAACAAAGAACTAAAGAAGTTTTTTTTTCTCTTTCCGATTTTTTGTTTCAACAAACACTCTTTGTAATAGCAGCCAACAATTTAAACCAAGAATTCAACACTTGAAATTTAAAAGTTAAAACAATACAAAGTTAAAAATGCCTTAATATTCAACTTCATTCAAATAAAAAACAATAGGAGTCACAACTCACAAACACAAGTTACCAAGTATATAATTAATAAAATTAAAATATTATTTTAAATTTAGTTAATAAAATTTCGGTTTTTCGGTGCACCGAATTTTTCTTACCCTGACACCGAATACCGAACCGAAATTCCGAAAAAAAAACACCGAAACCGAACCGAAAAACCGAATTAATTTGGTTCGGTTTGGTTTTTCGGTTTTCGATATTTATGTGAGTATTAGTTATGTAGAATTACAAAAATATAATCAAACATTGTATAAAACTAACACAAGGATAACTTTTATTCTATTTACAAACCAAACATGGTATAAAAATTAATACATGAATAACCAAGTTATTCATGTATTAACTTTGCCCTTATCCAGTAACCAAACGGCCCCTTAGTGTACCCTCATTTTTAACTCGAAGATTGCGAGTTTGAGTCATCAAAGGAGTAAAAACGGTGGGAGCTCCTAGGAAAGGGTAATAAAAAAAAAGGAATAAGGAAAAAAGTCCCTTGGGGTCTTTTTCGGGAGAGTCCCGATCATAAAGAGAAGTGTACTATGATGGGGTAATTTTAAAATAATCAATACCCAAACTTTATCCTTTTTTTTTGGTTTTTCATCGCCGGTTGTCAGACTAATTTTTCTATTCCATTCGAAGGGTTGTTATTGTCCTTTTTAGGCCAAGAGACTGTTTTATTTTCAATTAAGAAGACTCATATTAACACTGTATTTTCTTATGTTGCCATCACTTTTTTCGAGATGTCACAATTATCGCGAACAAAAACCACTCATTTTTCTATCAGAGATAGGTGCGAGAAAGATAGCTCCAAACACCACACATCTGCCATCTACCTACCATGTAGGTGACAACAACAAGATCCAACTACTTTTTATAGGTGTTTGCAACACCAACAAGATCAAGCTGCTTTTTATAGATGTTTGCCCCCGATTCTATTGATTATAAAAACATGAATTTAATTAATTGAACAGGGAAAAAGTATTATCAGACGAGTTAAGTTACCAAGTCTCCGCCCGCATTGACTTAATGAGCATTACTATATATATTATTTTTGAGAAATTTGAGAAGAGGTAGAGAGGGCACATCAAAGCCAGTTGGATCTATAATTATCATAAAATTTTTGGTAAATTGTTCCTTTAGAGAACTAAAAATATGATTGAGTGCAACGTAGATGAAAAATGAGAGAAATTCTCAAATATGTCATCAACGCTGTACTCAATAATGCTTTTAAGCACTCTACAATAAAGAGCAGTTCAATGCACTAAAACTCTCGCTATATGCACGATCCCGAGGTTGCTATAGACTAAGCTCTCATGTTTCACATTATTTTGCTGCACACTTTTCACTTCCTTTTATCCAATTCCAAAACCTGCTAGTCTAATTTAATAGTAGGACAATTGAAGTACGTTACGATGTTGGAATATTTGTGTAGTACATTTGAATATGAGTATATTTGTACGTCTAATTTTAGCTATCTCTCAAATTGTACTAGATGATTTGTACTGCTGCTATTGAAAATCAACTCCTTGCAAAAGTACAAATTATATTAGAAAATTTCTTAGTAGTTTATTGAAAATCCAATATTGTGCATATAGAGTTTGAAAACACATACATTAGATTCACGATCACACATATAGTTGGTGTTTTTACATACATACATATATATCCAACTTCTACTTTGAAAATAGATACATACACATATAGTTGGCCTCATATATATCGAGTTTCTGCTTTGACCATAGACATACACATACAATTACAATCGAGTTAATATCTAATTTGGTCACTCAACTAACAGTTGCTTTCACAAAAAGTCACTCAACTTTCTTTTTTAACCTCAAAGTCACTTAATTATGGATTTTTCTCACAGAAAGTCACTCAACTAAGGATTCTTCTCACAGAATGTCACTCAACTTTCTTTTATATCCTCAAAGACACTCAACAATGAATATTTTACCTACAAAGTCACTCAACTATTGATATTTCACTTAGAAAGTCACCCAATCAATTTAAATAATTTTTTTAATTAAATTTTGTTGAAACAAAAATATTGTTTTAAACTAATTTTTAAAAAAATAATAAGATGCTCATTTAATTATTTTATTAAATTTTGTTGAAACACCATTCTTGTTTTAAATTAATTTTAAAAAAATAATAAGATAATCAATTTAGTTATTTTATTAAATTTTATTGAAATATTATTTTCTAAATATATATCTGTGCAAAAGTACTACTGTATATAGTAGCATACATATTAATTTTTTAAAAAAAAACATCGATGATAAAAAGAAAGGAAGAAAAAAAATCAGCCTAGGATCAGTAACATTAATCCTCCCGTGTTCATCTTTAAATCCCATTTTCCAGCCAATTTCTCATCTCGTTCTTTGCTTTATCAATCCACAAAGAATATTTATAAAATAGTATTTTAATAAAATAAAATAATTAAAATGAGTGTCTTGTTATTTTTAAAATTTTAGTTTATAACAAAAATTGTGTTTCAACAAAATTTAACAAAATAATTACATGAGCATCTTATTATTTTTTAAAAATTAGTTTAAAACAAAAATTGTATTTCAACAAAATTTAATGAAAAAATCATTTAAGTTGGTTGAGTGACTTTTTAAGTGAAATATTAATAGTTGAGTGATTTTGTAGGTAAAACATTCATAGTTGAGTGACTTTCTGTGAGAAAAATCCTTAGTTGAGTGACTTTCTGTGAGAAAAATTCATAGTTGAGTGACTTTGAGGTTATAAAAGAAAGTTGAGTAACTTTCTGTGAAAACAACTGTTAGTTGAATGACCATTTGAGATATTAACTCATTACAATCAGATACTATATCCCTGCAAATTCAGTTATGATTGAATTTTGTATGCGCGGGAATTCAATGTATTTTGCTATGTTTTGAAAGAAAAATATTGCTACATTTTGGAAAAAAAAAATCTCGTTATATTTTACAAAACAAACACTAATAGCGCTAATTATGACATTTCTTTCATATTCAAATGGACCTGAAGCCTCTAAATTGTTGTGGGCAAGCTCAAAATCTATTTTTGGGCCAGCTCAAATTGAAGTTGAAATTCTAGATCTGGGCCACCATTAACAAAGTATAAGTTACATAAATCACATAGTGTATAGATGAAATTACTCTCTATACCTACTTTTTTTCTAATTACAATAATCCCTTAAAATTAACTCAATCCGGATACATTAACGAAAGCGCCGATACATTAATACATTATTACAGATACATTATTAAAATAAGGGATTTCCCAATCCGGATACATTAGTATATTAATACAGATACATTATTAAAATAAGGGATTTTAGAGATTTTAAAAAGATATTGGGCCTCAGTTGGCTACTAATATCATAAGAGAAAGGAAACGAGTCTGAAAAGACAGGTCGAGGATGATTGAAACTTCAAACAAATAAAGTTCAAGCCGAAAGAGTTTCAAAATTAAAAGAGAAAGGCTAAAACTATTCTCTCAGATTGAAACAAAAAATAGAACTACCTCCGCTTCATTTTAAATGTCATTTTAAGGTATTGGCGCACTCATAAAAAATAATTTAATAAAATATATGAGTCAATTTGATTAAATTATCTTTTATCTCTTCTCTAAAAGAATAGTACTATTGAAATTTTTTTATTTTTTAGAAATGATATATAGATCATTTATCCGAGCTAGGAGATATGAAAAAATATTAATATCTTTTTTATTTTTTAAAACGATATTTATTTTTGAATCGAACTAGAACTACATTTAAAATGTTTGAGAGGCAATATAAATCACTTATCATGAAAACGCCGACATGCTAAATTAGTGCTAGTCATTTTGTATTATCATTAAATTTGCACAATTATAATTTAACATTATATAAATTCCATATAACAAGGAAATGTGAAATCACATCGAGCAAAATGTGAATAAGAGGGTGTTTGGATTGGCTTATAAAAAGTTGGTCAAACTTATTTTTAATTCAGTTTTTGACTTTTGGAAGTGTTTGGCAAATATAAAAAATAACTTAAAATAAGTTAGGAAGTTTTTGACAAGGTCAAAAATGAATTAGAATAAGTTTAAAATGACTCAAAATAAGTTTTAAAACCTCATTTAAGTTTGACTTTTTATTTTTGACTTAAAAACTACTTTTTTAAGCCAATCCAAACGGGCTCTAAGAATACAAATATCAAATAAATAATCAAATATTATAGATTGAGAGACTCTGACCAAAAATAATACTCCCTCTGTCCCACTTTATAATTTCAGAGTGTGACCCTGCCCTATATATTTTCCCCCACTTTGTAAAAGTTCACCAACTTGAAAAAAAGTTACTCATACTATAAAAGACAAAAGTGAAACTAAATTATAGTAAGAGTTAATTAAAGGAAAAGTTATGTGGCGTGGTAAATATTTAGACTATATTTACAAAAAAAAAAATACAACTGATATCCGCTAGATAACCCCGCTTGATACAATTTTTTCACCCTGATAAGATAATTGTAGCTACGTTTTGTAATTACGTTCTAAAGTATAACTAGTTATGAAAAAAAAAAAAACTCTATTAAATGACTAATTTAAAAGCCTGCAAAATAAAACACAGTTAATGATTAAGACAACCACAAAATTCTGTGCTTATGATGACTATAATCTTAGGATTTGATTCAAAGATCCACGCAGTTTGCACTTTAATTTCAAAGGAAGCCTAATTAATAATTAGGAGCATTACATGGAGTATTATTTAAATTTAATTATTCTGTTTCTGCCTAAAGTATTATATTAGTATTAAATTTCTACTAATATTAGCTTGGAGTACTCTAATTTTCCTCTCTCCCTTTGGCACTTTCAGCTTTTAAATAGCATAACGAGGATATGAAGAAATGAATAAGATTATCCCTCCTCTGTTAAGTAGAAATTTCGAATTCAAGCTCTGAAATGAAGAAACTTTATATAAGTAGTGTTTTACCTCAAATGAATCCTATGCAATGTGAATCTAAAGTAGTTGAATCAGTGAATTTCGAATACTAGATAATTACATATAAAAAAAAAAGAAGCTTGAAATTATTGCTAGTCCATCAACCTAATTTTTGTGTCCATTAATGTGGTGACATTGACAATACTTTAATAACTTCTTATAACCCAATTGATGATGCTTAATTGACAAGATTAGTCTGGTATTTGAAAATGATAATTAACAAAACCAAATGAGGTTGATTGAAGGGGATTTTAAAGTGAGATCATGGACTTATCACTCAATTATTATTATCTTAAAAAAATATTTACATTTTTTTATTGGAGATTTTTAAGAAGAGGTCATAATGTTTATAATTCATAAATGTTACAAGTTACAATAGTGCATCACATGTCTCCATATGGATATGCAACTAACTACTAAGCTGTAATTTGTCAATCAATTGACTAATTGTAAGCAAAAACATATAGAAGAAACAAAGCAAAGTCAAGCTCAACAAGTCACCTTCAACTTAAAATAATCTTATTGTACTAATAGTTTTGTTACAAAAAATATACTCCTTTGATTTCACTTTACTTGGCTCGTTGATATGGTGCAGTGAATGAAACTATTCTTTTCTTAATTAGAGGTCTCAAATTTGAGTCTTGAATATGAATTTTAATGATGTGGTGCAGTGAATGAAACTGTTCTTTTCTTAATTAGAGGTTTCAAATTTGAGTCTTGAATATGATTTTTTTTTTATATGGAGCACTTCTCTCCGAATAGGGTCCTACGCAATGTAAATTCTGAATAATCAAGCTATATTACGAGTATCGAATATCGAATACGAAATAAATAAAAAATAAAAATTCAACTTGGATTAGTGGACGATTTGAAAATTGTGTCGGCACTTTAGACAAGAATGGACTATCTAGAGGTTTGCGCTGATTGAGGAACAAATAGAGATGGCAAGATATTATTTGGACAATAAGTAGTTGAATAAAAATATACAATATTTGAATTTATGAGTCAAAATTGTTACTTTACTCGTTATATTATCTATTTTTTTCACCATTTTGTAAAAACAAATATTACCAATTTACAAGTTAGCCTTTCTACTCCATCATATTAAGCTTGATTCTGTTTTTTTTTTTCAATATTATAATAAATATAGTACTATATTTATTATGTACAAAAGATTTAAAAGTTTAGTATACCTCTCTCATTTAAATTGCAGGAAATTTTAAAAATAACCTAAGACTAGAAATATTATAACCAGGCTCTTTAGCTATAGTTTGCTAGATTACGATTTATAGCTACCTGTTAAAAGGAAGAGAGAGACAAGTGAAATTGGATATGAAGGAGGAGAGAGGTGAAGACGAAAAAGATACAATTAATTTGTATATGTAATCGATAATTGTATATCTAACCGAAGAAGGAGAAGAGGCAGGATCACATGGGACTTGAAGAAGAACCAAAGAAGGCACATGCAAGATTGGGTTCATCATCCCTAATCAAAATGAATTAATAGTGAAAGATCAAATTCTAGTGTCATAAAAGAACAACTAGATTTTTATTCTCAAAATAGCCACATCATATAACGTGCCATAGTAATGTCCTTGGCCTAATTTCCTTTTCAGGCAAAATCATATTATTATTATTTTTCAAAATTAAAAGTTTATGAAAAATTATAAGTGTTTTAGAGGGAATTCGAATTCCCATCAAGGAGAACAGTAAAACTTAAGTGAATTTCATTTTTATCGCTAGACCAAAAAATTGTTTTGTTACTAAGTTCTCATGATCAACACATATTTTTTATAGATTTAATAACTTTTTTTCAATATAAAATTACTGAATTATACAAAAATAACAGAGTTTTTGAAAATCCAAACCTAAAATCAACCCTTACCAATACCAATTAAGCTAAGACTCTTCCCTTGTATAATCATTAAAGATGCAAGTAAAACACTTTATACTAAAGAAGTTTCCAGTTCCTAAAATTCAAACTTGATCAATCAAGCATGAAATTTTTTTAATAATAAAATTTAAAATATCTAATTAAGAATAAAAGAAATACCCGCTTCGTTATCCAACAAAACTACAATAACGCGTTGATCTCATCAGTAGAAAGAAAAGAAAATAGAAGGTTATTATTATTTATTAGCACCGGCATTTCCATGTATAGGCTCATGTTCTCACCATTTGGAGGGTCCACCTTATCATGTGATCTCATTCATATACTCCAAATATAGCATAAATTAATTATATGCAAAGGGTGTTTAATTAGGTAATATAAATATCCAAATGCCATTAGAATTTTAAAAAATCAATTTAATTCTATTTTAATTCATAATTGACAAGTATAAACAATCAATATGAAATAAAGTGAGTGATTATGAATGTGTGACATTATGTAATGATGGAGAACGATATAATTTATGCAAATACTGTATTTATTTAAACAATGCAGGATAATATAATATAATATAATATTAATATATCATACATTATGAAACAATCAGTAACGATGATCTGAGAGTGTAATAGTAAATTGGTGAATTTTATACGTATAAAACACGTTACCGACAGAAGAAAGCATATCATAACGCTTGAATGAGACGTAACCCCAATCAAACAAAAGGGGGAAAAAGATAAAAAAACAAAAAGATACTAATTAAGTATAAAAAAAGAAATAAGAAAAGGAGAAGACATAATTATTTGTAGTATATTAACGTGATCGATACTGTGAGATTCATTTAAACCATTTATCGTTTACGTACTTGCCCATTGCCATGCAAGAAATAATTACACTTATCTAAGAAACAACAATATTTTATTGACAAATTATGCGGGTATAATTCTGTTCCTCTTTTGTAATCGAACACATCTTATAGAGTCTCAACTCGAATTGAATATATTTTGTAGAGTTTTATAAAATTTTGATATATATAAATGTTCCCTATGACTAGTCCGGGTGTAGATTTGAGATTTTCTTTCAAAGAATATAGTACCATTAATATATATAGTCATGAACTAAGGTTTATGATTGAGTAGCCTCCAAAAACTCTAATTAAAATTGAACACATCATGTAAAATCTCAATTCAAATTGACCATAATTGAAATTAAACACATCTTCTAAAATTTCAACTCGAATTGAGCATATTTTGTTGAATCTTATAAAATTTCAATGTCTACGATATTCTCTGAATCTCTCTTTTCTTTCTGGTGGCCGGTGGGGGGTCACAGTATGCGTGCACATCAACATGTTCACTTAAATTCACACTGGTACATTTGTCGGGATTGCAAAAGATAAAAATTGTATCCGTTTTTTCCCCTTTTGATTTTATTTATTAGTATGTACTTTGCTTGCAGAGAATAATAAATTATTTTCTCCTTTTTCATTATATTTTGAGAGTATTAGTGAAAACATTCATGAATTTACGTGAATTGTTAGTTTCGTCCTTAAATTTTTGATAATTTTAAAAATATTTCTCAACTTGATTAATTAAACTTAAATAAGCCTTTGATTTGTCACATGACATAGTACGTTCTCTCAAATTCTTATAGGAGTGTGAGACTTTTAATAATAAGTCGAGAGAGATGTTGAAAAACACCCGTGAACTTAGCGAGAATTTAGTGGTGCTTTCATGACAAGATTTGGAGTGTATTTAAGTTTAAGGCCGTCAATAATTCAAGAATGAAATACAAATTCACATTAAATTTAAAGGTGTTTTCAATACTTCATTCTTATATTTTACGAGAGTCAATTCTGGATGGTATTTGTGTTAGTATATATTTTTCAATTACCAATTATGTATTAGTAAATCCTTATTAGAGGCGAGGGCCGATAAATCCAACGAGACAATCTACTTTCTGATTTCAAGTATGAGAAAAAGATAAAGCAAAAAATAAATAAAGTAAAATAAAACACAAAAAGATATGTGTCGGTGGTTGGTTGTTATTATTTATTTATTTGGAAATTTCTATGTTTATTTATAATAAAATAAATTATTTAATTTGTCAGAGATCACAGAAAATTAAAACAAATATGTATATAAAAATGAAACGACTTCGTGGGTGGCCTTGTCTTTCCCTCATTTTCCCACCATCCGTACAGCTATTAGTCAATGGCGATTTAGCGGAGTCAGAATCTTCATTAAAAAAGATTAAATATATAAAAAAGTTTTAAAAATTCAACATGTATATATGAAAATATTAATTTTAATTTTGTTTATATTGTATAATTTTTTTATCGAACAGGATTCGAATGAATCTTTTTACCTTATCTGGCTCCGCCATGCTCTACGCTTCCCAAATTTATGTTAAACAAAAATTAGCAAACAAAGAATTTAATTAAGATTGAAAAGAGTATGTGAGATGGGCCACGTTCATTAATTATGGCTTCACTTTCCTGCTTTCCCATTTAAATATTTTTTAATGGCATGTTACTTGTGAAGAAGCATGTTAATTACTATATTGTCATTAAAATTTACACCGATTAATAGTAAAAATAATTCTTTCGAAACAAATGCCAACATTAAAATCTTACCGATTATAATTACCTTCATTATTCTTTAGGATTAAGTATTAACGCTATATATAGAATTACTTTAGTTTGATCTTTTATTAAAATCGGCATATAATAGTAATTTAAAATGCCGATAAGAATTTTGTGTGAAAAATAGTGCACAAATTTGACTACTCTTGCTTTCTAGTAAGAAACAAAATATAAATTGAATAATTTATTGTGATAAAACAAAATAAAATAATTTTATTGTGTGATTCTTACTCCAAAAAGAGTGTACGGATTTAGCACACCCATTTTAAATAATACACTTACGATTCCCATTTATGCTATTTGTTTCAATTAAGCATCTAAATATGTAATAAAATATCTACATAAAATGATCTCAAATGTCGATTTTATCGATAAATTAATCACATGAAATATACCATCTTCTTTAATTATATACATTATTTTTATTGGAATATATCTAAGTTATTATTTTTTAATTAATTAACTTATCTATATGATAAACATTAAAAATACATACAAATTTTTCCCTCAAAAAAGTTAAACTAAAATAGTGTAATTGAAATACTTTACCACATTTTTAACTACTTAATTGAAATGAATATTAATTCGAGTTTTTAAATAAAATTTATCACTATTAAGTTTGAGGAATTGTCAATATACTAAGCGTTTAATTATTCATAGCAATATATAATTAAAAAAACGTTATTTGCCATTTATTATTATTTTTCTAATTTATTCATTGCTATTTATTTTTATTTTAGAAAAATATATGAAAAACTTTGCGGCGACCGACTACGGAAGTTACCTTTGACCTTTGACCTGAAATACCATAGCTCAAAAGTCAAAATTCACGTGAGCCTGTTTTTCCAATAAAGGAAATTAAAAATAATAATAAAATTGCATCTTATTCATACTTTGATTATACATATAATAGGTACATAGTATTATCTTTACCTTGTAAGAATAAAAAGTTATTTTTAATAAATTAATTTTAATTTATAATAAACACATAAATAAGTCAAAAATACATATAAACAGATTTAGATATAGGCATACACAAAGACCATCTAAACTTCATGAAAAATACCACAAGAATATAACTTTAATATGGTGGGACTCTTATTTCTTCATTATTAATTAAATTATATGGACAATTTATTGTAAAACCTCTATCTAATAGTTTCATAAAGTAGAGTTTGAAAAAGATATAGTGTACCATGATCTTATTTTTATTTTAGAGGTAAAAAGTCTGTTTTCGAAAGATTTTCAGTTTTAGGAAGAACAATCCATGAAAAAAAATCAACGAAAAAAAATCAACGGAGGTGAAAGCATAACAAGCATTCTGAACAGAAATTACAACAAAATAGTGTGATAATCAAAGTACAAAAAAATAACAGATAATTATAAAAATCAAAGGACAAGAAACTACAAGAACCGTACTATGACTACTAGTATGAATGGGTAGCAAACCGACACACTGACTAGTACCAATTAACCTCCAACCGTACTCCATGTCCTTCACAATGCAATCTCCTATCCAAAATCATGTCCTTAAATCTTAAAAAGCAGAAACTGCGTTATATCATGTCTTAACTACCTCTCCTCATTATATGCATAATTTAACTTTTCGATGAATGAAATTTGAATGAATCCTTTTGCCTCGATATGAAATGACTACACGCTAAGCTCGAGGTTGGCTGGTGCCTCTAAACAATCCTTTCAAATTTTCCAAGGACTAGCAAACATCCCTCCGATTCTAACTTAACCTCATGTCACGATTTTATTTGTTCTTTTTCTAAACGTGTTTCTTTTCTTCATTCATTTAATTTTTATTTTTAATAAAATAATTTATAATTATATAAATATTTATATAATTTTTTTTTATTCTTAAATTCTATACTTAGTCAACATATGTATATAAATCGAGATGAAGAAAATACAAGTTTCTTTTCCATCAATGAAAATAAAGAGGAGTCACCGCTAACATCGTGCGTGAGAATCATTTCAGTGGTAGAAAATACAATTCATTTCTTTTTTCTGTTTACCTCATCAAGATTTCACCTAGAAAACAAACAAAATACAGAGAAAAATCTATAACACACTAATTTTTTTCACCCCAGAAAAGAAACAAAAAAGAGAGAAATCTACAGTAAATCCCTTTTTGCTCATATAATAATATACAGAGACAAAAGGAACATAGAGATACAGAAGGAATCATCATGAAGAGGTAATTTTAATAAATTTCAAAAAAAATAATACAGCTAGCATAGAATAACCAGAAAGAAAGAACCAAGAACCATCATATTCATACTATTTTTTTTAATAAAAAAAATTAATTTAACAAAATTAATCTCAAAGGGTTGTTTTTTCTTCCTTCTTTTTGTCATTTTTTGTATACATATATGTGAAGTTTGCATATATATCTCACTCCATTCTTCTCCTCCTCCTCTTTCTATAGGTCCATATTTTTGGACCCAATAATCTTTCTTGGAGGAAAGAATCTTTCTTGAAAATACATTCTTGATAAGATTTGTTTGATATATAATTGTATCATACAATAATATTGGAGGTAATTTTGCCTCCTCAGATCTTTTTTCAGATCCTGACATTGTGTCTTTGCTGTTTGTTTCATGTTTATAATCTTGATTTGTAGATGCTAAATGGATGTTTTTCACTAATGGGTTTCTATAATTTTGTCAGAAATGATGTTTTTTTTTTCATGAATCAAGATGAATGAGATTATGCAAGATTTGGTTTGAGAGGAGTGAAATGGTTATAAAGATTGAATCTTTTTGTCATTTTGAGCTCTACTGCAGGGATTCTTGCATTTAATATATATTTTCTCCTTCTGTTTATGCTTAAGTTTATTATGGGAATAAATAACATCCCATAATCTTAATGTCATTAAGTTTTTTAAACCAATGTGGTTTCAAGTTTGAACCCTATAAGTTTTTATATGAGAAATATCAACTGATTGGTCCACATTTAAGTTTTGTTGGTATTATTCTTCTTGCTGGATTTTTTTCTCAAGTTATGCTTTCCTTCCTTTCAAGTTGGATCCACATGCATTGGATTGGTTTCATAATTCTTCCTATCTTTGCTGATTTTAGAGGGATTGCAGAGGGCCCTCATTAGGACAGATGAATTTGATAAAAGCTATGGGGGCCCTGTGTCATGTGGGAAGTATAAAGATGATATGACTTGTAAAGTCTAAAGTGTTCTTTTGAGTCTTGACAGACCTCATGGTTCTCCATAGTTAGTTATAATTGCCTGACTCTGACAGTTAGATCTGTAATGGTCCTATGCTTCAACAAGAACTGAGATTATTGCCCCTTTTAGAAAAGACCTATACTTGTGTTGGTTGATGCATTATTCTTGATTTGGCTTGTGAGTTTTTCAGTTGTAAAGGTACTGTATTGTTAGTTGTGACTCTATTCTATTCTGCTACTGATTGATGGTAAATATCATATTTTGCTTTTTCATATGCTTGAGTGATGTTTCCATTCTTTCGTTCTTCGTGACGATCTGTTGAAAGAAGCTAGGATTGATTGTAAGAGGTGGAAATGATTTACCAGGTTGTTTGCTTCTTGTGTAGGTAAGTAATCAATAAAAAAGATACAACATGAAGCACAAAGATGGAAAACCATATCCACCAAATAAAAATTCAAAGAAAGTTCAAGTGACATTAATAGTTGTGGTGCTCTGTGGGTTTTCATTCTATCTTGGAGGAATTTTTTGCTCTGAAAAGGAGACATATGCAACTAAGGAGGTTAACAGGGAGGATGAAACTCCCATAGGGAATTCTGCTGGCTCTCTACAAACCAGAGGCAGTTCCTTTTCTGAATGCAGTGCTGACTATCAGGACTATACCCCATGCACAGATCCAAGGGTATTTTCTCTTGACTAATCTAGTTCTTGTTAAATTTGTTCTTTTGATGTGTAATCAACCATGTGAATGATATGTTGTTGATATTGCAGAGATGGAAGAAGTACGGTCTTCATCGCCTTACTTTCATGGAACGACATTGCCCTCCTAATTTTGAAAGGAAGGAATGCTTGGTTCCCCCACCAGATGGCTATAAGGTGCCAATAAGATGGCCAAAGAGCAAAAATGAATGTTGGTACAGGTAATACTTATGTTCTGTATCTTTGTTTTTCTATGTGTTGTTGTTGGATTTGTTCCTAGCGTTGCTTTATTTGCTAATTTTGCTTTTCCAATCTGGCTTCAGGAATGTTCCATATGATTGGATTAACAAACAAAAATCCAATCAACATTGGCTCGTAAAAGAAGGGGAGAAGTTTATCTTTCCTGGTGGTGGTACTATGTTCCCAAATGGTGTTGGGAAATATGTTGATCTGATGGAAGATTTGATTCCACAAATGAAAGATGGCACCGTCCGAACTGCCATTGATACTGGTTGTGGGGTGAGTGATTGTCACTCAAGCTAAAGTGTTATTAATGCTTAAATATCTAAACTGCATCTCCTAATGGATATATGAGCACCAATTAATACTCGATCAGATAAAATGAGGGAGGATTCCACATCCATAGTCATGGTTGCTTTCCATTATGCTTTTGTTATATGATATTCACTTGATTTATCTCTACTTGTTCAGCTATCTTTGAGCATAAGGTTATAACCGTTCTTCTAATGATGTATTTTCTCAATCTACACAGCCACTGGCTGATCATTATTGTTTGTAGTATCACATCTTCTTGTCAAATTACTTAATTACAAAACTTTATATTATCTGATGTTTCTCCTGTGTAATTTTGTTGAGATATATAATCTGGAATTCGATTGTTTGAGGTACCACGTGATTGATTGATTGTTATATAAATTAGAAATTCTACTTAATTTATGTTTTTCTTCTTAATCTAGGTGGCAAGCTGGGGAGGCGATCTACTGGATCGTGGAATTCTTACAGTCTCTCTTGCTCCAAGAGATAATCATGAAGCTCAAGTTCAGTTTGCTCTGGAACGTGGAATTCCTGCAGTGTTGGGCATTATTTCGACACAGCGTCTTCCTTTCCCTTCAAACTCTTTTGACATGGCTCATTGCTCAAGATGCCTAATTCCATGGACTGAATTTGGTAAGCAACATAGTTAGGAAAAAAGTTATTATGCTTGTCTTGATTGTATGCAGAGTGTGATCCCCAATTCTGCAATAAAACTAGAAAATGGAAATGCTTTATTAGGCTGCTTTCGAATCACTCCTCACTGTTGACAGGTGGAGTTTACCTTCTTGAAGTACATCGTATACTGCGCCCTGGAGGTTTCTGGGTCCTTTCTGGCCCACCAGTGAACTATGAGAACCGTTGGAGAGGATGGAATACCACCATTGAGGAGCAGAGATCAGATTACGAGAAGTTGCAAGATTTGCTAACTTCAATGTGCTTCAAATTATTTAATAAGAAGGATGACATTGCCGTGTGGCAGAAGTTGACAGACAATAGCTGCTATAAGAAACTTGATAACCCTGATAACTACCCACCAAAATGTGATGATGGTACTGAACCTGATTCCGCGTGGTACACTCCTCTTCGACCTTGTGTAGTTGTGCCTCCAGCTACTAGGAAAGTGAAGTTGAATGCCCTAGCCAAATGGCCAGAAAGGTTGCACGTCGCCCCAGAACGTGTTTCTGATATCCGTGGAGGTAGTGAGGGTGCCTTCAAGCACGACGATAGTAAGTGGAAGGTGCGAGCGAAGCACTACAAGAAGTTGCTCCCTGCTATTGGAACTGAAAAGGTCAGGAATGTGATGGACATGAACACCTTATATGGAGGTTTCGCTGCTGCTCTGGTTGAGGATCCACTTTGGGTCATGAATGTTGTTTCCTCGTATGCTGCCAATACACTTCCCGTGGTCTACGACAGAGGTCTTATTGGAACATTTCATGACTGGTAATTTTGATCTACTTGCAAGCTTGATATATAAACTTCAGAGTTGATTCATTTCTATGTTTTGTGATATCCAGTTTTTAGTTAACCCTCTTTGTTTGTCATTCTATAGGTGTGAGGCCTTTTCAACCTATCCTCGAACATATGATCTCCTTCATGTTGACAATCTCTTCACTGCTGAAAGTCATAGGTAAGAACATTTGCGCCTTTAAAGCTTAACCCCACCCCATCGTTTAGTAAGTAAGGTTCTCATTTCTAAGCGAACTAAAGAGACTATCCTGACATTAGTTATGTGCATCTTACAGATGTGAAATGAAGTATGTTCTGCTTGAAATGGATCGTATTTTGCGACCCAATGGATATGCAATTATCCGGGAATCCAGTTACTTCATAGATGTTGTCGCCCCTATGGCTAAGGGCATGAGATGGAGCTGTCGCGAAGAAGACACAGAATACAGCGGACAGAACGAGAAGATACTGATTTGCCAAAAGAAGCTTTGGTATTCAAAGGAGAGTTCATTATAAACATGGTGAAATTATATACAAAGTTGTGATTATATCTCTTTGGATAAGAGGAGTCAATATATTTACAATACCACCAGCCATTGGAGAAAAGCTCCAAAGCTCAAAGAGAATTTATTTGTTTCTATAGATTATGAGAAATTGAGATTTTGATTTTGAAGAAATTTAGTAAAAAAAAAATAACCATGTCTTGTGCTACTAGTTTCTTAGTTTCATTTCATGCTTATAATATTCTTTGTAATTTTATTTCATGTATCTTCTTAGAGTTGTTAAAAAAAAGTAACAAACATTACAGCCTCCTTTTTTATGTATCTAATTGATTGTCAATTTCTCATGAATGAAATGGTTAGCATTCAAACATTTCTTTTATTGTTGGAGGCTTGGAGTTGAGCTACCAATAGGTTCGACTTTTAAGGTTCTTTGCACTGGAATTTTAGTGCCTTTTTACATATATATATTTGTTCAGTTGAATCCGATGAAAGGCTACTTCAATGACAATTTAAGAGTAACCCAACGTGATAGAGATCATATGTTGAATATAATATGAAGTTCAATTGATTTGTCATCGTTCTAAGATGTACTTTTTTTTATGTAGCTTTGAAATCATGTAATTAGGAGAGGTATCTGTTGGGAAAACGCGGACCGATACAAAAATATATATGGTCAAAATAGTGGAAATAAAATGGGAAAACAATCACACCAAGAATTTTACGTGGAAACCCTTCTAAATAAAGGAAAAACCACAGGCCAAGAGGAGCAACTGATATTACTATAGCAAGAAATTTTTATACTGTGTAACCACGAGTACGACACTCAAAGTGACTACTACACACTCAAAAGGAATAACACTCTTTTGATTTACCACCGTACTAAAAATATCGCTCACACTCTATTTTTCTTCACATACTATTTTCTTGTATAGTCTATGGTATACCTCACTTTGCTCTCAAAATGATTTTTCTCTCTATTTTGGTGTGTCTTGAATTGATGAATTGATGGACCTTTTATAGAGAAAAAATGGTCCATGATGATGTAAGCGATGACATCAATGACCATAAGAAAATCAAACTTATGTATAATATTTCTTCCAAATCTGCCAACTTTTGAAATTATGAGATTTATCAAAGTTTGGCACATTGGGATGGACCCCACAATCTCCCCCTCCAGACCCATTCACTGGAAGGAGGTATCTCTATTTTCTTTAGAGAGAGCTCATACCGACAAGTTCTTTGCATAACTCGAACTTGTCTTTTGGTATCGTCTTGGTCAGCATATCTGCGGGATTTTCACTTGTGTGAATCTTTTTGACATGAAATGATTCACTTTCCACTTCCTCACGAATTCAATGATATCTGACGTCGATGTGTTTTGTCCTTGCATGTTACATGGAGTTCTTGCTCAAGTCTATTGCACTCTGACTATCACAATAGACAACCTACTCCATCTGTTGCAATCCAAGCTCTTGAAGAAATCGTTTGAGCCATATCATCTCCTTGCCGGCTTCAGTAGCCGCAATATATTCAACTTCAATTGTAGATAGTGCAACATATTTCTGCAACTTCGACTGCCATGATATAGCTTTCCCTGAAAAAGTAAACAAATATCCAGTAGTGAATTTTCTGTTATCAAGGTCACTTGCCATATCAGCATCTGTATAGCCCTTCAAGATTGGATTTAATGCTCCAAAACACAAGCATTCATCTGAGCTTCCTCTAAGATACCTGAGTATCCATTTCACAGCTTCCCAATGTTCTTTTCCAGGATTGTCTAGAAATCTGCTGACAATACCAACTGCGCGAGCAATATCAGGTCTAGTGCATACCATTGCATACATTAGACTTCCGACTACGGAGGAATATGGAACTTTAGCCATGTTCTCTTTTTCCTCCCTAGTTGTAGAACACATCTTCTTGCTCAACTTCATATGACCAGCAAGAGGTGTGCTAACAGGCTCAGCACTCTTCATATTGAAGCGCTCCAGTACACGTTCAATGTACTTTTTCTGAGACAAGTGGATCTTCCTTTCATCTCTAAGACGAGTGATTCTTATGCCTAAAATTTGCTTGGCATGACCCAAGTCTTTCATAGCAAAAGACTTACACAATTCTTTCTTCAACTCGTTAATCTTGGAAGTATTCTTGCCCACAATCAACATATCATCCACATATAACAAGAGGATGATAAAATCATTGTCAGAAAATTTTTGTACAAATACACAATGATCTGAGAAAGTCTTCTTATAGCCTTTGCTCCCCCATGACAGATTCAAACCTTTTGTACCACTGTCTAGGAGCTTGTTTTAGGCCATAGAGACTCTTCCTGAGTTTGCACACAAAATTTTCTTTACCATTTACTTTGAAGCCTTCAGGTTGTTCCATATAAATCTCTTCTTCTAGGTCACCGTGAAGGAAAGCCGTCTTCACATCTATCTGCTCAATCTCTAAATTAAGACTAGCAGCCAAACCTAGAACTGTACGTATGGAGGACATTTTCACGACATGAGAAAATATTTCGTCAAAGTCAATACCATTCCTTTGACCAAATCCCTTAACAACCAGTCTAGCTTTGTATCTGGGCTTCAAGTTGTGTTCTTCAACTTTAACTTTGAACACCCACTTGTTCTTCAAAGCTCTCATGCCTTTAGGCAATTTCACGAACTTATAAGTGTGGTTCTCATGCAGAGACTTCATCTCATATTGCATGGCTTCAATCCATTGATCCTTGTGCTCATCTTCCATAGCCTCCTCATAATATTCAGGTTCTCCCCCGTCAGTGAGTAGCACATACTCATTGGGTGAATAACGAGAGGAAGGAACCACTGTCTTGTGGACCTCCTAAGCGGGATATTTAATCCGTCCACAACTTCATGAGCAGAAGGATCATCAATAACAACATCATTGTTATTATCAACATCAACGTGTTGATTCGAGACATGATTCTGGGTATCACCATGGTCATCAAGCCCAACAACATCATGCACACTTGTGTGAGGAACTTCATCAAGATGAATTATGCCATTAAAACTTGATGATTCTACTTCTCCGCTTTGTCAATATCTTTAATGGTTTGATTCTCCATGAAAACAATATCACGGCTTCTCACAAGTTTCTTCTCAATTGGATCATATAGCCTGTAACCAAATTCATCAAGGCCATATCCAATAAAGATGCACTGCCTTGCCTTGGCATCTAACTTTGACCTCTCATCTTTTGGCACATGTTCAAAAGCTTTGCAATCAAATACCCTCAAATGGTCATAGGAAACATCATTTCCATACCAAACTCTATTTGTAACATCACTTTGCAAAGCAACAGTAGGAGACATATTAATAACATGTGCAGCGGTCAATAAAGCCTCACCCCAAAATGAGTTCGGCAACTTTGCTTTAGAAAGCAAACATCTAACTCTTTCCATCAAGGTCATGTTCATTCTCTCAGCCAAACCATTAAGCTGAGGAGTCTTAGGAGGAGTCTTCTGGTGTCTAATACCTTGATGCTTGCAGTATTCGTCAAACGGTCCACAATATTCACCACCGTTGTCAGTACGAATACATTTCAGTTTCTTTTTCAACTGAAGCCTGAAACTGCTTGAAGACACCTAACACTTGGTCTTTAGTCTTCAAGACATAGACCCAAAGTTTTCTCGAGCAATCATCAATAAAGGTGACAAAGTAGAGTGCACCACCCAATACTCTTGTCCTCATTGGGTCGCATAAATCAGAGTGCACCAACTCAAGCAACTCTGTCTTCCTTGAAGGAGGATTAGACTTAAAGGAAACTCTATTTTGTTTTCCAGCCAAGCAGTGCTTACACTTTTCTAATTTAGCACTTTGGAAATCTAACAATAATTTCTTCCTGGCTAGAACATTAAGTCCTTTCTCACTGATGTGGCTAAGCCTCTTGTGCCATAACGTTGAAGAGTTATGGCTCTCAACTGCATTTACCATATCAACACAAGTAGAAGTCGTAGTCCAGTATAGACCACGACGTTTGTTACCACGAGCCACAACCAAGGAACCCTTAATGAGTTTCCATTTTCCATCACCGTTGGTACTACATATTCTTCATCATCCAAAACACCAATAGAAATTAGGTGCAGACGAACATCAGGTGCATGTTTCACATTGTTCAAAACTAGTTTAGTTCCAACACTAGTTTCCAAACAAATTGTACCAATACCAACCACCTTTGATACAACCTCATAGCCCATACTCAAGGTTCCAAAATCACCAGGAGTATAAGAAGAGAAAAAATCCTTCCTTGATGTCACGTGAGATGCGGCACCAGTTTCCACAACCCAGTTTGACTCATCACAAGCAATATTTATTAGATCCGCATCAAGGACGATAACAAGATCTTCGGTGATGACGGTGGCTAGGCAATTTTCATTGCCATCTTCTTTATTTTCCTCTTTGTATTTGTTCTCCCTCTTCAACTTATGACAAAACTTCTTTGTGTGCCCTTTCATGCCACAATAATAGCACTCAATATCCTTAAGTTTGCCTCTAGATTTGCTTCTGTTATGTTCTCTATTTTGAGAACCACGAGTTTTGTTTCTCCCCTTAGATCCAGTTATCAGGACATCCGATGAAAAAGAACCTTGAGATTTTCTTCTCATCTCTTCGTTCAAGACACTACTCTTGGCGGAGTTCATAGAGATTGCACCATCCGGAGCAGAATTTGATAAAGAAGTTCTAAATGTTTCAAAAAAGTCTGGTACGGAACCAAGTAGAAGTAAGCCTTGAATTTCTTCATCAAATTTGATGCCCATAGCAGATAACTGGTTCATGATCCTCTGAAAATTATTCAGATGATCTGTCATCGGAGAACCATCATGATACTTTAAACTCAGCATTTGCTTTATTAAGAACATTTTGTTATTGCCAGTCTTCCGAGCATACAAACTTTCAAGACGCTTCCATAGGGTTCGAGCATGTATCTCCCCAGAAATATGGTTCAATACATTATCGTCAACCCATTGCCTTATGAATCCACAAACCTGTCTGTGCAACAGATTCCACTCTTCATCTATTTTATTTTCAGGCTTTATAGTGGTAAAGACTGGTTGGTAAAAATTCTTAACATAAAACAAATCTTTCATTTTTCCCTTCTAAATGGCATAATTAACACCATTCAAAGTAACCATTCTACTTGTGTTGGCTTCCATCGTTTTGCCCAAAAAATATAGCTATTGCAAACCAAAGTAAATCTTTTCTGATGTGAAAGTTCAGTCTATGCTGCAACCACAGAGCATACTCAGATAAAACATTGGCTCTGATACCAGTTTGTTGGGAAAACGTGGAATGACACAAAAATATATATAGTCAAAATAGTGGAAATAAAATGGGAAAATAATCACACTAAGAATTTTATGTGGAAACCCTTCTAAATAAGGGAAAAACCACGGGCCAAGAGGAGCAACTGATATTACTATAGTAAGGAATTTTTACACTGTGTAACCACGAGTACAACACTCAAAAGGAATAACACTCTTTTGATTTACCACCTTACTAAAAATATCGCTCACACTCTATTTTTCTTCACAGACTATTTTCTTATATAGTCTATGGTATACCTCACTTTGCTCTCAAAATGATTTTTCTCTCTATTTTGGTGTGTCTTGAGTTGATGAGTTGATGACCCTTTTATAGAAAAAAAATGATCCATGATGATGTAAGCGATGACGTCAATGACCATAAGAAAATCAAACTTATGTATAATATTTCTTCCAAATCTGCCAACTTTTGAAATTATGAGATTTATCAAAGTTTGACACATGGAGATGGACCCCACAGTATCATGGGTTTTCAAAAAAAAATAAATGACAGATAAAGAAAAGAAAATTTTGGTATAAAGATAGAATAAGTTACTATGAATGAACTCTTGATATCATGACAATATGAATGAGTTTATGAGTTATCAAACATGATGGGTAGGTTGAATATGACTTTGATGTCCTACCAATTTGTTATGACTTGCATGCTTATATTCTGAAATGTAGTTTTTTCTCCATTTTATTTGTAGATTCAAAATCACGATGATTTGATATGATTTGTAAATAATTCAACAGGATAACTTGATTGAATATAGAAAGTCATATCAATCTGTCATGACTTGCATTGCAATAGTAACTGATGTTGCTTTACCATCTCTATCACGCAACTTAAAAAATATTATCCCAGAATTTTTTATTAAATTTTAAAAAACTATTTTTCGTACAAATACTAAATCTGAACAAAAATATTTAAATAGTACTCTTATCTCAACTGTATTCATTTCGGCGTGTTCATTTTGTGCAAATTTGGTGGGCCTCTCAAGCTTGTTAATGGGCCTATTCAGAATTCAGATATTTGTAGTATAGCTCAATTATGCAAGTGGCCACTTTATTCATTTTTCGAGGCCGTTATTTAATTTATACCTGATATTAAAAGAAACTTATAAGTTTATCCGTTTTGAACATAACTTTAGAGGTACATGAATGAAGTTAAAAATTCGCCTTTGACTTCAAACATTTTTGTATGAAGTATGCCTTGTGAAGGTCTAACTTCAAATAATATTTTTGCCCGAAGTTTGATATGACTTTTCAAGGTTAACTTCAGTAGTTTTTACTGAAATTATAAATTTGACAAGGCCAAATTTGAACATTTTTTACTGAAATTATCTTTACTCTTTAGTTGCCGTAAATTAATTCATAATTTTCAAAGAAAGAATTGAAATTGCATCTAATATGAAAACAATTACACTTAATTAATGTATATATGTTTGGTCTATAAACATTTTTTTATTAATGAATCATTCTATAAGAATCGAAATTTTGCATCTAAATAACGTAAGTTTGCATTTCAATATTCGATGCACACTTTTTTTAAATCAAAAATTAAAAAATTGAATCAAAATATAATAAAATCAAATCGAAGAATCGATGGTTTACTAATAGGTGTTAAAGAATATGAGAAGTGGACCAGCTGCGTTAATGGAATGATGCCCAGTTATTGTTGTTTTTTGCGTCAGCTTATCAAGTGAAGGGTTGAAAGGAAAGCACGTGAATAAACTATATTCTCTTCATTTCAATTTATAAAAATATCGTTCGATTGGATGTGAAATTCAAAAAATATGAGAAGATTTTGTCAGATTTATACTATCCTTAAAATAAATTAATTTTTAAATAAAAGAGTACATTTTTTACGAACTTTTTGCTGAATAAGCGAGACCCAACATGAATAAAATATTAATGTATCATTATATATTTGTCAAATAAAAAAATATTTTTTTTTTCTCAGAACTAACTAAAAAGACAAAATATATCACATAAATTTAAACTGAGAAAATAATTCACAACTAGTTGCATTACATATATAGTAGGTATACATACATATTATCTTACATTACACAATACACATCGTATACTATAATTCATTATATCGATCGATCGATCACATGAGACAACATGCATTGACATTATCATCGTTAAAGAGGTTACTAACTTTGTCATCACCTCGATGAGTAACATGAAGATTGCCATGTTTGTCAGCAACATTATAACCATGCCTCCAGTAATTGTAACTGTCCCTATACTCACTTGTCATGTCTTTGAAGTAGTTATTTGATGATGTGAAGTATAGTGGTGGATTTGGGTATGGCCAGAATTCCGCCCGCTTCCCATGCCTCCGCACTGCTTTTAGCACCTTATTTCGATCTACATATCCCACCACCGTTACTTTCTCCATCTCTAGCTCCACCGATACCGATTCTACTCCTGTATGTATATACAATCAAATCTCTCTGTAACAGTCATTTTCTAGCTATAACAATCATGTTTTTTTTATGTGTGTGAAAATCGCGCGATCTTTCTATATTATTCTTTGTAACAGTATTTTGTTATAACACTTAAAAAATATCGAGATAAACGTTGTCACTTTCTCTGTCCCAATTTATATGACACACTTTTTTTTTAGTCTGTATTAAAAAAAATAATTTAGCTTTAAAATGTGTATCTTTTATCTTTGATGAATATATAGCACACAAATGTCTAAGATTGTTTTAAACCACAAATTTTGGAAGTCTTTCTTTTTTATCTTAAACTTTTTGTCAAGTCAAACAGTGTCGCATAAATAGGCACGGAGAGACGATTATTGAAAGGTCTGACTGTAATTAATTATTCCTTCTGTTTCGATCTGTTTGTTTGTCTTACTTTCTTTTTTAGTTTGTTTGAAAAGATGTTTCTTTCCCTTTTTTTGACACATCTTTGATTTTAACTTTCCTGGTGGCATATTCATCAAGACCACAAGATTAAAACACGTTTTGATACATTTTACATATATTTGATTTAAGATCACAAGATTCAAAAATCTTCTTTACTTTCTTAAATTTCGTGTCAAGTCAAAATCACACGAACAAATTGAAACGGAGGAAGTGTTAATTGTCATGAGCTAGTTCCATCTATCCATCGATCATCGTTTTATTTTAGTTAATTGTACCTCTAAGCTTGTAGACAGCATCTTTAATAACTCTCTCACACCCACTACAACACATCCTCACTTTGAGTTCCACAGTCTGTACAAAAACAAAATTAACAAAAATCAAGGATACATAAATTAAACTTCTATATATTGTAATTTATAAGAAATTAAAGCAAAAAAAAATAATTAAAAAATTGATTTAAAACCTGTAAAGAAAGTGGTCTAGCCTTAGTCATTTTGTGTTTGTTGATGCCTTGTTGATGATGAGGATGATGATATTGAAAAACACAATAACTATTTATGGCAGAGAAAAAAGATCCAAATAATTTCTCTAGTATGTTAACCATTTGTGAATATGTATATGTATATATGTAGATTGAATATAATTTCTAGGTAGCAAAAATTACACACATATATAAAGAGAAGGGAGAGGAAGAAAATATAGTTTTATAGTTATTAGGAAGCTTGGTTTTATCACCATTTATAATATAAAATATTCCTCCAACACAAGGCATATTTTTTCTTAAGTTCCAATCTCATGGCAAATAGATTCTAGTAAACCAACAAATTAAACTCCTAGTTTGTAATACAATAATATTTCAAATATAATTAATTAATTTCCCCCACTTTCTCATTCATGCATAGATTATAAATACATTATCTGTTTTTTTTCCTTTTAGAAAAAGAATAAAAATAAAATAGTGAAAGTATATATCCCATTAGGAAGGAATAATAGTGTCGATTTGACTACCATCAGACCTCTTTAATTATAATAATATTTCACTATAAAATATCGGAACAAACGATGTAACTTTTTTATTTTATTTTTCACCCGGTGTCTGAAGCCTGAATTAGAGTCCTAACTAAATCCGAATCGTGTTGCAAGATCCATTTAAGGTTGATTGCTCCCCACGGAATTTTCTCCATACCCAAAACTCGAATACAAGACATGTAAACTGGATTATTGTAGTGATGAAATGTAATTAATTAAGGTGGATGAAAACCTGAAAAAGTGCATTAAGCCTATATGGCAGCTAGCTGCTGACAGTGCTAAAATAATTTTAAAGGAGATGGATGGGCTTAAACAAACACAAATTGACATGTTTTGATGCAAAGCATAACCAAATATTCTCTAAATATCTCCTTTCTTAGGGGGTGGAGAAAGGAACTCTCTGTCACCATCTTCTTTTAATAAATCCCATAAATGGTGGAGCCACAATTTTCACGAAAAAGCACCGAATGTGTTAAAGTTATCATACAAAGTGGACAAGACAGTTTTATTTATACAATATATACATAAAAATAATTGTAATCGTATACTATATACTGTGCAATTTTTTTGTTCCCTCCCTAACCAAATACGTACATGTTTTGAAGTTCACTATGGAAGCATCACATGATATTTTCTGCAACTGGGCTAAGGTATTAACTTTTTGCACGTTGTATATCAGGTAAATACGTTTCACTAAAAATAAATAAATTGGAATTAGCTATGAACTTAATTCGCTGCTAAATTGCGCATAACTTATAAAATTTTATGATAATTTATCACTAATTAATAAGATTAGAAGAAAATCTTTTTTGTTTGGCGGTATGAATTTTTGTCTGTCATTAATTCCTATTTTTTAATTAGGGTTTAAAAAGTAACCTTATTTGAAAAATCATAGTACAGATTTTATGAAGATTCGACCGCATTTGTATGCCCATTTTCTGCAAAGCATAATATCATTTCTAATTAAACTATTGCATGCATCTTTTAGACGAATATTTTAATGATCTTAAAATTCGAGGTGACAAATTTTATTTATTTTTTCATTTACTGAAATACCTTTTACTGTAATTCAATAACATCTCTTATTTGCCAACCTTAACTTTTTTATTCGTTTAATAAAGGAAGACCTTAAGTACTGAATTATTAAATTGCTTTATATCGTTAGCTAACGAGATTTGTAACAAAAGTATTAAGTAGGTACAATTGAATGTAGAGCCACCTCGATTCAGGATGTTGAAATATTAATCGGATTGGAAAGCGAAAATTGGGGCAAAAGAATCTCTAGTTAGGGCCAATATGATATTTTTTTAATTATTGAAGAATGTATGCTTTTGCCGTGTGTTAGCAGTGTTTTAGGATTTGCCAGTAGCAGGAATATTAATACTGATTGAATGAATATTGTAATATATTCTCCCATTTTCTGCTTTGTATTTCAAAGACAAGATAAGATTCTTCAGTGGAGAGTTAGTCATGTTTATCCCTTTTTTATGCTCAAAACATGAAAGCACGAATAAAACCTATGAACAAACAGCAATTATAAACTAAGGGAATCAATTCTCAATTCACTTACACTTTGTATGGATGGTTGTTACGTATTGTTTCACAATGTATCGTATCGTATTGTATTGTATTGTTTTAATGAATATAACGTCTGGATAGATTGTATCTTTCTCCATTATTACATAATGTCGTGCATCCATAATTTGAATGATAAACCTACAAGAAAGCTAGGGTACGGGGTAGAGCTACAATGAAAAAGTAGGGTAAATGATAAGATAGAATTATTAAATAATAAATAAAGATAAAATAAGAAGAAAAATATTAAGGTAATGACGCGATAATGCAAAATGGGTTTTTTCGTTGTTACCTAACGATGATTTAAACTATATGATGCAATAGGATTTAAGTACTCCCTCCGTCTACTTTTAATTGTCATGTTGCGCTTTACGAAAGTCAATTTGATTAATTTTCTAAGTTAAATTAGATTATATTAATTCGATATTTTAAACAAAAAATTTAGATATTTAAAAACTATACGAAAAGTACTATAAATTGCAATTCTTTGCATATGATGAAAAAATACATTGTAAAATGTTAGTCAAAGTTCTTATAGTTTGACTCTAAAAAAGGAATCCGTGACAATTAAAAGTGCACGAAGGGAGTAACAATCAAAACAAACATTGTACTTAAACTAACAATACAATACAATGGGTAACAACCATCCAAACAAGGCGTTAAAAAAATAGAAATTAGTGATGAACAAATTAATTTTATAGCTAAATAATAAAATATATCGCTAATTTTATTTAGGAACGTATTATAAACATGTTATATTAATTGTGTTAGTAATTTAGCCACAGATTAGCGATAAAGTTTATAAAAATATTAGTGTCTTTTAGGCATTTATGTTGCCTCGGTCTTCCTTTTGGCCCTTAGGGAATCAGCTTCCGGTTCTGTTTTTGTTTCACTGCTGGAAATTAAATAGCGGATATTTCATCGGACATTATCGATCACCAAAAATATTATTATTATATTTTTTTATGACAAAGGAACTATAGTCGATCATTATCTATTGAGTCTGTATTTGATTAATCTTACTTTAGTGTAATACCTCATAAATCGCACAAGAGAGGTGAACCATACCAGAAAGGTCCGAAGATGCGAATCCAAGATCATTATTTGGGAGATTCTTGCTTAATCAACTGAGTTATACACGTTACTTTCTTTGTTTTAATTTGTTTGTATATTTTTGACTTAATACAGAGTTTAAGAGAGAAAAAAACTTAAATCTTGTGATCTTAAATTAAAAAGTAGTATATACGAAAATGTCTTTTAATCTTGTGATCTTAAATTACATGTGTGAAAAAGTTAGATTTAAAAAGTTGCAAAAAAAAAAAAAAAAAGGGACTAAAAAGAAAAATAAAAACAAATAAATTTTAATAAATGAAGTTTTGATTATTTACATTTTTCGATGGGCAATACCGATGAAGAAAGAAATCGACAGAAAATTGATTTCTCATTATCAAGAATTGAGATGGTTGTACTTGTTAGTATAATTGTTGATATGCCCTAAATTCAATTTCATATTCGATTATTAAAACATATTTTTTGTGAAAGTTATTCGATATAAATACATGACATTTGATATATTTCTTTATCATATATATTATTAATTGTTTGATTAAAATGATAATTCTAATTGATTAAGTTTTTTGAGACTTGTCAACATGATGGAGATCATGAAATGAGAGTCACCTCTCTTAATTATAACTTAATCTCAAATTTCTTAACCGTAAGATCATTAATTAAGATATTAGTGATTTGGTAGATTAATTTATATATGTGGTGGTCTTTATAGGGTAAATTTATATGATCTCATCAACTAAAATAGATATATAAATGATGTATATAAAGATATGATCATTGAATCGAGTCATTGAATAATTCCTGACGGAATGTGGTGTGAGAGTTTTCTTTGACTTGACTCCTGAGATTACCACAGTAATTAATAAGAATTGTTGTTTATTGTATTTTGGTATCAATTTACTATTGATATAATATTGAACCAATGGAGTCGTACGCTAACGAGTGTTTTGATCATTGCTAAAAGAGTAATTATTTATTATTTCGTAAATATAAATTTTTTTTAGTCAAACAATAAATTATTAGTTCATATAAAATATTATTATATTACTTACTAGCACAAAAAATATAATTTAATATTATGAATAAATTGAAGTTTTCTATTTTCAATTTTCAATATAAAAATAAATTATATCTCTAGGTTGAAATAAACGTATTTTTTGGATTGATATTATTACTATTACTATACTATATAAGAGTCTAGAGCACACATGTCGACGAGGACATGTGTGCTTCTCGGGATTACTTCAATGTTAAGGGGCATTTTAGTCATTTAAATATTTAAAAAGAATGTTTAATAATTTATATGTTTAGAAATTAAGTAAAAAATATTATAAATCACAATAATTAATAATTTATAAAATATATAAAATTATATGATTAAATAAAAATTTGATTGACTCTCAAAATTTTATCTGTGTCACATAAATTGAGATAGAAGGAATAACATATCTTGTTTGAAAATAACATAAAAAGTATTATAAATCACGAATATTAAAAATATTTAAATGACATAAAAAATTTGGTTGAATCTAGAAATTATATCGATGCCACATAAATTGAGACAGAAAGAGTTACATGTATTATTTGAAAATTATATAAAATTATATAAAAATATTATAAATTACAATAATTAATAACTTAAAATATTTATAAATTATAAAAAAATTGTTTGACTCTCGAATTTCATTTATATCACATAAATTAAGACAAAAAAATTAACATATATTGGGCCCGTGCTGGCACGGGCACCAATATCTAGTATATTATATATGTATGGTATATTGGTATGTATATATATTTATTAGTACTTATAATTAATATAGTAATATTTATGAAAATATCTTAATATAATACTATTAAGGGAAAAGGGTCAAAAATGCCCTTAAGCTATGCGAAAGGAACAAAAATGCCCTCAGTTTGTAATTTGGTCCAAAAATGCCCTTGGTGTCAATACTTTGGTCCAAAAATGCCCTTATTGTTATTTTAATGGGTCAAAAATGCCCATTTTCCAAATAAATATACATATATATATATATATTAACACATTCTTTTTCTAATAATATTTTTTAAAAATTAGCAAATGTTTATCCTACTTCAATTCAAAAAAAAATAAAAAATAAAAAATAAAAAATTTCTTATTTTATTATAATTACTTTTTATCGTTATATAAATAAAATTAATGATGAATATAGTATGATCTTATATATATGACATATATTATCGGTCGAAAGGATACATGAAGTTATTTTATTTTATTTGATAAAGTGAGATTAAGAAGAAAAAAATTATTTCCTACATTTTTATTTGTTAAAGTGATTTTAAAAGAAAGAAAAACAAGTATAGGTTTTTTAAATAATATTTTAATTAGGAAGAAGATGTGTTCAAAAAGAAAATAAATAATATATTTATTCAGAAAAGGGTATTTTTGACCCATTTAGTAACTATAGGGGCATTTCTGGACCAAAATATTGACTACAAGGGCATTTTTGAACCAAAGTATTGACACCAAAGGCATTTTTGAACCAAATTACAAACTGAGGGCATTTTTGTTCCTTTCACATAGTTACTATTATAAATAAAAGTTGTTTGTGAATCCAATGTGGAAATGGAGTTTCAAAAAGTGTAAACTACACAAATCCATAAATGGAATCCAATTTTGGTCTTTGGAATTGAATCAAGGGAATTAAAGCTTTGAAAACCCATAAAAGGACTACAGGCCCAACATATGTACCCATTCAGAATGAGATTTTAATTTTTTTTTTCAATGTAAAAAATTTCATAAAGTCAATTATGGAGTCATACTTATGTGAGAAACAACACTTAGTAAAAAGTGTGCGAGCATCTTATCAAATCAAAAGAGTAAACATTATTGATAAGAAAATTGTTTATTTAGAGTTGTAAAATTTCAACATAATATTTGTTCGCAAGTTTCACTGATTAAGAAAAAAGACTGATCTTAATGCTTATATACTAAAGTCTTCACACTATTGAAGAAATTTTAAATAATAGTTCTCTTTACTACATCTATTTTGAAGCTCTTTATATGTAAACAAATTTTAAACTCAAATAAACTTGCTCAAACATTATTTTCATCTTACATTGCTTGTTATTTGTGATCCTATAGCACTTTTAACACACTATATGTGACATTTCCTAACTCCTAAACATACAAGTGGAGAAAAAAATGAAGGAAACTAAGCTATTAGACATACATATATATATATAAATAATTATGTATCTTACCACAAATTAAGAGTTTTCTATCATATATTGAGAAAAATACACTTAGATACATGTATTTTTGCTACTAGATGCACTAAAATAGGGAGAGAGGCAAGCAAGATAGGGAGGGTGGTGAACGAGATAGTCACATATCTCAAATACATACGAATCACACTAGATATGCATATATCTGGTGTGTTTCACATGTATCTGATACTCCAAATACATAGGAGAGTTGCGAGCAAGATAAGAGAGAGAAGAGCGAGATTTGTTATGTATCTTAGATAATGTGAATCAACTTGGATACAGTGTATCTAAAATAAACTACACATAATTTTAACCCCATGTATCTCGAAATATATGTATATGAATGTATTTGAAAGCAACAAAATTTGATAAGATTCGTTATACTAAATTGCAAACTAATGTGTATCTAAATAATTAATTTCTAAACTAATAAAATTTTCCGTAAGTTATCCAAAAAAATGAAAGCATATGGACGCATGGAAAGGGACTTTATTAGTGGGGTTATAAGCATAATAGAATTAATTAATTAGTAATTTCCCTACTTTTCTTCCTCCAAATTTTCATTGTATATACGATTAAAAAAAAGACTACTAGGTAATCACCAAAAATTTGTGGTGGAGCGGACACAAATCCACTTTTCTTATACTAGAATTTTTTGGTTCAAAGACTTAAATATAGAAAAAATATTGATAAGGAGCATTTTCTTTTAATAAATTTTACGCAATACCAACTTAAATAAAGTTTTTGCATTTGATGGGATCATATTTGAAGTGATTTTTAATTTTGTCTCTGTTGCTCATTTGATGAAGTAGATCAAAATATCTTTATTTATGACCTAATTTTGTAGGGCATGAATTTAGAGAACAATTATCATATTTGACTTAACTTTTATCTTGTACGACCTGAATTTGGTAGAAATTAAGTTATATTTTTATGACACAACTTGTAGATTACAAAGTTGAAGTTTTGCCTCTATCAAATTAGTAATTAATGAGACTTATGCCTAAGTTTTAGGAACTAAACTATATCTTTTACGATATAAGTTTTGTAGAAATTAAGTGACATAATTTACGATATATTATGATATACCAAATGTAAATTTATGTAGAGCAAGAAAATTATTTATTATTTTGATGTTAAAAGTATTTTCAATCACTTATTTTTTATTTACGGTGCTAGAAGACAAAAAATTTAAAAAATCAAATTTAAAGGACATAAATTAAATACTACTCTAAAACATAAATGTTTATGCAAATGACTCAACTTAAATTAATCGAAATCCCAGTATAAATATCAAACACCAAACTAGTAATTAACGAGACTCATTCAATTTATTTTACTAACACCTATATGTTCAAGACCAAACTCATACACCTCACTATCCACCAAGCAATATTTTGACTTTTGCAATTGGCCAACTTATTTGTTACTATTTTATTAGAAGATCCATTTTTTATTTTTATTTTTTAATATGATCAAATAATGCCACAGAAAAGGAAAAATACAGAAAGATGAATTAAATAAGATTGACATATTCCTGTATTCCGTTTTTCCGCCGACTTTTCATGACTAGCCTGATTACATACACCTACATAAATATACAATAATAAGTAAATAAATTAAAAATAAAATGTTAATAATAATAATGTAATGGTTGATTAGAAAATTTTAAGATGAACAAAAATATCAAAAAACACCACCTCAAGTTATAATGAAAATATGTAATGGGTTGATTATAAATTTTTATAATTATATTGAATCGTTACATGAATATTATTTCTTAATGTTGTTTTTGTTTGCATTAAGTAGTTTTGATTTGGCTAAAATAAAATAAATATATCATCAATAATTGACTAAGCTATAGCTTGGTAATTGTATAATTTTTGAAACATAATTATATGAATTTCATGTATAATTTATTCGATGCATAAATAATCTAATATAGGTCACTTAATTTAAATAAGAAAGAAGTGGATGAAAATGATAATATGACTACTTCTTTTTCCTGCCAACCCACATCCACCCTATGTTTAGTCAAGTAGGCAGGGGAGATATATCCGAATCTTTTTTAGCGAAAAATTTATTTATATACATAAGTTTAATTTCTATATATTAAATTTTCTTAATTTTTATATGTATATATATTTTTTATATATTTAAACCACTAGCTCCTTCTTAACTAATTGAGAGGTTTTATATCTGACATGATATAATAAAACTCTATTTTTATTTTTATACTAATAACATAAACATTTGACCAGAATTCTATTTTAGTATTTTTAATAATAATAAATTGTATGCACATGTACCACTTGATAATTATTATTACTCAAGACTCCTCTATTTTCTTTTATACTAATAACATAAAAAATTTATCGTTATTATTCAAACTCAAAAAATAAATAATGTTGGAAAAATTTCATCCTCTGCTTCCCTTAGTAATTGCCCTAAGACTCCTTAAGTTGGTAAACAAATTAATGTCAGCCATAAATTAGACTTATTATTCGGGATTATAGCACTGAAAAATTCTAGGTATAATACCTAACTTTTTGAATTTGACATTGTCATCGATGCATAATCGTATGAGCTACTATTTTTTAAATTTTAATTATGTATAGAGAAAAAAATAAAATTTAAAATTTATGAGTTTGGAATTTTAGATCTTTTAAATTATTGAGTTATAAATTAATAATTTATACATATTAAATATTTTTTAAAAAGATAAATACAATATTTAAATTAAATTATCAAATTCGATTAAATATGTACGTACGCTCATGATTATCCTCCTAAACTTAAATATTTTTTTCACTCAGGAACTATACAAATAATTTTAAAACAATACATTTGATAAGAGTTTGGAATTTCATATTAAATAATATGAACTTATAAGTTTCACTTCATTTAGTTCATACATTTTAGGTTCGTTAGAAAGATATATTTTTGTTACAAAATTTATAAATCTGTTAATAAATGTTATTTGATAGAAATTCATATGTTAAAAGTACTTTTTATCCCATAAATAGTTCTCTCAATCTCTTTTTTCCCTTTTTCATTTAAAGTCTAAAGAGAAGCATTTTCAATTACTTTCTCTTAACAAAATTTGTGAGGCATTGATTAGAGCCGTCAAAATGGGCTGGCCCAACCCAACCCAACTCAACCCTAACGGGCTAGAGAGTTAAATGGGTTAGGACGGGTTGATCTTTTTAATTAAAGGGCCTATAAAATAGCAGCTCAACCCAGCCTTAAACGGGCCACGGGTTGGCCGTTCAACCAAAAATAAACAATATTGATCTCTTAGAAAGAGTATCGAACGTTGATTTCTGATGAACACCACATTTATAATACATACAGAAATTCATTCATGAATTACACACACTTCAGTGAATACTTACAAAACAACATAATTGCCAAGATACAACATTCATAAGATTCATCCGAGCAAAAAAATTACATGATCACTTTTTCATAAATAAGACAACAAAGGAGAAATGAAAAAATTAGGCATAAAAATAAAAGTAGAAGAGGTTAAAAATTCATAGTTATTAGAACTTCAATAATGTATATATATATTAAATATTTTTAAAATTCATAGCCCATGGGCTGGCCTCTGAGGCTCGCGGGTTGGGCCTATGAGGCTAGCGGGCCAAATGAGGCTGAGCCAAAAAGACTCGTTCCTAAATGAGCTGAAAAAATTAAGCCCAACCCCACTTAACTCAAGGGTTGGGTTGGACCGGCCTAACGGGCCAAATCCATTTTGACAGCTCTAGCATTGATCAAAAGATATGATTCAAAAATAAAAGAGTAACGTCTTAAATGTTATTTATTGTGTGGTTTGATTAAATCTTGATGATAAAATCATTATTTTATTTTTTCATTTGTTCATACTATTTTCAAAAAATATTTTAATATGCCTTTAATAAGTAATTTTTTAATTTTAAATTAGTAACATTATTAATATTTATAATCTAACAATTTGATGATATTTCAATTCTAGCCATGGAAAGATTTTTATTATCCTTATTCTAACACTACCTGCACCACGTAAATCAGTACCAGTTAGGTACTCTATAAAAATTGAAAAAAAAAAACTTCTTATTATTCTGTGGCCAGAATTTTTTTTATTAATTTTTCAAAAACTAATTTTTATTTTATAAAAAATATCTTCAATTCTTGTTGGAATATTGAGAAAATCCTAACGACCACGTGAATCATGCGTGGCACCAAATCACTACCAAAGAAAGAATCATTCTTTAGTTTCTTCTCCTTCAATTTTTTATTTTCAAAGAACAACAAAACATGGAAATTAAATTAAGGATTGAAAAGAATAAATAATAATTATGTAGTAGATTTTTTTGCCTTTTTTTTTTTCACAAATAAAGCCAAGATTTCACATCATTATTATCTTTATCATAATAGTTATGATACCTTCATCATTATTATAGGGTGGCTCTTTTGTGAAAGAGGAGAAGTCAGAAGAATAATAAATATACTATTTTTTTTATAGGGTTTGGTATTAAATTTCCTATTCCTTTCTTCTTGTGGCTTTTTCTTGGTTATGCCGTTTCAATTTCAGGTAATATATTTTTCCCTTTTTTCTTGTTTTTTATGTGATTTTGGTATTTGGGTGTGGATTTTCTTGATATGTCGAGGTAGGGTATTGAGTTTTTGATTAGATCTGATAAAAGATTTGTTTTTTTTTTACTGTTTATGATTAGATATGGATATTTAGGCTGTAAAGTTTGATTCTTTATTGATTTGGGTTTGAATCTGAGGCTAAAGATTGATTCTTTATTGTTTGGGGGTTTGAATCTTGTTATATTGTTCTTTTGGGTATGAGTTGGAAACCATTTTTTTGATTTATTCGAGTGTTTGTTGTGTGTGGATGCTGTTTGGGAATCTTTTTGTTAATTGGAATTAGTGCTAAGACTATTGGTAATAAGGGTTTGGTTATTCAGGGTAGTTTTGTTATGGAAGGTGGGAGATTGGTTTAGGCTTTTAATTGGATTTTTGTGTGGCAATTGTATTATGAGCTTATGGGAATCATGTTGATGACTTAGGCTTTAGGATGAGGTTAAGTTTTGGCTTTTTGAGATAATTGTAGAAGTTAATAGTTCTGTTGAGGCTTGGATAAAATTAGTACTCTGTTTTGAAGAACCTTGATTGTTCTTCTACTGCTATTTATTGTTTTGAAAGAGGTTCTAACGAAGGGTACAATGAAGTTCTTTGAATTTCACAGTTGTTTAAATGAGTAGTCTTGTAATTGTAACTAATGGTGTACCTTTTTACTTATTTAATCTTGTACCACTATTTAATGAAAGGATTGTATGACAGTATGAGCTTTGAGTGACGAATTTGACATAGGTTTGTTGTTAATTCTTAATCCAACTATTTAGTACTTGTTCCTACTCTTTGATTGCTAGATGTAATATGAGATAGTCGCAATATGATTTGGAAGGCTGGTATACAGACAGATTTGTAGGAAGGGTTATTGTTACCTGCTAATGTCCTAATGATAATTTGAAGTCTCGGACAACAATGAATGAGCTGGTCTTTCTTTGTGCTTCTCTAGGCAAGGATGTTGATTGGGATCCTTGATTAGTGTGTTTGCATGTTAGAACATAATTGCATTACTGAACTTGTCGAAATGTTGCTCTGTCGTTGTCTTTCTTAAGCTTGATTTTTCTTAGTTGGTTTCTATGGGTGTTCTCTTTTTATGTAGTATTGTGCCTTGGACATACTGACCTTTTTCTCTTGGTTATGATTTTTTCAGGGTCAAGTAGACTTCAATTCCAACAGAATAATATTGTTTAGGACATGGAGCAAGTTTGCCTTTTCTCAGATAACTTTGGGTATCAAGCTTTCTCATTTCAGGAAGTCCTCGATTGGCGGTTCCTCATCTGTGGAGATTTCCTTGTTGTTTCCTTTGTCAATTGCACATAGTGAACAGCTGCTCTTGAGTGATCAGTACAGGAGACCATATGCCATTTCCACATAAGCTAGGTGTTGGATGTTTAGTGCAGTTCCACTAGTAAGCAGCACACCTTATGATGCCAATTGTGACTGTACTGTTAACTACCTCGTGCAAGTTTTTTATTTCTAGCGCATCGCTGATACGACACCCATTCAGGACCTTTGGAAACCATCCTCTGAGGTATTGCTGTGGGTTGTACTTTACTTTGTTGTAGTGCTTATATATTCTAGTAGTCTTACATCATTTCCTCTGTCTCTATTCACTACAGGGCTAAATTCAGCAGACATATGTATGATGTTTCTATGCATTGTTGAGAATTAGTTAGCTCTTTACACACTTGCTTCGGGTTTGGTAGTTTCTAGAGACCTCTTCTTCACAATTTGGTTGACTGAAGACTTGGTATCAGACGGAAGTGTTATTGGAGGCAAGGAGCTAATGTGTTTTTGAGAAAGAAAGGTTCTGTGACTTGGATGTATAATTCGATCTGTTGAATTGAGCTATTTGAATCTCAGTTAGCTTTGAAGTGGTATCAAGATGCACTGCAGCACTTGCCTTTGCTTGCTTTCTCTCCCCTGTTACAGTTTTGGTCTTTCTTCTGCCATATATCTTACAAATAAGGCTGTGAAGCCCATCCGTCCTATCATTGCTGATTCTGCCCTCATCAGTTTTGCAGAAGGAAATTAAGGGGGATTTTGCTGAATCAGCCAGGCCATAGTTCCTTTTAGTATTTTTTTTTTCTTTTACAGTCATCCCGAGATAGAACAAATCCACTTTGTTTGTGTGTGTCGTCACTATACTCCATTTAATAAGAGTCCTACGTGCTATTGAAGCTGCTGAAATGGAAAGGTTCTGGTTTCATTTCGCTTATCGTTTTTTTTTCTTTTTCGAGACTCCTGTATGCTTATCTAATCCTTCTTAATGGTGCAGGTACCAGATAATTAAAGAAGTTGGTAATGGTACGTTTGGAAATGTTTGGCGTGCACTTAATAAGCAGACTGGTGAAGTGGTAGGTGCCTATGTGTTAGGAACAACTTAGAACCTACTGATGTTGCTGAATTTTCGAAGTCCTCTAATACTATTCATTTGTCTAACACAGGTTGCGATTAAAAAGATGAAGAAGAATTATTATTCGTGGGAAGAGTGCATAAACTTGAGAGAGGTCAAGGTTAGATGATTTCATTCCCTTTGGCCATATTTGTTTTTTTCTCTGCTGTGAATTCAATAACCGTGAATTCTTTTGCAGTCTCTGAGAAAAATGAACCATCCGAATATTGTGAAGCTCAAGGAAGTGGTTAGGGAGAATGACATTTTGTACTTCGTGTTTGAATACATGGTATGTCATGGTTTACCTTTGTAATGTATATTTGTGACCAGTCGGTTGACTGAGTGTCTAAGTTTGAACGAGCTTTTGCAGGAGTGCAATTTATACCAGCTTATGAAGGACAGAGCAAAGCTTTTCTCAGAATCCGAAGTGAGAAATTGGTGCTTCCAAGTATTTCAAGGTCTTGCTTACATGCATCGACAAGGATATTTTCATCGTGACCTTAAGCCAGGTGTTTTGACCTTTCCTCATTTTTTGTCTGTAAATGCTGTGGATGATGATGAAGAGTTGGACTTAACAGAACTATCTTATTGTACGATATGTACTATACTCTCTTTTATTTTCCTGTGAGAATCCTTTGTCTTGAAGACTAAAATATCTATGGTGATCAGCATCCCTGCTCCCTACCTTTCTCTTATTTGTTTTTTTTTAAAGATATGTTCTTTCCCTCCAACAGCTTAAGCTCAAATTCTTTATTTAGTCTGGCTCTTACTTGCAGCTGTCATTTTAGTTTTCTTTTTGAAATGTTTACTGCTTTTTGAGTTGGGTTCACTGAGCTAAATATGCATTCAGGAAATACGAGATATACTACAAGCTATGTTGCTCAAACTCTTCAAAAATGTCAACTATGCATGTCGGATTCTCCAAAAATAGTGTATTTTTAGAGAATCCGACACGGATGCGGCATCGAAAGTGAAGAGTCCGCATAACTTAGATACAAGGCACCAAGGAAATCTAGAAAAGCTTATACATTTTATTTGGGTTTGTTGTGTAAATATGCATGCAGTCGTGACAATCTGCATGTTATAGCAGTTGAAATATGTCTCTTATGTCTATGACATCATAGTTCATTCCATTGTGATCTGACCCATTTTAACATGTGATACTGATGGTTGTGCAGAGAACTTGTTGGTTTCGAAAGATATAATTAAAGTTGCTGATTTTGGTCTTGCTCGGGAGATCAACTCTCAGCCTCCATATACGGAATATGTATCAACACGTTGGTTAGTATGCTGGCTCTTCTGTATGTTCATACGTCTAAATGGTTAGTTTATTTTTTCCTGATATCAATTATGTGGCACTGCAGGTATCGCGCTCCTGAAATTCTTCTCCAGTCACCCATCTATGGTCCTGCTGTCGGTACGTAAAAGATGAACACTATCTGTTTCAGCTATTTCTTTCTGGATGTATATTGATTATCTTTCAATACTCTGCAGATATGTGGGCAATGGGTGCTATAATGGCTGAGTTGTTTAGTCTTCGTCCTCTGTTTCCGGGTTCAAGGTATGCATCTGTGGTTATAAATATTGATTTCTCTGTGGCCTGCATAGAAATGTATATAGAAGTGGATAGGGAGGGATGGTGGATTGAAATGTCATTTGCAATCCATTTACGTTCTGATGACAGTCGGCTGTATGCAATCTTTGGGTGCAGTGAAGCAGATGAGATCTACAAAATATGCAGTGTTATAGGGACCCCAACCAAGAGGGACTGGGCTCAGGGACTTGAACTTGCTAGTGCTATTAACTACCAATTTCCGCAGGTAACATAACTCTTCCTTGATATGAAGCTATCTGTTGTTCCGGGATTCTTTAATTGAATTGCTATTCTTAAAGGATTTTCAGATTAGCTTCCCCCCCGTCCTCTTTTTTTTTTACTTTTGAATTCAGTTCTTCGCCTTTCAACTATTGAAAAGGAGGTCCTTTTAGTTCCCCTAACGGAAAAAAATGATGTTAAGTAGCAAAGTGATTTCTTTTGAATGTGGGTTGACACCTTTCCCTGGTTTTATTTGGCAGGTTGCTGGTGTAGATCTCGCATTGCTAGCTCCATCTGCCAGTGAAAATGCTATTAGTCTAATCACAGTAAGAAGTGGCTAAAAACATTCGTATCACTTTCTTAATTGTTCGCAACATCGTCATATATGCAACCTTTCTGAATACACCTTCTAAAAGGGAATGGAATAACTGATAGCTTGTCATTTCATCTTTTTCTGTTACTTGCTGCAGTCTCTTTGTTCATGGGATCCTCGTAAGAGGCCGACGGCAATCGATGCTCTTCAGCATCCTTTCTTCCAGGTGGACAACTCCTTCCCTTTTTTAACTTAATGTACATAAGTCAGTGTCTCTCTCTCTATTATATTAGATGATATCATTTGTGATGTGGCAGAGTTGCTTTTACGTACCTCCATCACTACGCACCAAGGCTGCTGCTGCTAAGACTCCTCCTTCTGGTTTGTACTGTCTTCTATATTACTAGTAAGGAAACTTGGGTTTTATGTTGTTTCGATGAGCTTAAAAGGACTTTTTTATTGTAGCTGTTGTGCGGGGTGCAGTGGAGCAGAAGTACAAGTGGTCATCTGGGTTGTTGCACAATCCCAAACCTAGCAGCAACTTCTCAACTGTCAAGTCACAGCTGCCGTTTAACGCAGGTGACATATAAGAATTTAAAGGATTTTACTGTGATCCAGCTAAATCAGAGGCCTAGTATTCTTTGCACTAACCATTTAATATTTTTCTTTCCTGAATTTAACTGTGAAAGAACCATCTATCCTTTTAGCTACACACACAAAAAGTTCTTACCTTCTTTATTCTGATTCTTATTCAATTTTTTCCCACTGAAACTGTGTAACAGGTGTACAAAGGAAGCTGGATATGAATTATCAGGTATGTTTTCCTTGGAAACAACCTGTTCTTATTTTTCCCATCTGATAGACAAGACATATGTTGTGGCTAGACGTTGGGGTATTCTACCTGAATCTAATTTCTGCAAACAATTGTTCAGGATCCAACGAGGAACGATAAATTCCTGCAAGGCTCTGTTAACCAACAACCAAAATATCGACCTCCTGGAAGGAACATTCCAAGCGATCCAAGTGAGTCATTCAAACTCTTTTTTTTCCCCAAGTTATCTTGGCCAGACCTCCCCCCTATTGGAACACTTGCATTGTTGTGCCCCTGAAGCTAGTTATTCTTTTGAGCTTGGCAGTGGTTGGTTCCGGAGTGAAGAATTTTGCCGTTTCTGATGTAGCTGACAAGCTGGGAAACATGAATATTGGCCCTGGCAGAGGACCTACAATGCAGCCAGTAGTTAAGCCAATGAAGGCAGGAGGATGGCATGGGCAGCACGACTTGTTCCATGGACGGTCTAAAGAGTTTCTTCCGGGAAGAAGCTTTTCGAGGAAAGTTGCTGGATGAAGAAATGTCATAGCTGAGAGTGTCCTACTTTGTTCTAGTGTTCTATTCGCGATAAAAGTCTTTATGTGCATGGCTAAATTTGATATTTCTTTGGTGAAGCCTACAGTCTTTGTGCTTGCAAGATTTTTGTTTAGTTTTTGGTGAATACTGTTACATCTTCGACGTTCAAGATGTTTTGAATAATGTATTTCCTTGTTTTGCTTGAATAAATGGTTTTGCTCAGCAGCTCACTGATAGTGTCTGAGAGTTCTTACATTAATGGTGTATGTAATGGGAAATATAGACTATAGTATGTAACACATTAAATCTTTTGTGCATAAATGAAGTTGCCCTGGGTAAAACAGAGACTTTATATTCAAGAGCATCCCGTTAAGCAGGTTCAAATTTGGTTTTCTTCTTTTGAACCTAATTAAACTCTTCGTTAATTTTGTTACTCTTATCTCTAATTAAATTTATCATCTATTTCAGTTTAACTAAGATACAGTATTTTTCAATATTACCTTAACTTGTTCTTCTGCTAAACTACCAGCTTGTTTGGATGGTTGTTACCTACTTTATTTTACTATGTGGTCAGGTTGAATACATCAATTGTTTTGATGGTTGGTTAATTCTACATCATACCCTACTTTTCTTATTGAATCGTCATTCACATTGTTGATAACATTATGTAACCACGAAAAATGATACAATTTATTCCATAATAACCATCAAAGCAAGATGTAAAGATCAAAACAAAACAAAGAATGATTATTCGTTTATACATGAAGCAACACTAAAAGCTTTGTTTCCATACTTGCAAAAAATTGATCACTAAAGCTAAAGTTCTAGATAACTAACTAAATAAATATAAAGACGTTTAAGAACTACTTGATTCCTCATGTCAACTCGAAAGCAAAATCTTGAATTGATTTTCTCCCAACGTATCGAGATCACGTCATTTTCTTTCAGATTCCTCCTTTTGACAAAATCCTTTGTCCATGCTTTGACAAGGTGAAAGCTGTTAGTTGACCGTTTCTTGAGGGTCAAAATATGCATTGTTTGTGTATCCATATCGAATACATTATGCAAATTATGCTCTGTTCTTCCTCGTTCATAAAGGGTAATATGTAATCATTCACGTCTTGCCGAGATGTAATAACCTCGAAGCTCCATTCACATCACTTCTGGTTAGCTTCTTTGATATCCAGTGACCTTCCTCTCCGTTTGATTCGTTTCTCAGCTTGATTTTCTTGAGGGGAATAAATTTCTCTTCCCCCAATTCCTGTAACAACGATCTTTTAGGAGCATTGCTACCCGATGCATTTAACTCCCGACTTGATGAAGCAAAAACACAAGAATTGGGGTTTGAAGTGATTTCATGAACTTGTGTAAAGAGAGTCAAAAAAGGTGAATTAGAATCGTCCTTGCTGCCGTCTATGGAAGAGAAATCAATAATACTATTAGAAGACGACGGATGAGGAAGAGAATAGCTAATTGGTTCTGAAAATGGCGGAAACAGAGACAACATTAGAAAATCGTCGGGAAATTGATCACTATTTTCCATAACGTAAGAGAAATAAAACAATGTGAAAAGTAATATTCTGGAGTGAAGAAGAAAGGCTGGGTACTGATCCTAAACATTGCATCTTTTGTACATAGATTAAGTAGCCCTGATTAAACCAGAGACTTGATAATCAAGTGCTTCCCAATAGTCTGTTAGCACAACAAGGAGACTAACATTACAATTTACACAGTTTTGATCACACCAATAATAGAAACCATCTGTTTACTGTTGCCGGTGAAGAAACTAAGTTTTCACATTGTTGATGTCAGACATTATGTAATCACAGAAAATGATACAATACAACGCGATACATTATAGAATAATAAGTAACAACCATCAAAACAAGATGTAAAGATCAATTCAGAACAAATAATGATTATATAAATGAAGCAACACTAAAAATCTTTGTTTCCGTACTCACAAAATTGATCATTAAGCTAGGATAACTAACTAAAAAAAATATGAAAAAATAAACATCTTAAAGATCTACTTGATTCCTCATGTCAACTCGAAAGCAAAATCTTGAATTGATTTTCTCCCAACGAATGGAAATCACATTTTTTTCTTTGAGGTTTCTCCTTTTGACAAAATCCTTTGTCCATGCTTTGACAAGGTGAGAGCGAAAAGCTTTCGTTGTATCGGATCTCGGGACATTAATAACCGGTGAGGGGGACACGCATAAGCCGTATGCAGCGGGTCTCATGCTTGTTCTCCCTAAGTAGCCTGTCAAGTACAATAGGGTGGAAACCTATTTCAGCGATGACTACATAACAATAAAGTGCTTTGATGATAGAAGTAGTAAGATGATGGACGACTTTCTGTCCAGAATTGAGCATATATCGTCGGGGTTTAGGTCAGTTCTAACAATTTACTTCCATAACATAGGCTAATTCGTTGGGATTTTCTTGCTAAAGCACCTGGTGTCTAATATGCATTGTTTGTGTATCCATATCGAATACATTAACATCAACTCCGCACAATTGTTTGCAAATTATGCTCTGTTCTTCCTCGTTCATAAAGGTAATATGTAATTATTCACGTCTTAAAGGACACTATGAATTTCTGGTTATTCCATTTGGTCTTACAAATGCACCTTCTTCATTTCAGAGTCTTATGAATGCTGTTTTTAAACCACTCCTTAGGAGGTCAGTATTGGTTTTTTTTAATGATATATTGGTGTACAGCAAGGATATGCCAACTCATGTGCATCATTTACAAGCTGTGTTTGAATTGATGAAGCAACACCAGCTGTTTGCCAAAGGTTCTAAGTGTGCTTTTGGGGTACCTGAGGTAGAGTACCTAGGTCATTTCATCAGTGCTAAAGGGGTAGCTACTGATCCTAAGAAGATTTCTGCAGTACAAGCTTGGTCTGTCCCTACAAATATCAAACAACTGAGAGGGTTTCTTGGTTTAACAGGATATTATAGGAGGTTTATTCTGAATTTTGGATCAATTGCTAAACCTCTCACTGAATTGTTAAAGAAGGATAAGTTTGTTTGGAATGAGGGTGCTACTACAGCTTTTCATGTTCTCAAAGATGCACTGGTGACTGTACCTGTCTTAGCCTTACCAGACTATGATAAACCCTTCATAATTGAGACTGATGCAAGTGTCTTGATGCAGCAAGGGCATCCAATTGCCTATATCAGTAAGTCATTGGCATCTCGACATCAGGCTATGTGTGTGTATGATAGGGAGCTGTTAGCTATCATATTTGCAGTTACTAAGTGGTCTCATTATGTATTGGGAAGACATTTCACTGTGAGAACTGATCAAAAGGCACTAAAACACCTCCTTGAACAAAGTATTCATACTGATTTTCAGGTTGCTGGTATTTCTTAATTGATGGCCTTTGATTTTACTATTGAGTTCAAGAAAGGGACTGACAATAAGGCTGCTGATGCCTTGTCAAGAAATCAAAGTGCTGAGTTGTTGGCTATTTCACTCTTAACTCCTAATGATACACTTTTGGAGAGAATTAGCCTAACATGGACCTCTGATGCTGAGTTGCAAGCTGTTATTCTCAAGTTACAAGCAAGGCCTTATAAATTCTTTACTTGGATTGCTTCTCAACTAAGGTGGAAAGGCAGGCTAGTAGTAGGATCTGATTTGCAGTTAAGACAGACCATTATTCAGTTGTGGCATTCAACACCACAAGGTGGTCGTGCAGGCATGGATGCAACTATTAAGAGGGCAACTATTAAGAGGCTACAATCCCTCTTCTACTGGAAGTCATTGGCAGCTGACATTAGGACTTTTATTCAGAAATGTGATATTTGTCAAAGGCATAAGTATGATGCAGCAGCTTACCCTGGACTACTTCAACCATTACCTATTCCTGATGGTGTATGGGTTGATATAAGTCTAGATTTCATTGAAGGTCTTCCTAAGTCAAAAGGGAAGGATGTCATTTTAGTTGTGGTGGATAGATTCAGTAAGTCTGGTCACTTCATTGCTATTGCACATCCTTGCACTGCTGAATCTGTAAGTGTTTTTTGGACAATGTTTTCAAATTGCGTAGTATGCCAGATTCTATAGTAAGTGACAGGGATCCCATTTTCTTGAGTTCTTTTTGGCAAGAGTTATTTACATTGCAGGGGGTCTTACTACATAAATCAACAGCATACCATCCCCAAACTGATGGTCAATCAGAGGTTCTTAACAGAACCTTGGAGACATATTTGAGATGTTTTTGCTCTGATAGTCGTCACACTTGGGCTACTCAACTACCACTTGCTGAATGGTGGTACAATACTACATACCACTCTACCTTGAAATGTATACCTTATGAAGTTTTGTATGGTCAAAAACCACCAATACACTTGCCTTACTTAGCTGGTGAATCTTCTAATGACATGGTTGATAGATCCCTGGAGGCTAGAGAGGCTGTGATAGCACTGCTCAAGTTCCATTTAGCTAGAGCGCAGCAAAGCATGAGGTATAAGGCTAACAAACACAGATCTGATAGGCAATTTATGGAGGGAGATTGGGTTTACTTGAAGTTGCAACCTTACAGGCAGATTTCAGTGGCTTCTCGGCCTTTCAACAAGCTTGCTACAAAGTATTATTGCCCTTACTTGGTCTTTTCTAGAGTTGGTGCAGTAGCTTATGAGCACGACTTGTTCTATGGAAGGTCTAAAGAGTTTCTTCCGGGTAGAAGCTTTTCGAGGAAAGTTGCAGAATGAAGAAATGTCATAGCTGAGAGTGTGATACTTTGTTCTAATGTTCTATTCGCAATTATAGTGTTCATGTGGATGGCTAAATTTGATGTTACTTTGGTGAAGCCAGCAGTCTTTTTGCTCGCAAGATTTTTGTTTAGTTTTTGGTGATACTGTTACATCTACGACGTTCAAGATGTTTTGAATACTGTATTTGCTGGTTCAATTTGAATAAATGTTTTTGTTCAATTTATATGCTATCATTGGATAGAACTAACTAATAGCGTCTCAAAGTTCTTACATTAATTGGCATATATAATGGGAAATATATATAGTATGTATACATTGCATCTTTTGTACATAGATTAAGTAGCCCTAATTAAACCAGAGACTTGATAATCAAGTGCTTCCCAATTGTCAGTTAGCACAACAAGGAGACTAGCATTCCACAGATTTCTAGTTTTGATCGCACCAGTAACAGAAACCATATGTTTACTGTTGCCAGTGAACAAACTAAGTTTTCACATTGTTGATGTCAGACATTTTGTAATCACAGAAAATGATACAATACAACGCGATACATTATAGAATAATAAGTAACAACCATCAAAACGAGATGTAAAGATCAATTCAGAACAAAGAATGATTATATAAATGAAGCAACACTAAAAAGCTTTGTTTCCATACTCACAAAATTGATCATTAAGCTAGGATAACTAACTAAAACAAAATATGAAAAAATAAACATCTTAAAGATCTACTTGATTCCTCATGTCAACTTGAAAGCAAAATCTTGAATTGATTTTCTCCCAACGAATGGAAATCACATCTTTTTCTTTGAGGTTTCTCCTTTTGACAAAATCCTTTGTCCATGCTTTGACAAGGTGAAAGCTATTAGTAGACCATTTCTTGAGGGTCAAAATATGCATTGTTTGTGTATCCATATCGAATACATTAACATCAACTCCGCACTATTGTTTGCAAATTATGCTCTGTTCTTCCTCGTTCATAAAGGGTAATATGTAATTATTCACGTCTTGCCGAGATAGTAATAACCTCGAAGCTCCATTCACATCACTTCTGGTTAGCTTCTTTGATATCCAGTGACCTTCCTCTCCGTTTGATTCGTTTCTCAGCTTGATTTTCTTGAGGGGAATAAACATTTAACTCCCGACTTGATGAAGCAAAAACACAAGAATTGGGGTTTGAAGTGATTTCATGAACTTGTGTAAAAAGAGTCAAAAAAGGTGAATTAGGATCGTCCTTGCCGCCGTCTATGGAAGAGAAATCAATAATACTATTAGAAGACGAGTGATGAGGAAGAGAACAGCTAATTGGTTTTGAAAATGGCGGAAACAGAGACAACATTAGAAAATCGTCGGGAAATTGATCACTATTTTCCATAACGTAAGAGAAATAAAACAATGTGAAAAGTAATATTCTGGAGTGAAGAAGAAAGGCTGGGTACTGATCCTTTTATAGATTTGTATAATTCTTCCATTTTGGATCAAAATGGGAATCTAAATATTGAGTTTTTTTCCGTGTCAAAATATTTAGAACCAGAAAAGGAAAGAAAAGACAATTTTTGGTATAATTATTTTCATAGCAGTAAAGGAAAGGAAAGAGTTTAAAGTTTGTTCATATTATTGGATACCTATGGACTTGGCAGTCTTTAAAGAAAATAATTAATTAGAGATGTATTTTATTAAAAGGAAAAGGGTCAAAAATGTACTTAAACTATTTTCTGATGTTACTTTACTTTGTTCATTTTTACTTATCACTTATTTCTAAAATAAATTTTCATTTTTACTTATTACTTTTGATATATCAAGAAAAGACAATAATTTTTTTCCATGTTTTACCCTCCGCATTACGTACTTATTTTCAAATCATTTTTTAAGACATCATTTAATAAGGATAGTTTGGTAAAATACCTATATCAATAATAATTTTCTTAATGGGTGTGCTAAGTTAAAATGTGACAAGTAAAAATGAACAGAGGGAGTATTTAATACTAAAGGTAAAAAGAGAAAAGTATAATACAGTTTCTTAATTTCATAAATTGAACAAGTAAATTGCAACAACTATTTTTAATATGTACTATTTGTTCAAAAATCCTTCCCCCCTAATTAGCTAAGTAGTGTAAAAATATTTTTGCTACTAACGGTTGCTCCAAAAAAAGAAAAAATGAGCTTTTTTTAATATAAGTTTTCACAATGTTGATGTACATTATATGTTCATAAAAACAATACAATACAACGCGATACATTATGGAATAATACGTAATAACAATCAAAACAAGATGTAAAGATCAAATCAGAACAAAGAACGATTATATAAATGAAGCAACACTAAAAAGCTTTATTTCCTCCTCTGTTTAGTCGCCGTCCTCTGTTTCCGGGTTCAAGGTATATATGAATCTGTGCTATAAAAGAAACTTGGGTTTTATGTTGTTATGATGAATCATGGACTGAAAAAGACCATTTCCCATGCCATTCATGAATCAGATACTTGTTCGTCTTGCGGGTCGGGGATGGTATTGCTTTTTGGATGGGTACTCGTGTATAACCAGATTTCTATTGTGTAAAGAACCCAATTCTCAGCATAAACTCATAAGGGTATTCCAATTACACAATAGCAATTCTGGGAAATAACAATAGTTCTTTCTCATCCATCGTCCTTTTAACTAGTTGTTAATTGGGCGTGGATCCCAAATCAACCTTTGAGAAGGTCTTCCAATTTTGTTGCTTCTTGTCGGCCCAATAACTAATTGTGTGACATCCGTGTAGGTGGTATTGACATTGGACCAAGGCTGGTTCATAACATATTGCCCCGGAGGACCGAGAGAACACAACGTTCACATGTCCATATGGTACATTTGCATTCAAGAGAATGCCGTTTGGGTTATACAATGCCCCGGCAACTTTCCAAAAATGTATGTTATCAATTTTTGAGGATATGGTTGAAGACTCAATGGAAGTGTTCATGTATGATTTCTCCGTGGTTGGTGACCGTTTGAGGGTCGCTTGAGCAAAGTTTTGCAACGGTGTGTTGAAACAAACTTTGTCCTTAATTGGGAGAAGTGCCACTTTAGTCTGATTCTAATTCAATTGTCATGCAGTGTGCAGTGAAGCAGAAGTACAAATGGTCGTCTCACTTGTTACATTTCTGAATTCTGCTAAGTAACAAAGAACTAATAGAACTTCATTGATCAAAGTTGGAGAATCTCCATTACATTACAGCTGAAGATTTGTGATCTAATTTTCATTGTGACTTCCAATACATGGTCACCTCTATATATAGAGGACTTTTACACAGACTTAATGCCTAACTAACACACACATTAGCCACGTGTATTTTCTAACCACCTTCACTATATCAACAACTATTTAACTAACTTTATAACAGACTAACAACTTCTATAAAATCAGTTGAGTTGATGACGATGTTGATAACTTTATAACTTTACACTGTAATTCAATACACCCCCTCAAACTGCAGGGTGAAAGATATCTAACACACCAAGTTTGGTCAAAAGATGACGATGTTGATTGACCCCTAGTCCTTTAGTAAGGATGTCAGCAGGCTGCATTGTAGTGCGAAGATACTTAGGGCTAATGAAGTTGGATTCACCCTTTCTCGAATGAAATGGCAATCAATGTCTATGTGCTTAGTGCGTTCATGAAAGAATGGATTTTCAGCTATCTGAATAGCTGACTTGCTATCCGTAAACACCAAGATTGGATCAGTGACTGGAAAGTTCAGTTCAGCAAGTAACCCTGCCAACCATACCAATTCAGCTACAAGAGCTGCTAGGCTTCTGTACTCTGCTTCAGCAGAGCTTCTACAACAGTTTGCTGCTTTTTGGACTTCCAGGAAATCAAAGAATCGCCAACCTTCACTATATATCCTGTTACTGATCTGCGTGTGTTGGGGCATGAAGCCCAGTTTGAGTCACAATATACAGCGAGCTCAGTAAGACCAGTTCCCCTTTTAAGCAAAATTCCAAGGCCTGGACATTTTTTGACATATCTCGCAACCCTTAGTGCAGCCTCCCAAATGTGAGGTCTTTGGATGTTGCATAAACTGACTTAATACTTGCACACTAAAGCAAATATCAGGTCTGGTAATTGTCAAATACAATAGCTTTCCAATCAACCTTTGATATGCTATGATATCTTCTAACTCTGAATCAGCAGTATTACCAATGTGTTGATCATATTCCATACTAGTTAGCTTGTGATTGAACTCTAAAGGAGTACTTGCAACCTTTGCTCCACTTAATCCAGCTTCTGAAATGAGTTGCAAGGCATGCTGAAGAAGTCACTCTATGGTCTCATCTCTCGTCTGGGTTGTTGCACAACCCAAAACCTAGTGGCAACTTCGCAACTGTCAAGTCGCAGTTGCCGTTTAACGCAGGTGATGTATAAGAACTTAAAGGATTTTACTGCAATCCAGCTAAATAAGAGGGCTAGCATTTTTTGCACTAACCATTTAATATTTCTCTTTTCTGAATTAAACTATGAAAGAACCATCCATCTTTTTAGCTACACGGAAAAACGTCCTTACCTCCTTTAGTCTGATTCTTATTCAATTGTTTCGCACTGACACTTGTGTAACAGTAGCCAGTAGTTAAGCCAATGAAGGAAGGAGGATGGCATGGGCAGCACGACTTGTTCTATGGACGGTCTAGAGAGTTTCTTCCGGGTAGAAGCTTTTCGAGGAAAGTTGCAGAATGAAGAAATGTAATAGCTGAGAGTGTGATACTTTGTTCTAATGTTCTATTCGCAATTATAGTGTTCATGTGGATGGCTAAATTTGATGTTACTTTGCTGAAGCCAGCAATCTTTGTGCTTGCAAGATTTTTATTTAGTTTTTGGTGATACTGTTACCTCTACGACGTTCAAGATATTTTGAATAGTGTATTTGCTTGTTCAATTTGAATAAATGTTTTTGCTCAATTTATATGCTATCGTAGGATAGAACTCACTGATAGCGTCTCAAAGCTCTTACATTAATGGCGTATATAATGGGAAATATAGTATGTATACATTGCATCTTTTGTACATAAATGAAGTTTCCCTGACTAAACCAGATACTTGATAATCAAGTGCTTCCCAATAGTCAGTTAGCACAACAAGGAGACTAGCATTCCACAGATTTCTAGTTTTGATCACACCAGTAACAGAAACCATCTGTTTACTGTTTGCCAGTGAACAAACTAAGTTTTCACATTGTTAATGTCAGACATTATGTAACCACAGAAAACGATAAAAATTATTCAAACGTTATATTCATAAAAACAATACAATGCAATGCGATAGATTATTGAATAATACGTAACAACCATCAAAGCAAGATGTAAAGATCAAATCATAACTAAGAATGATTATATAAATGAAGCAACACAAAAAACTTTGTTTCCACACTCACAAAATTGATCACTAACCTAAAGCTCGAGATAACTAACTAAAAAAAATATGATAAAAATAAAGATGTTAAAGATCTATTTGATTCCTCATGTCAACTCGAAAGCAAAATCTTGAATTGGTTTTCTCCCAACGTATCGAGATCACGTCATTTTCTTTGATATTTCTCCTCTTCACAAACTCCGTCGTCCATGCTTTGACAAGGTGAAAGCTATTAGTTGACCATTTCTTGAGGGTCAAAATATGGCTTGTTTGTGTATCCATGTCAAATACGGTAACATCAATTCCACACAATTGTTGACAAATTATGCTCTGTTCTTCCTTGTTCATGAAGGTTAATATGTAATCATTCACGTCTTGTCGAGGTAGTAATAGCCTTGAAGCTCCATTCCATTCAGATCGCTTCTAGTGAGCTTCTTTGTTATCGAATGACCTTCCTTTCTGTTTGATTTTTTTGTCAGCTTGATTTTCCTTGGCAGAATGAATTTCTCTTCCCCCAATTCCTATAACAATGATCTTTTAGGAGCACAGTTACCCGATGCATTTACCTCCCGACTTGATGAAGCAAAACTACCAATGGAGTTGGGTAGTCGTTATAGTCGAAGAGGTGTTGGATAGGTGTGGTAGAGAAAGACAGAGATCAGTGGATGGCAGAGGAGGGGGAGTATTGTTTGCAATTGGTTTCGAAGCAGGAAAGTTTGTTAATTTCCGTAGTGCAAAATGACTTCAAACTAATTTCATACAAATAATGAAATATCCAATGTTAACAAAATTCTGACAGGAAAAATTCATATAATCAACAAGATGAAAAGGAAGAAAAGTCAAGTCCTCTGAATTCACAGAGTTTCCTTAAGGAAATTATTCTCCTCAAGTACCCAAGGTAATGGAATATATCCTCCCAGGATAAAATGACTCACGACAAACAAATAGTGGTACCTCAAATTTGTTGTCCGGCGAACCACTCAATGGCTTGTAATCACACTTGAAGTTTTGAAAAACATAAACTTTTTCTTACTATGTAGTCTTCTAACTTATGTTTAAAATTGCTCCCAATATCTGAGAAAAATTCAGATATTTATAGCCCACAATGATTCATGCATTGTATGTGAAAAGGTGGCCTAGAAATATGAGAGGTTGCATGGAAATACGAAAGGTTGCATTCATTTGACATGAGTATTCATGAATGGAATAACTTTATTCATAATTGCAGCACTTTCACATTTTTAATGCACTAATCTTTATTCTATGTACCATTATCCATTCACACACAATGAACCCAACAATCCCCCACATGAATGGGAATGGCCATAACACGAAAGATAGATATACACGGACTAGTGTGTGATTACAAACAAAGACTAGTGGTTTCGGGATAAGTGGGTTTCCCTTTGAACTTTCCGTAGTGAACTTATATCGGATGCACTCGATCAATCGGTAGATGCGATATCTTTGAACCGTCGAACTTGAATGTGCACCTAGACAATATAAGTCACACACCAGCCTTTTACCATCTATGGTTCTCACGAGTTTGTTCGTTTCAGCCATGAACACTTCCTGGTTTCATGAGAGCTTAGAGAATCAGCCTTTACTAACATTCTCCTTGAAGCGGCTTCCATTTTACTCCCACATAGGTGATTCCTAAATGTTTGCTCCCATAGAGAAACTATTTGGTCATGCTTTGCCAAACTTAGAAATCATTAAAAAGCTTCAATATGAGCTTTATCCTTGGTCACTGAACATTGTCTTCATCATGAGAATGGGTTAGGTTATTTGACAATGTTGGACCGTCAAACACAACTTTGTTTGTTCTCCTTGAACCTAGCTCTTGGGATCTCCAGTCTGCTAGGTAGAGTTATCATCATGCTTGACTTGTCCTAGGCCTTAAACCCATCCTCTTAGATGATCTTTCAACTCCCTCTCTAGTTAGGCCTTTTGTAAGTGGATCCGACACATTATCTTTTGACCTTACATAGTCAATTGTGATAATTCCACTAGAGAGTAGTTCTCTGACGGTATTATGTCTCTGTCTTATGTGACGAGATTTACCATTATACATCATGCTCCCTGCCCTACCTATTGCAGCCTGACTATCACAATGTATGCATACATGTGCCAGTGGTTTGGGCCAATAAGGAATGTCTTCCAAGAAATTTCGGAGCCATTCAGCTTCTTCACCGACTTTATCTAAAGCGATAAATTCAGATTCCATGGTGGAGCGAGCAATACATGTCTGTTTGGATGATTTCCAAGAGACCGCTCCACCACCAAGAGTAAATACATATCCACTTGTGGATTTTACTTCATCTGATCCGGTAATCCAATTTGCATCACTATATCCTTTAATTACTGCCGGATATTTTTCATAGTGCAAAGCATAGTTTTGAGTATGTTTCAAATACCTTAAAACTCTCTTCATTGCCATCTAGTGAGTTTGATTGGGATTGCTCGTGTACCGGCTCAACTTACTTATAGCACATGCCATATCTGGTCGTGTACAGTTCATGATATACATCAAACTTCCCAACACTCTCACATAGTCCAATTGTGAGTCACTTTCACCTTTATTCTTTCGAAGTGCAAAGCTCACATCTATTGGAGTCTTGGCAATTTTGACATCCAAGTACTTGAACTTGTCAAGTATCTTTTCAATATAGTGAGACTGCGACAAAGCCAATCCTTGTGGAGTTCGAAGAATTTTTATTCTCAATATAACATCAGCCACTCCAAGGTCTTTCATTTCAAATCTACTAGCAAGCATTTGCTTAGTAGCATTTATATCAGCTAAGTCCTTACTGATGATCAACATATCATCCACATACAAACAAACAATGACCTTATGATTTGGAGTGTCCTTAATGTAAACACATTTGTCACACTCATTAATCTTAAATCCATTTGTCAACATTGTTTGGTCAAACTTTGCATGCCACTGTTTGGGTGCTTGTTTTAGTCCATAAAGTGACTTCACAAGTCTGCACACTTTCCTTTCTTTACCAGGAACCACAAAACCCTCAGGTTGTTCCATGTAAATTTCTTCCTCTAACTCTCCATTTAAGAAAGCTGTTTTTACATCCATTTGATGGATTTCAAGATCATATACTGCTGCTAGTGCAACCAATATCCGAATAGATGTAATCCTTGTCACATGCGAGTATGTATCAAAGTAATCAAGGCCTTCCTTTTGTTTGAAGCCTTTGACTACAAGTCTTGCCTTGTGTTGCTCCCAATTGCACACGCAAGTGTACGTGGTCGCAGAAGTAATAAATGGCTCTTTTAGAACCGGGTTGTCGTACCCAAGGGACTTATGATCAATGTATATCAATTAAATTAAGTCTATAATTTAAATAACGTATTAAACATATGGTTTTGATTACTACTACTACTACTAAGAACAATTTAAATAATAAACTAACTAACAAGGATAACTATAATTTCTGTGTTTTAATCAATTAAGGGACAATTCCAGGGCTGCAACATGCTTTGGGTTTCATGTATCACATCTTATGAAAAGAATCAATTTTAGTTATCACATTACTGATTTACATGGTTAATATTATGATCATGATCTCTCGACCTCTAATCTCCTACTCCAACTAGCTGTCTAACTACATCATTGAGCGGGGATAGACAGTCCTAATTGGCGAGCATTTATATTTCATCCTGTTTCGTAACCAAGCTAGGTGTTCGTCCGGGCGTCACTCCTGAACACGAATCTAAACAAAGTTAGAACAAGCTCTTTACATTCTCTGGTCTATCTATCTCTTCATCTCTCGAGTCCAAGAATAGACAATAGATTTATTTCTATGGTGGTCTAGCATGAAATACTAAAATAAGAATGTAAAAGTAATGTATATGATAACCAATAATCAATTCAAAGCAATTCGATGTTCAACAATAACCCGTAGCTACAGCCCCAGAACAAGAGCGTTTAGCCATGCATAATATTCATAAACTCAAAAATAATAAGTTTCATAAAATTCAAACCTAAAGAAGAAGTAGATAATTGAAACCAAAGATGAATTGTAATCCCTTGCTCTTGATCACCAAAAAGTAGCTCCCTAAATAATTGTTTCAATGGACTATTTATAGATGTAGAAAACCCTGAATAAAATAATTGAGTCCAAAACAAAGTAGGAATCCAAAACCAAAAGGAATTGGTTAATGCGTGGAACTGCGCCGCCACAAGAATTTGTGCACTGCTCATTGTTTCATTGTGTGACACGTGGCAGGCTGCAGGTAATTTCCTTAATTTCTCTCTTTGCCGCATGACTTTTAACATATATATAAATATTAATATTATATTACAATATTTCCATTAAGCTGCCTGCTTGATTTTCCTTCTAGAATCTTCCATTTTTAATTCGTTTTAGCTCCAAGCTTCTTCAACTTAACACCAATTTAATCTTACCAATAAAATACACTATTTAGCACAATCCATAAAATTCATGCTAAAAAAGGACAAATAAAAATACGAAATGTGAGGCAATTAATAATAAGAAAATATATTTTTGGCCTCAGATCACCTTGTACTTGTCAATAGTACCATCACTCTTCATTTTCCTTTTAAAGATCCATTTTGATCCTAAAGGCTTATTTCTCGGAGGAAGATCAACCAATTCCCAAGTATGGTTATTCAAGATTGATTCAATCTCACTATTGACAGCTTCTTTCCAGAAGGATGAATCCGTAGAAGACATTGCTTCTTGGAAGGTTTGAGGCTCATTATCAATGAGAAATGTTACAAAATCTGATCCGAAGGAAGTAGCAGTCCTTTGACGCTTACTACGCCTTGGATTTTCTTCATTTTGCATATTTTCCTTTGGTTCATCTTGAGGTCATTTAGACCCCCCACTAGACTCTTCATATCTAGCTTTATACCGGTAAATGTGTTCAAAGAATTCAGCATTATCTGATTCAATTACCGTATTGTCGTGAATATATGGATGTTCAGCTTTGAACCAAAAATCGATATGTTTTACTATTTATAGCATATCCAATAAACACACAGTCCACAGTCTTTGGTCCTATTTTAAACCTTTTGGGTATAGGAACTTGGACTTTTGCTAGACATCCCCACATTTTGAAATATTTCAAGTTGGGTTTCTTTCCTTTCCACTTTTCATATGGAATAGATTGTGTCTTACTATGGGGCACTCTATTGAGTATCCGATTTGCTGTAAGGATAGCTTCCCCCCACAAGTTTTGTGGTAAACCTGAACTTATAAGTAGGGCATTCATCATTTCCTTCAAAGTTCGGTTCTTCCTTTCTGCAATCCCATTAGATTGGGGTGAATAAGGGGCAGTCGTTTGATGGATAATTCCATTTTCCAAACATATTTCCGCAAACGGAGATTCATATTCTCCACACCTATCACTTCTTATCCTTTTTATCTTTTTATCCAACTGATTTTCAACTTCAGTTTTGTATTGTCTAAATGTTTCAATTGCTTTATCCTTATTTGATAGCAAATAAACATAACAATATCTAGTGCAATCATCAATAAAGGTGATAAAATACTTTTTCCCACCACGCGTTGGTGTTGACTTTATATCACAAATGTCAGTGTGAATCAAGTCTAAAGGATTGAAATTCCTTTCAACAGATCTATAAGGATGCTTAGCAAACTTAGCTTCCACGCATATTTTACATTGTGTTTTCTTGCACTCAAAATTAGGCAACACTTTCAAACTAATCAGTTTTCGCAAGGTCTTGTAATTGACATGTCCCAAACGTTCATGCCATAAATCACTTGACTCAAGCAATTAAGTAGAGCCAGAATTTTTATTATTAGCAATAGCCATTACATTGAGCTTAAACATGCCCTTGCAGAGGTAGCCCTTTCTTACATACACTTCATTTTTACTAAGTACAATTTTGTCAGAAACAAATACACATTTGAATATATTTTTAGTAAGAAGTGAATCAGAAATCAAGTTCTTTCTTACTTCTGGAACATGTAGCACATTTTTGAAAGTCACCACCTTGCCAGATGTCATCTTCAAGAGGACTTTGCCCGTTCCTTCAACCTTTGCAGTTGCCGAGTTTGCCATGTAAACCTTGTCATCACCTTGAGTAGGCTCATATGATGCAAAATTTCTTTGTTGGCGCATATATGGCGGGTGGCACCAGAATCTATCCACCACTCTCTTGGGTTGCCAACAAGATTGCATTCAGAAAGCATAGCACATAGATCGTCATCCTCGAATTCAGCAACATTTGCTTGATCTTTCTTCTTTGCTTTCTTGGGAGCCTTACAATCTGCAGCCCTGTGACCATTTTTGCCACAATTAAAGCAATTACCTTTGAATTTCTTCTTGGGTTGACTGCTTTGCTGTACAGAGTTTATCTTTCTCTTCTTAGACCTTCAATCTTCAACAATATTGGCTCCTAATATTGTTGGATTTCCACGAGACCTCTTCTCCGCAACCTTATTATCCTCTTCAATTCTCAATCTTACAATGAGATCTTCAAGGGACATCTCCTTTCTCTTATGCTTTAAGTAATTTTTGAAGTGCTTCCACAAAGGAGGTAACTTCTCAATCATAGCAGCTACTTGGAAGGCCTCATTAATCACTAGACCTTCCACAAGGAGATCATTGATAATCACTTGCAATTCTTGAACTTGGGTAACAACATATTTGCTATCTATCATCTTGAAGTCCAGAAACTTTGCCACGATGAATTTCTTCAATCCGGCATCCTCTGTCTTATACTTCTTTTCTAAAGCATCCTAGAGGTCTTTGGTAGTTTTCATGTTGCTGTACACATTGTACAAGTCATCATGAAGCCCATTCAGAATATAGTTCTTGCATAAGAAATCAGAATGCTTCCAAGTTTCAATAACCATAACGCGTTCACCTTCCGGAGTTGAATCCGCTAACTCATGAACACTTTCTTTAATGAATCTATGTAGACTCAAAGTGGTTAAATAAAATAGCATCTTTTGCTGCCACCTCTTGAAATCCATGCCAGTGAATTTTTTAGGTTTTTCAGCCGATGCTATAGCAGGTGCAACACTTGTACGACTCGACGAAACAATATTCATTGTAGCAATTTTCGATGTCATATCATCTATGAATTCAATTTCATTAGTCATCTTGCTGGAGACAAGCACACTTAGTATCTTCAAATAAAGACTTGATCTTTATTTTCGATTTGTTTCTAGTTTAACGATGAGGTTTATAATTCTCAATCATTAACCGAATGAACTTTGATTTTCTGACGTCTTTTAAGGTTCTCCAAGTCAGTATCAAGTTCAAACATAGCATAAAACCACAAAGGTTTTAATCTCCATAAACCAATTATAAAGTTTAAAACAGTAAGGTTCCAATAGACAGTTACACAATAAGATAAATAATTTCCTTAAGATTGTTAAATTTCCGTAGTGCAAAATGACTTCAAACTAATTTCATACAAATAATGAAATATCCAATGTTAACAAAATTTTTACAGGAAAAATTCATATAATCAACAAGATGAAAAGGAAGAAAAGTCAAGTCCTCTGAATTCACAGAGTTTCCTTAAGAAAATTATTCTCCTCAAGTATCCGAGGTAATGGAATATATTCTTCCAGGATAAAATGACTCACCACAAACAAATAGCGGTACCTCAAATTGGTTGTCCGGCGAACCACTCAATGGCTTGTAATCACACTTGAAGTTTTGAAAAATAAAAACTTTTTCTTACTATATAGTCTTCTAACTTATGTTTAAAATTGCTCCCAATATCTGAGAAAAATTCAGATATTTATAGCCCACAATGATTCATGCATTGTATGTGAAAAGGTGGCCTAGAAATATGAGAGGTTGCATGGAAATACGAAATGTTGCTTTCATTTGACATGAGTATTCATGAATGGAATAACTTCATTCATAATTGCAGCACTTTCACATTTTTAATGCACCAATCTTTATTCTATGTACCATTATCCATTCACACATGATACAATGAACCCAACAAAGTTTTCATAAACTTGTGTAAAGAGAGTCAAAAAAGGTGAATTAGGATCGTCCTTGCCGCCGTCTATGGAAGATAAATCAACAGTACTACTAATTGGTTTCGAAGCACCAAAATTTTCAGAAACTTGGGGAAACAGAGACAAAGTGAAATCAACAGTAGTATTAGAAGACGACTGATGAGGAATAAAATAGCTAATTGGTTTGGCATCTATAATGTTGTCTTCTGAATATGGCGGAGAGAGAGACAACATTCGAAAATCGTCTTCCATGGCGTAAAAGAGAAAGTAAGTAAAAAATAAAGATTATGAAGAAGAGAGGCTCTACCAACGAACTTTTTATAGATTTTAAATTGTCCAGGTAGAATCATATTGGGATTCAAGTGTCAAAATCATTTAATTCCAAACCAAAAAAGGAAATGGAAGGCAAATTATACTAAAAAATTTCTAGTTCTATTTTTGGTAAAATAATTTGAGTTAAAACCGTTTAAATTTTTTTCATGTGTTAAAGCATTTTCTTATTTATTACTATCTATTTTTATTCCGTACCAGAAAAAGGAAAGGAAAGACAATTTTTACTTCTATTTTTGGTATAGTTATTTGGTTTAAAGAGTTTAAATTTTATTTTAGAGTTATTCTTTTATTAAAATTTTGTTTTAGGCCACTAATTTTATTGAGATATTTTGATCATCAAACCGGCTGGTATAATAAACATGTTGTGAGATTACAATAGATATATTACTCCCTTTGTCCAACAATAGTTGTTCACTATTGACTTGACACACCCTTAAGAAACAATAAATAATAAGGATGATATTACTATTTTATCATTTGACCTTATTAAATTTAATGCTATGAAAAATGTGTTAGATGATAAATAGTACTCCCTCCGTTTCAAAAAGAGTGGTCTACTTTGACTTGGCATGGAGTTTAAGAAAATAAAGAAGACTTTTGAATCTTGTGGTCATAAATTAAAGTTATGTCAAATGTACAAAATTGTCCTTTAATCTTGTGGCCTTAAACATGCCACGTGGAAAGTTGAAATTAAAATGTTACCAAAAAGAGAAAGAGACCATTCTTTTTGAAACAGACTAAAAAGGAAAGTGGGTCATTCTTTTTGAAACAGAGGGAGTATTTAATAGCAAGAGTAAAATAGACACAAAATGTAAATTATCTCTTGATTTTCTAAACTGAACAAGTATTGTTGGACAACTATTTGTAGTATAGTGGACAACTATTGTTGGACGGAGGGAGTATTATTGTTGAACTATGTATATATTTGAGGTGTTTTAATAAAATTTTGCTTTAGGCCACTAATTTTATTAAAGACTTTTTGATTATCAAACATGGTTTGTTGAACTATGTAAATACCTGAGGTCTCTTATTAAACTTTTGCTTTAGGACGCTAATTTTATTGAGACTCCTTGATCATCAAACTTACTTAAATGATTAAATCCACTTGTGAGATTACACTAATATATTGTTGTTGTTGTTGTATTTAATCTCTCAATACATGTGGATCGGAGAGTCAGAGAAAAAAGAGATATCATAATATTTTTTTCTTCGTTTTTGATCTTTTAAATTATCTTGATTATCTTTGTTTAGTTATTTTTTGTTGCATCTGTTCATATGTTATATTTATTATATTTTATTTTTCAGTTATGGAACAATCTAGTGAAAATTCAAGAGTGATTTGAAAGAATTTGGAGGTAGATAAGATTTTTTTAGAAAGTTGTATTTAAGAAATATCCTTAAACGGGAGACATGGAAGTAGTTTGAAGTCAGACTCATGTTAGTATATTCTATGAAAGTGAGCTTGGTATATCTCTTATGCCACTAGTATCAAAGAAGGTTGCCTGTGGAGATTATGGTAATGGAGCGATAGCAGAGCATTCTCTCATCTTCTCAACTGTAAGACTCGAGGGTAGAAGAACCATGTCATGATATATGGATCATGAAAGTTTATTCATCATTTCATCTGTAAGGCACATAAATTGTTGTTGAAATTCACCACACGAATAATGTCGTCCCAAGGATCCTACCCTAGGTTCAATTTCATTTTGTATGGAGATATCATCCAACACCAAGTAGTATTAGCTGCTTAAAGTGGATGTAATCATGGAACGACGTGTGTAAAATAGACGCAGCTACTTGATTGGCGTAGCGAATGATGCTGGAAACTGAATCTATTTGATCGTAGGTTTACTTGTCCAAATTTGTTGATCTTAGGCTTATTGAACTATATTAAACTTTACTGCTACCTCGAAAAAAAAGGGCAGCTTATGCCGAAGTCATCTATTTCTGCACTAACAATAGTACTGAGATTCAGGCTTCTCTATATGAAGTTAGAATATGTATTGAGCTGAATTTCAACAACATGATTCCTGAGATGGATTCTCTGTGCACCAGAAAACCTTCATTAAATGTAAAACGCTCCTTAACAAAGATACACTCAGTTTGGCGAAGCAGGCTACCAAAGCACACATAAAAAGATGCTATCGAGTTAGCTCAGAACTCATGTAAGAAAACCAATCTTTAACATCAGCCCAAACGCCATGGTCACAACCTAAAATTAAGAATACAACTAATTAAGTTGCCCTGATTAAAGCAGAGACTTGATAATCAAGTGCTTGAGGTTCAAATTTGGCCCAACATCTCCACATTTTAAATTCTTACTATAAGATAAGATTGTCATGGAACAAGCAAATTCCTCTGCTAATTGCAAAGTTACTCACAGTAAGCACAACAAGGAGACTAACATTACAATTTACACAGTTTTGATCACACCAATAACAGAAACCATATGTTTACTGTTGCCAGCGAACAAACTAAGTTTTCACATTGTTGATGTCAGACATTATGTAATCACAGAGAATGATACAATACAACGCGATACATTATGGAATAATAAGTAACAACCATCAAAACAAGATGTAAAGATCAATTCAGAACAAAGAATGATTATATAAATGAAGCATCACTAATAAGCTTTGTTTCCATACTCACAAAATTGATCATTAAGCTAGGATAACTAACTAAAAAAAATATGAAAAAATAAACATCTTAAAGATCTACTTGATTCCTCATGTCAACTTGAAAGCAAAATCTTGAATTGATTTTCTCCCAACGAATGGAAATCACATCTTTTTCTTTGAGGTTTCTCCTTTTGACAAAATCCTTTGTCCATGCTTTGACAAGGTGAAAGCTATTAGTAGACCATTTCTTGAGGGTCAAAATATGCATTGTTTGTGTATCCACATCAAATACATTAACATCAACTCCGCACAATTGTTTGCAAATTATGCTCTGTTCTTCCTCGTGCATAGACTCAACCTCCACAAATCATTATAGGATAAATGCACTAACATCATAGGGATTGAATAAAATAAATATTAGTGCATTTCACAATAAGTCATCATATGATTCGTTCTTCCCATTGAACCTGGTTATAGGATCTCTAGTCCCTAGGTTGGGTTTCCTCATATATGACTCAGAATTTTATGAGCTTCAATTTCATCCTCCTCGATGTGCTTCAGACTCTTTATCTTGCTAAGGCCTTTTTTATGAATCTGCAAGATTATCACAAATTTTAACACAATTTATATTGATGGTATACCAGTGATCAATATGATCTCACAATATTGTATTTTTTCCTCACGAGTCTAAATTTATCGTTATAATAACAATTTTGTATTCTCCCAATAATATTGGTGCTATCACAATTAATCAAAATTAGAAAAATTAATTCTTTAAAATAAAGTGTTTGATATAGTAAAATCAATTCACTTTTTCACAAGTTGAAGCTTAGTTTTTTTACTTCAACCTCCAAAGTAGAGTTAGCAAGCAATATGATTTGCTTTTCTCACTTACATCAAATAGCACCAAGTTTTCTCATCTGCACCAACAAAATTTTTAAGTATAGCATAATATTTTTTCTCATAAAACAAGCCTTCAAATTTCGTACCAAGTAAATTTAGTTGATTTGCTTGTACATGCTATATTTTATGCACAATATCATATAAAGTGCAATTAGCCACATATCTCATATTTTTTATTAGGCTAGCAAACTCTTTTTTATTTATCAAACCATTTTCACACAATTGAATCAAAAAGAGTTGCAAGACTCACACTGTCACGCTCCGAGCCTACACCCTGGATGTGGCCGGCACTCGAGAACCATTACTGGTCCCCAAGAGAACCCTCATCTTGGCTGACTCCAAGCGGAAAACTAAATCAAGCAATAATAGGCTTAAAACTGCATTAAATCTGATAAACTCAAATACTCAACTCATAAAGTCTGGACAATATTCAATAGAAATACTTATAGTTTGTAAAACAACTCAAAAGAAGTAAATATTGAAAGACTCCTCAACTCAATCTATCTATGAAGCCTCTATAGTTCAACATGGATGTTGGGACAAGACCCGCAACACCCTAAAAAGACTAAACTGAAAAGGGAAAAAAGGGAATCCTCCGGATTGCAAGGAAGCTCACCAAAGCTAACTGGAATGTCAAATGATCTCAACGAAGCGTCTGTTGATGATCCTGAATACCTGTATCTGCATCATTATAAGATGCAAGTCGAATGACATCAGTACATTGAATGCACGAGTATGTAATATAGCTGAATAACAAAATAACTGAATTGAAACTCTGGCAGCAACTCAACTGAAATATAATATAAATCATGATGGAAAAACTCATTTAAACTCTTACCGAAAGGATGTAATAAAAACATATACTGAATTGACCAGGCTGAAAGAAATACTCAACTCAACTAAACTCAACTCAACTCAACTCGACTCGACTCAGCTCAGCTCAACTCGACTCAACTCAACTCAACTCGACTCGACTCAAAACATAAATAGAGATAATATCATTTTAAGCGCCACAAAGTATAATATAATAACTCAAAGAAAATTATATGTGAAAATATAATTAAACTACTCTTTACTTTATTTGGGAGTTTCTCTAACCGACAACCATCACTATGAGCTACGTGATGATACAACGTCTCGCCCATGCTGCCAGAACTGTCCTATACCTTGCCGAGGTATAGAACCTCTCAACTAAGTGGATCCACTAAGCTCTGCCCGAAGGCACTAAGGAAATCATCTAAAAAGTATAAATCCTTTACCCATGTTAGCATACATGGTTTATGGGGGCTGTGAGTTGTCTGAACTCTCCCCCATATCGGTGCTCAATACTACTCCCAATAAATATATATACTCATGCTCAATGTTTAAAAACATTCTCTTTTCTCAATTTGAGGTAAGATCCTCTTAAAAGAGGAAGCTGCTCTGAAATATCTCTGTACTCATAACTCTTTTTAGAAATCAAAGTTTATCTTTTCTCAATGTAAAAATGTTACATTTGGGAATACTTAGTTCCCTTAAACTTTACTCAAAAATGTCTCTTTAAGCTTTCCTAAAAACTAAGTTCAAAACACAAATACCGTCTTTAAAAGATTCTCAAGACTTATAACTCAAGATAAGGTTCATGCGGAAATATAGACATGAACGAATCAACTCAATGATCTCGATAAAAATATAGAAAACTCAATGCTCAGGACTCATAACTTAACGATACTACTCATCTCATTCTCATATTTACTTTCTCAAGACTTAGTTCAAAACCATTGTTAATTACAAAAGAATTCTCAAAATGACTCAAAAGACCTCTTGAACTTTCCTCTTAAACTTACTTTAGTTTGGAGTGTAAATTAAGACATGTGATTATGACATGTAGAATCTCTCAAGGATTAATGAAGACTTTAAGAGTTCATATTAATAAGAAAGCGAAGACACGATATGAAAGAAGCGCATACGGGATGAAGAACGGAGAAGAAAAAGGCCTTGCGACCCTGGGCATTGCTGGCGCGCCGCCTTAGGCCTCAAACTTTAGAGGCTAGTTTCGTGCGCACTGCAGGCACACCGACCCAAGCCTCCTGGTGCAACGGTGGGGCTTTGCCCCAGCCCCGAACCCAGTAATTTGATGAATTTTCTTGCTCAATTCCGGGTCCTAACTCATCTAGAATCGATTGGTTTCTTCCAAACTCTCCTTGATTATAAAATCAACATGAAATTATTGAAATCCCACTCAAATTCTATCAAGAAACACCACTCATTCGCAAAACCCTCACCTCAAGAGCTCAAAACCTCCATTGATAAAGAATGAAGCTTAAAACTCAATAACTCTTCAAGAACATTTACATAAATGATTTTACGGGTGAATTAATGAAAGAATTACATTGGCGTGATGACGAACAAGTCCATCACTATGGGAAGCCTCACATACCTGGAAATAACAAGAGTTCTTGGAGAAATCGACGAATCTTGAAGAATGCTTAAAAACCCTCTTTTCTCTTCTTGAAACTTCGCCCTATTTTCTCAAAGTGTTTAGGAACGTGAATAGGTGATTTTAGAATCTGATTATACCCTTAATTAGGTCAGGAAAAACGTGCTAAGCCTAGTGGGAAAAAGGAAAAGACCAAAACACCCTTTTCTAAAATGAATGAAGTGCCTTAAATAGAGAGGCTTCACTCAAATGGGCATTAGTTTTTACTCCGAGCTTCAAATTGAGCAAACTTGGTGGCTTTGGAAAGATGACTTAAAGACCTTCGATTAGATAGCTCAAGGTCCACCTAATTATTTATGTGCTGAAAGATATGATAATTTGAAGTTGACCTAAGTAGAATTTTACGTCAAAACTCACTCAGTAGGGAAGCTTTCAACTCAACTTTGTGCTAGGGGATTCTAGTGACCTTAATTGATATCCAAAATCATTCCCACACTAATGAATTTACCTTATAATCTAAGAACAATTAAGAATCACTTGGTATGACCTTATACGAAATTTAAGAATGGTTCGGGTCTTAACTTTAGAATTTTTTTTGGGGTGTTACAATATCTCCCCCTTGGGATCATTCGTCCTCGAATGACGGTTGGACTGAGAATGGAAAGGAAATGAGTTTACTCTTACTATCTTTCTGACTTCTGAACTTGTCTACTAACATAGGCGGAACTGATTCGTACTGAGAGTTTTGAAACAGGACTTGAGTACATAAGTCATGAACGATATGAGTTTGAACACAGTCACTCTTTATTTGAAATTATTTGACATGAAACACGGATATCCGGGCACGAAGTAAGAATATGACTACTATGCCTCGAGTGATATAACTGGCAGCTTCTAAGCTTAGCAACACTCCTCAACTATACTCTCCTTTTTGATTACTACACTTTATAAGCTGCAACTTATAGCTCCCACTAGAGTATATGACTACTCTTACAAATATCTAAGTCAAATCGCTTGCTCTTATTGTGTTCAAGCCTAATCTCTTATTCACAAGGTGCGAAACATGAAGTGGTTATACTTACTTAAACCACAAGATTTAGGTGTTATACCTCTATAGGGAGTCTCCTCCCAAGACCTTAAGCCCATATCAAGAAACACCTAATGCATCATGCATTTATCCACGTGTTAACAACACCGCATTCAAGCCTAGAACTATAACCACTCCATGAACTCCTACTGACCAATCCTTTTCAGAATTTCTCACTCTCTTATCATCTATACCAACTGAAATTTCACGCATACTATCAAGAACTAACTAACTACTCTCGCCTAACTATTACTTATAGTAAAACCTCATTCATCCTTCCTCCACCTTTATAACCTTAGATGTAATAAGCACACTACTGCTATCTACATAAAAAACATCAACCTTCTCCTTTTATCATCACTTAACTACTATCATCGACATCCTTCTCTAACTAAAATGATCACTAAAAAAAGCTTTAGGGCGAAAGATCATAAGCACGATTCATTCGAGAATTCTGATAAATGAATATGCACGACATAAAATTATATTGCTAGCCATTGAGAGTAATTCATGAATTTGCAAGACTGAGGATACTATGAGATATGTGTGCTTATATGAATTGGTTCATATCATGAGGCTGATATCCATAACTTTATGGAGTAAGATTGAGATAATGGGCTAAAGTCTTTGCCCCTCATTCTGGGAACTGAGCATGTATGTGAATCTCTCAAAAGTGTATGAGAATAAGTCGTGAACACAATTTTGATATAAGAAACATCAATAAGATATTGGAATAACTGAACTTTGAGGAATACACAAGATTATGAATGGATTGATATATCTCTAAAACTCTTTTTGATTCTTAAAACTTGACTTGGTTTCTTATCTTATCATCTCCCCCTTAGGTCTGAAGATGATAATCTAAGGCTATGGATCTGTTTAATCTTTTCTTTACTAGTCTACATTCGCTTTTCTTACTCAGAAGATGCAAATCTCATGACTATTGAACTCTACATAAGCAGGTACTAAGACTCCTTCTAAGACCTCTTTCTAAGATGCTCTTCTTCCCCTCTTCTCGTTGGCTTATAAGGCTACTAATCTAACTGTCAATAATATGACTTCTCCTTCTTAGTCTACTAATAAAATCCTTCTATGTCCATATCAACCTAACTGGATGAAACTTGGAACTATATTTAAGAGGCTCGTCATTGACTATATAAAATCCCTTCTACCCAACTCTTAAGGGTAATAAATTATGCTTACATCAGCCTACTCCACATTGGCAACCCAATATGCTATCTAGGCATATAGTGAAACAATAAACTTAATTAGAACCTCATCTGACAACATACGATCTCGGGTACACCTCTTAATACTCTTGTTAATCTAGTGACTTGGCCGCCTTCACTGCTCTCATCTATGGGTCATAATACCACACTTGTGTCAACACTTTTATTGCAAAGTAACACCTTAATTCCTCACTTACTTCATGCCAATCCTACTAGATCAAATCTCAAAACTAACATCATCACCCTCATATTGCCATCCTTTTATCACGATACTCATCTCAAATTCAAGCTTAGTGTCTATTACCAAACACGGATATCAATATAATTGCTCGCTCACTATACTAACTTACAACTACTAGATAAACTTAAGAAACACTCACTCACTAAGATCTCATGACAAATAGTCAATCTTCATCTCTCAATCTACCTATTTACATATTACTGCCACACTTTCATTTCACAACTTAAGTACTACCTATTCATTCACTATACATTATTGCCTAATTAGTTCTATAATCATTTGAATATCATGGGGCTCTCCCTTAAAAATAATCATAGGCCTAGCTCAAATCTATCACTTCACGAATACTCGGCTCTTCTATTCAACACTTATACTTGGTCAATACTAATGGATTAACAACTTATCATAAACTTCTCTTTGGTTAAAGTATACTCTAACTCATCCATACTAGTAACTCTTACTCTACCTTCCATCATGAAATCTACACCAACTCATCACTTCTTAGTCTACCCATAAGGAAAAACTCTTCATTAATAACTTACTAGGTACATGGCTACAACTTACATACTCTACTCAATAGCTCTCCTCATCCCTTAGGTTACTACACTTCTATATATATATATATACTTCTAACTCTGGGCACTTCTACTACTACTGCTCATAACGTCATAACTCACACTATCTCTCCGGGTGAAAATACTACCTAAGCTCTAAAACATATTTCTCGTAAAGGTCTTAACTAAAACAAGGTTTAGAGAAGACAGTCTGGGAGTATATCTCGCTTTTAGCTCGAACGCACGATTCATAAGAATAAGAGTGCATTCTTTCAACTTCAAACACTTAAGCTCACTCACGGGCTTCTCTCAATCCCTTCTGCAGTCTCATGACTTTCTCAAGACTTTTGCTGGGAGCAACTCATTGATAACGATCTGGGCTTTGCTTTTCAATTACTTTGAGTATGAGGGGTAGTCGAATGAATTTGAGAAACGCACGAGTTAGATTAAGTTTCTTATGACACAATTCTATTGCACGATTTAGAGTATGAAAGAAGAAAAACTTTTCTTAAATGTCTGTAGTCCCTCATTTATAAAAGTGAGGCCCTCACAACCATAAATAAGATCCAATTGACACGACTTCATAGACACCCTAGGACACTTGAACTCTGTGCTCTAATACCAAGTTTGTCACGCCCCAAGCCTACACCCTGGACGTGGCCGGCACTCGAGAATCATTGCTGGTCCCCAAGTGAACCCTCATCTTAGCTGACTACAAGCGGAAAACTAAATCAAGCAATAATAGGCTTAAAACTGCATTAAATATGATAAACTCAAATACTCAACTCATAAAGTCTGGACAATATTCAATAGAAATACTTATAGTTTGTAAAACAATTCAAAAAAAGTAAATACTGAAAGACTCCTCAACTCAATCTATCTATGAAGCCTCTATAGTTCAACATGGATGTTGGGACAAGACCCACATCACCCTAAAAAGACTAAACTGAAAAGGGAAAAAAGGGAATCCTTTGGAATGCAAGGAGGCTCACCAAAGCTAACTGGAATGTCAAATGATCTCAACGAAGCGTCTGTTGATGATCCTGAATACCTGTATCTGCATCATTATAAGATGCAGGTCGAATGACATCAGTATATTGAATGTACGAGAATGTAATATAGCTGAATAACAAAATAACTGAACTAAAACTTTGGCAGCAACTCAACTGAAATATAATATAGATCACGATGGAAAAACTCATTTAAACTCTTACCGAAAGGATGTAATAGAAGCATATACTGAACTGACGAGGCTGAAAGAAATACTCAACTTAACTAAATTCAACTCGACTCGACTCAGCTCAACTCAACTGGACTTAGCTCAACTCGACTCAAAACATAAATAGAGATAATATCATTTTAAGCGCCACAAAGTATAATATAATAACTAAAAGAAAATTATATGTGAAAATATAATGAAACTGCTCTTTACTCTATTTGAGAGTTTCTCTAACCGACAACCATCACTATGAGCTACGTGATGATACAACGTCTCACCCACGCTGCCAGGACTGTCCTATACCTTACTGGGGTATAGAACCTCTCAACTAATAGGATCCACTAAGCTCTGCCCGAAGGCACTAAGGAAATCATCTAAAAAGTATGAATCCTTTACCCATGTTAGCATACATGGTTTATGGGGGCTGTGAGTTGTCTGAACTCTCCCCCATATCGGTGCTCAATACTACTCCCAATAAATATATATACTCATGCTCAATGTTTAAAAACATTCTCTTTTCTCAATTTGAGGTAAGATCCTCTTAAAAGAGGAAACTGCTCTGAATTATCTCTGTACTCATAACTCTTTTTAGAAATCAAAGTTTCTCTTTTCTCAATGTAAAAATGATACATTTGGGAATACTTAATTCCCTTAAACTTTACTCAAAAATGTCTCTTAAGCTTTCCTCAAAACTCAGTTCAAAACACAAATATTGGCTTTAAAAGATTCTCAAGACTTATAACTCAAGATAGGGTTCATGCTGAAATATAGACATGAACGAATCAACTCAATGATCTCGATAAAAATATAGAAAACTCAATACTCAGGACTCAGAACTTAACGATACTACTCATCTCATTCTCATATTTACTTTCTCAAGACTTAGTTCAAAACCATTGTTAATTACAAAAGAATTCTCAAAATGACTCAAAAGACCTCTTGAACTTTCCTCTTAAACTTACTTTAGTTTGGAGTGTAAATTAAGACATGTGATTATGACATGTAGACTCTCTCAAGGATTAATGAAGAGTTTAAGAGTTCATATTAAGAAGAGAGCGAAGACACGATATGAAAGAATGCATACGGGATGAAGAACGGAGAAGAAAAGAGCCTGGCGACCCTGGGGCATTGCGGGCGCGCCGCCCCAGGTCTCAAACTTCAGAGGCTAGTTTCGGGCGCACTGCATGCACACCGCCCCAAGCCTCCTGGCGCAACGGTGGGGCTTTGCCCCAGCCCCGAACCCAGAAATTTGATGAATTTTCTTGCTCAATTCCGAGTCCTAACTCATCTAGAATCGATTGGTTTCTTCCAAACTCTCTTTGATTTATAAACTCAACATGAAATTATTGAAATACCACTCAAATTTTATCAAGAAACACCACTCATTCGCAAAACCCTCACCTCAAGAACTCAAAACCTCCATTGATAAAGAATGAAACTTAAAACTCAAGAACTCTTCAAGAACATTTACATAAATGATTTTATGGGTGAATTAACGAAAGAATTACATGATTGGCGTGATGACAAACAAGTCCATCACTATGGGAAGCCTCACATACCTGGAAAGAACAAGAGTTCTTTGAGAAATCGACGAATCTTGAAGAATGCTTAAAAACCCTCTTTTCTCTTCTTGAAACTTCGCCCTATTTTCTCAAAGTGTTTAGGAACGTGAATAGGTGATTTTAGAATCTGATTATACCCTTAATTAGGTCAGGAAAAACGTGCTAAGCCTAGTGGGAAAAAGGAAAAGACCAAAATACCTTTTTCTAAAATGAATGAAGTGCCTTAAATAGAGAGGCTTCACTCAATTGGGCATAAGTTTTTACTCCGAGCTTCAAATTGAGCAAACTTGGTGGCTTTGGAAAGATGACTTAAATACCTTCAATTAGATAGCTTAAGGGCCACCTAATTATTTATGTGCTGAAAGATATGATCATTTGAAGTTGACCTAAGTAGAATCTTACGTCAAAACTCACTCGATAGGGAAGCTTTCAACTCAACTTTGTGCTAGGGGATTCTAGTGACCTTAATTGATATCCAAAATTATTCCCACACTAATGAATTTACCTTATAATATAAGAACAATTAAGAATCACTTGGTATGACCTTATACGAAATTCAAGAATGGTTCGGGTCTTAACTTCAGAAATTTTTTTGGGGTGTTACACACAAAACCAACAAAATTGTATTTCACATTTTTTTTAACATTATGTGACTTGACAAGAAACATTTCATCATATATTTTATGGTATTTTTTCATTCCAAAATAAATATATGTACTTGTAATCCTCTTTCTTTTGAGCATTTTTCAAAGATGCAAAAGATCACAATTTCACAAGAATGATTTTTTTTTTCATTTCATGAACCCCCACTATTTTAAGAATTTAAATAACATTTTTTCATGAAAAGATACCACTTTATTCATGAAAAATATTAGGTAAAAAGGTTTTTCCTTTTCCTTTTCTGCACTTGAATTGAGCAAGTAAAAAAATATTTTACCGTACACCTCTTCTCTTCCATCTCTTGAAGAGAGCAACATTGAGATCCCTATCTTGATATTCACACCTTTTCAAATTGTAACAAAGACATGAATCTCCTTAAAATTATTGGTGTAATATACCATGATGTGAGGCTAAAAATATATATGCTTATCATTATTTGCCTCAAATTTAGTATTGGTATTTGTCCTTTTTGAGTATGAATTTTATGGATTGTGCTAAATAATATATTTTATTTGTAGGACTAAATTGGTGTGAAGATGAAGAAGTTTGGAGCTAAAACGAATTAAAGATAGAAGATTATAGAAGAAAATCAAGCAGACAGCTTAATAGAATAAATTCAATATAATAATGTATAATATAAAGTGCATAAGATTGCAGATTGCAAATTGCAAATTACAAGTGAATTGCGAATTGAAGACTCTTGCCACGTGTCACTCACGGAAGGCACAACAACAAACACAATTGAAGTCGGTCACTGTTTCAACCTGAGACCCAATTCCTTTTGGTTTTGGGTTTCCTAATTTATTTTGGACTCAATTATTTTATTTAGGGTTTTCTACATCTATAAATAGTCCATAGAAATAATTATTGGAGATACTTTGAAAAAGACATTGTGGAAGGAAAAATTGTCAATATTTTAGGGTTCTTTTCTTCTTATTCTTTTCTTAGGTATTAGTAGCTAAAGACCATTGTTCTAGGGCTGCGGCCATGGGTAATTGTTGAACATCGATTGTTTTTTAATTAATTATTGGTTATCGCTTAAATTACTTTTGTATTCTTGTTTTAGTATTTCATGCTAGGCCACCATAGAAATAAATCTATTGTCTATTCTTGGACTCGAGAGATAAAGAGGTAGATAGACCAAAGAATGTAAAAAGTTTGTTCTAACTTTGATTAGATTCGTGTTTAGGAGTGACGCCCGGACGAACACCAAGCTTGGTTACGAAACAGGATGAAATATAAATGCTCACCAATTAGGACTGTCTATCCCCGCTCAACGATGTAGTTAGACAGCTAGTTGGAGTAGGCGATTAGAGATCGAGAGATCATGATCATAAAATCAACCCTGTAAATCACTAATTTGATAACCTTAGTTAATTCATTACATGAGATGCGATACATGAAACCCTATGCATGCTGCAGCCCTGGAATTGCCCAAAGTATTGTAAGTTCATATTTTTATTTAATTCTTGCATTCTTTTATTTCTTTTGATACTCTTAAATAAATAATTAGACTAGTATAATTTAGTAAATAGTTAATTGACAAGTCTCTGTGGGTTCAATATTCCGGTTCTTAAAGAACCACTTATTACTTCAGCGACTTTGTACACTTGCGTGTGCAATTGGGAGCAACATACCACAAATACAATAAATTACAGTTGAAATAAAATGACAAAAATGAATAAATAAATCTTTAGGCTGAGGCACAGATATCTCGCTCTCTTTAAGGAGATTCAAGCCACTGCGGCATAATCTACACCGATCCAGCAGTAATACTCTTGACTTGTCCCCTCCAGGATACAATAGCCTATTAGCATCGTACAACTCAAACAACTCCGGATTAGTTGAAGAGTCCAAAGCTCCGCAAAAAGAATAACTTCCTTCAACATATAAATATTCTCTTTTTTATAGTGAATATAGTTGAAGATTTAGAATATTTTCTTTGTCTCAACTCTCTCTTTCACTACACTAACCTCACTACACACTACAATATTTTTCCACACTTCTCATCTCTTTTTAGATACACTTCACAAAGGAAGAAACACACTATTTATTGGTGAGGAATTCTTCTTTGTATTGAATAAATAATAATGTAGGTAAGTGAATGGCCCAAAGGTTATATAAGTTACAAGGTATAATGAGGTAGAATAATGGGTGGAATTAGTGATACAAGAGTTACACCACAATAATGACCTTATTCTTGTCAACTTATACTCACTAACATATGGACTTAATATTTTAATTTTAATATTAAAATGCATAAACACCAACATTCTCCCACTCATTTCAATATTAAAATAAGAGAGTGTTTCACAATTAAGTTGAAGGTAGACTATTATGCATAATGAAGGTGTGCTATGCATTGAACCTTCACTTAGAAAAACAATACCTCCAGGATGGGGGTATTGTTTGCAATTGGTTTCGAAGCAGCAAAGTTCTCATTAACTTGTGTAAACAGAGTCAAGAAAGGTGAATTAGCATTGTCCTTGCCGCCATCTATGGAAAGAAATCAACAGTACTACTAATTGGTTTCGAAGCACCAAGATTTTCAGAAACTTGGAGAAACGGAGAGAAAGTGAAATCAACAAAACTATTAGAAGACGACTGACAAGGAATAAAATAGCTAATTGGTTCTGCATCAATAACACTATCTTCTGAAAATGCCGGAAACAGAGACAACATTAGAAAATCATCGGGAAATTGATCACCATTTTCCATTGCGTAAGAGAAATTAATCAATGTGAATAGTAATATTTTGGAAATTGGAATGAAGAAGAGAGGCTGTGTAGTGATCCTTTTATAGATTTGTGTAATTCTCCCATTTAGGATTAAAATGGATTCTAAATGTTGAGCTTTCTCTGTCTTTTTTCCACGTCAAAATCTTCCTTACCAGAAAAGGAAAGGCCAAGGGAAGACAATTTCTACTTCTATTTTTGGTATAATTATTTGAGTTAAAAGAGTTTAAATTTTGTTCACATGTTAAGGTATTTACCAACTAAGTGATTTCTCTCTCTTTAGTTTCATATTACTCCAATTAAGTTATTTATTATCGGTTTCATATTACTGGATACTTATTGATTTGACACAATATACTCTTCAAGCACATTCTAGCCCATGTTGTTCTCTTGAATGTCTGCTACAATGTCCAGCTCAATAGTCGACAATCTTGTTATAACGGAATCAGATAAGCTGATGAACAAATACTTCAAAGAAATAACTTAGGGATATTTGTGAAGATACTCTTTTTGCCAGTTCCCTTCTTGGGATCGGGAACTAAATCCAATCGGTGCAGCATTAATGCATAACAATAGTAATGGTCAGTTAGAGGGAAGGGGAAGAGATAGGAGTAACTGAGAAGGAGATCAGTCTGAAATGACATTTATCTTTGATTATTAATCGACACAACTATTGAATTTAATACAAGGCATAGAAATTGTTGTTGAAATTCGCAACAAGAATGTCGTCCTAAGGATCCTACCCTGCATCTGGTACAATCTCCTACATGGTTTGGTTTGTCGTTCTTCTCCCGTGTACTTTCGTGTCTCCTCTGCTGTCTTGTTTGTACTCTTCCGAGCTAGCAGAGATTAGCAGATTTCTAGTTTTGATCATACCAATAACAGAAACCATCTATTTACTGTTGCCAGTGAACAAACTAAGTTTTCACATTGTTGATGTTTGACATTATGTAACCACAGAAAACGATATAATACAACGTGATACACTATGCAATAATAAGTAACAACCATCAAAGCAAGATGTAAAGATCAAATCATAACTAAGAATGATTATATAAATGAAGCAACACAAAAAACTTTGTTTCCATACTCACAAAATTGATCACTAACCTAAAGCTCGAGACAAAGTGAAATCAACAGTAGTATTAGAAGACGACTGAGGAGGAATAAAATAGTTAATTGGTTTGGCATCTATAATGTTGTCTTCTGAATATGGCGGAGAGAGAGACAACATTCGAAAATCGTCTTCCATGGCGTAAAAGAGAAAGTAAGTAAAATATAAAGATTATGAAGAAGAGAGGCTCTACCAACGAACTTTTTATAGAGTTTAAATTGTCCAGGTAGAATTATATTGGGATTCAAGTGTCAAAATCATTTGATTCCAAACCAAAAAAAGAAATGGAAGGCAAATTATACTAAAAAATTTCTAGTTCAATTTTTGGTAAAATAATTTGAGTTAAAACCGTTTAGATTTTTTTCATGTGTTAAAGTATTTACTTATTTATTACTCTCTTAGGATCAAAATGGGATTCAAATTTTGGGCTCTCTATATTTTTATTCCGTACCAGAAAAAGGAAAGGAAATACAATTTTTACTTCTATTTTTGGTATAGTTATTTGGTTTAAAGAGTTTAAATTTTATCTTAGATTTATTCTTTTATTAAAATTTTGTTTTAGGCCACTAATTTTATTGAGATTTTTTGATCATCAAACCGGCTGGTATAATAAACATGTTGTGAGATTACACTAGATATATTATTCCCTTTGTCCAACAATAGTTGTTCACTATTGACTTGACACACCCTTAAGAAACAATAAATAATAGGGATAATATTACTACTTTATCATTTGACCTTATAAATTTAATGCTATGAAAAATGTGTTAGATGATAAATAGTATTTAATAGCAAGAGTAAAATAGACACAAAAGGTAAATTATCTCTTGATTTTCTAAACTGAACAAGTATTGTTGGACAAGTATTTTTAGTATATATAGTGGACAACTATTGTTGGACGGAGGGAGTATTATTGTTGAACTATGTATATATTTGAGGTGTTTTATTAAAATTTTGCTTTAGGCCACTAATTTTATTAAAGGCTTTTTTATTATCAAACATGGTTTGTTGAACTATGTAAATACCTGAGGTCTCTTATTAAGATTTTGCTTTAGGCCGCTAATTTTATTGAGACTCCTTGATCATCAAACTAACTTAAATGATTAAATTCACTTGTGAGATTACACTAGATATATTGTTGTTGTTGTATTTAATCTCCCAATACATGTGAATCAGAGAGTCGCAGAAAAAAGAGACATCATAATATTTTTTTCTTCGTTTTTGATCTTTTAAATTATCTTGATTATCTTTTTTTAGTTATTTTTTGTTGCATCTGTTCATATGTTAAATTTATTATATTTTATATTTCAGTTATGGAACAATCTAGTGAAAATTCAAGAGTGATTTGAAAGAATTTGGAGGTAGATAAGATTTTTATAGAAAATTGTATTTAAGAAATATCCTTAAACGGGAGACATGGAAGTAGTTTGAAGTCAGACTCATGTTAGTATATTCTGAAAGAGTTGGTTTGGTCCTTGTGGAGACAAACCTAATAAAGATGAATTAATGTGAAGATTTGGTAGGAAGATAATTCTTTGGTACAAAATAAAAGGTCAAGATAGTATCTTTGTAGGTGAAATTTAGGTAAACCATAAAATGGTTTCACATTTTAAATCTTTGACATTTTGACACATAGTGATGTCATGGATGACATAAATAGGAAGAATATAATTCATTACTATAAATAGGCAGCGCTTAATTCATTTGTAACACACCTCTCACTTGCCCTTTTCAAATTCTAAGGTATTTGATTTCCTCTCTCTCTTATAGTATTTCACTTGTATTTTTTTTGAAGTGAAATAAATATTGGTGCAGTTGTTCTCTGGTGGACGTAGGATCATTCTGATCCGAACCACGTTAAATATTGTTGTTCTTCCTTGTTCTTTATTTTCACGTTTCTGATAAAAATTGGTATCAGAGCCAAGGTTTTGTCTGAGTATGCTCTGTGGTTGCAACACAGTCTGAACTTCCACATCAGAAAAGAATTACTTTGGTTTTCTGTATTTCCAAATACTTTGTAGTAGAAGAGGAAGAACAAGTAAAAATGAGTTCCATGAAGTTTGAAATTGATAGATTTAGTGGGTGCAATAACTTCAATATCTGGAAAATCCAGATGATGGCGTTACTGCGGAGAGAAGGTTCAATCCATGCTATTGACGGAAAGTACCCTGATAAAACATCGGATTTCGACAAGGAAAGGATTGAAGGAGATGCATTGAGTGTAATCTAAATGTCCCTTGCACCTAACGTGCTTTGTGAAGTGAGTACAAGTACCGATAAAACGGCGAAACAGTTATGGGAAAGGCTAGAAGCGCTTTACCAGGAACGGTCGGTGACAACAAGGATATTGTTACAACGACAGCTTCACACATTTGAGATGGAGTCATGTACTTTGTTGCAAGACCATCTAGATGCGTTCAATAAACTTATGATGGACTTACAAACTGCTGGAATTAAAAAGGATGAAGAGACGCTTGCATGTGCTTTGCTATTTTCATGGACTTCAAAATATCGTGATATTGAGAATTCAATGATGTATAGTAAGGTGCCTATCACTCTTGAGCAAGTGCGGCAAACACTTAACTCTTGTGATGTGCGGAGGCACTTTGAAGGAGACAATAACGACGAAGCTAGTGGGCTCTTTATGAGAGGTCGTACTAGCCAACAGGGAAGGAGCTAATCAAAGTATAGATCAAAGTCTCGTGTGACCAAGAAGAATGAGGAGTGTTGGGGCTGTCACAAGAAGGGGCATTTTGAACGAGATTGCCCTATGTCAAAGTCCAAAGAAAAGGCGAGTGCATCCATTGTTGGGCAGTACATGATTCTGATGATGATTATGTACTAACAACATCATGAAATAGTGGAGTCTATTACAACAAATGGGTGTTAGACTCTGGCTGTACTCTACATATGACATTCCGAAGAAATTGGTTTAGCAGCTATGAGATAAGTGGAGGAACCGTAATAATGGGCAATAATGCAACTTGTAAAATAGTTGGCATTAGTTCATTTCGGGTTCGCTGCCATGATGGAATCGTGAGGACTATTACAAATGTCCGTCATGTTCCTGATTTGAAGAAGAATTTGATCTCTCTGGGCACTTTGGATAAACAAGGCTACAAGTACATGAGCGAAAGAGGAACTATGAAAGTGACTAAAGCGTCTTTAGTCATGCTGAAGGCCAAGCTGGAGGATGGCCTCTACACACTAGTAGGAAGCACTATTGTTGGCTCTGTAAATGCATCTACAACGCAGTTATCTAATGATGGCAATTCAAGATTATGGCATATGAGACTAGGTCATATGAGCGCACGAGAACTGGAGATGTTGAGCAACCGCAACCTTTTGTATGGTGAGAAGATCAGCACACTTGAATTTTATGAGCACTGCGTCTTAGGGAAGTAGAAAATGGTGAGCTTCAGCACTGGCAAGCACAAGATGGGAAGGGTGCTAGACTATATCCATTCAGATTTATGGGGTCCCTCTAAGCTTCCATCGAAGGGAGGAAAGAGGTATCTTCTCACATTCATTGATGATTTTTCACGAAAGGTTTGAGTGCGTTTCCTGAAGGCAAAAGATGATGCTTTTGAAGCATTTAAAGAGTGTAAAATTTTGGTTGAAAATCAAATGGAGAGAAAAATCAAGTATCTTCTCATAGACAATGGCTTCAAGTTTTGCAGTGAAGAGTTCAATGATTTCTGCAAAGTTCATGGGATCGCAAGACATAAGATGGTCAGGCACTTACCACAGTAGAATGGAGTTGCCGAGAGGATGAAAAAAACTCTTCTTGAGAAGGCTCGTTGTATGCTCTTACAAGCCAAAATGTCCAAAGTGTTTTGGGCTGAAGCAGTTCACACTGCTTCTCATATTGTTAATCGATCTCCAGCATCAGCGATTGACTTTAAGATTCTGAATGAAGTATGGTCAGGTGAACCCTCTAACTATTCATACTTGCGAATATTTTGGTGTCCAACTTATTATCATGTTAATGAAGGAAAGATTGAACCAAGAGCTAAGAAGGCCATATTCTTAGGGTATGTAGATGGAGTAAAAGGGTACAAACTTTGGTGTTTGTCTTTACTCAAATTTGTAGTTAGTAGAGATGTTACCTTTGATGAATCATCTATGCTTGATCCTCATAAAGTTTCTATGGAGTTATCAAGAAACGAGAACAACGAGCAGGTGGAGCTACCGGTGGAGCTTACCAAGGAAAAGGATCAAGAGACTCAAATTGATGAGTCAAAAGATGCAGATCTTGAAGAACTTGCTGTAAATGAACCATACACAATTGCGAAGGGAAGGGACAAAAGGCAGATACGAAAATCGGAACGTCTCATAGAGCAATCAAATCTGATTGCATATGCGTTCGTAGCTGCAGAAGAAGAGATTAAGGATCTCGAGCCCTCCTCGTATATTGAAGCAACTTCTTGTAAGGATGCTGCACAATGGCGGTTAGCCATGATAGAAGAGATGGAGTCTCTTCACAAAAATGAGACATGGGTCTTAGTTAAAAGGACAAAGGGGAAGAGGACAGTTGGATGCAAATGGGTCTACAGAAAGAAAGATGGTATTTCAAAAGTGAAAGATGCTAGGTTCAAGGTGAGATTGGTTGCAAAGGGTTTCAGTCAGAAGGAGGGAATTGACTACAATGAGATATTCTCTCCGGTCGTGAAACATAGCTCAATTCGCGTGCTACTAGCATTGGTTTCATTATTTGATTTAGAGCTTCAACAGCTTGATGTCAAGCTGCTCTCTTACATGGTGATCTAGAAGAGACCATCTATATGGATCAGCCTGAAGGTTTCCTAGCTGAAGGAAAAGAAGATCATGTATGCTAACTGAAGAAGTCCTTGTATGGTTTGAAGCAATCCCATCAACAGTGGTATAAGAGGTTTGATACATTCATGACTACACATGGATTCTCGAGGAGTGCATTTGATAGTTATGTGTATCACAAGAAAATGTTTGGTAACTCTATGATTTATTTATTGTTGTATGTTGATGATATGCTTATTGCTGCTAACAACATCACAAAAATAAATATTTTGAAGAAACGGTTGAGCAAGGAATTTGACATGAAGGATTTAGGAGCTGCAAAGAAAATCCTTGGAATGGAGATTTCAAGAGAAGACGGTGTTGTACATCTTTCTCAAAAGAGGTACATCAAAAAGGTTCTTGAGAGATTCAATATGCAAATGGGCAAACCTGTAAGTACACCGTTAGCTTCTCATTTCAAGCTCTCAGAGTTACAAATGCCTCAGTCTATGGATGAGCTGGAGCATATGTCAAAGGTTCCCTATGCTAGCGCAGTTGGCAGCATTATGTATGCTATGGTGTGCACACGTCCAGATATTGCTCAATCTGTAAGTGTGGTAAGTAGGTACATGGCAAATCTAGGAAAAGGCATTGGGAAGCTTTCAAGTGGATATTGAGATATCTCAAAGGAGCTTCTGATGTTGGCCTAACCTTTCAGAAAAGTAAAGGCATTTCAGTTCTCGGTTATGTAGATTCTGACTATGCAGGGGATCTTGATAGAAGGAGGTCCACAACAGGATACATCTTTACTCTCATTGGTAGTGCCGCTAGTTGGAAATCAACTTTATAGTCGATTGTCGCTTTGTCTACAACAGAGGCAGAATATATGGCAGCAATAGAGGCGGTGAAAGAAGCTATCTGGTTGAAAGGTTTGGTGGCAGAATTGAGTTTGGTTCAGCTGGAATCAACTCTAAGATGTGATAGTGAAAGTACTATTCATTTGATTAAAAATCAAAGATTTCATAAGTGCACCAAACACATTGATGTCAGATTCCATTTCATTCGAGATGTCGTTGAAGAGGGAGTTATCCAGGTTGAGAAGGTTATCACAGACAATAACGCTGCAGACATGTTGACCAAGATAGTCCCACTTGCCAAGTTTGCACACTGCAAGGCCTTGGCGGGAGTATGCATCAATTGATGCAACTCTGAGGGAACAACTGCTAGGTGGAGCTAGTATGTTTAACAAAGGTTTGATTCTTCTTGTTTCTTACAATGGGATTGCCATGTAAGCTTAGAAGTTTTGGCCAGAGTTGTTCATATAGATGCTCAAAACGCAAACCAAGGTGGAGATTGAAAGAGTTGGTTTGGTCCTTGTGGAGATAAACCTAATAAAGATGAATTAATGTGAAGATTTGGTAGGAAGATAATTCTTTGGTACAAAATAAAAGATCAAGATAGTATCTTTGTAGGTGAAATTTAGGTAAACCATAAAATGGTTTCACATTTTAAACCTTGACATTTTGACACATAGTGATGTCATGTATGACATCAATAGGAAGAATTCACTCATATAAATAGATAGCTCTTAATTCATTTGTAACACACCTCTCACTTACCTTTTTCAACTTCTAAGGCATTTGATTTCCTCTCTCTCTTGCGGTATTTCACTTGTATTATTTTTGGAATGAAATAAATATTGATGCAGTTGTTCTCTGGTGGACGTAGGATCATTCTGATCCGAACCACGTTAAATATTGTTGTTCTTCCTTGTTCTTTATTTTCACGTTTCCACTAACATATTCTATGAAAGTGAGCTTGGTATATCTCTTATGCCACCAGTATCAAAGAAGGTTTTCTGTGGAGATTATGGAAATGGAGCGATGGCAGAGCCTTCTCTCATCTTCTGAACTGTAAGACTCGATCACAATGGGGTAGAAGAACCACGTCATGATATATGGATCATGAAAGTTTATTCATCATTTCATCTGTAAGGCACATAAATTGTTGTTGAAATTCACCACACGAATAATGTCGTCCCAAGGATCCTACCCTAGGTTCAATTTCATTTTGTATGGAGATATCATGCAACACCAAGTAGTATTAGCTGCTTAAAGTGGATGTAATCATGGAACGACGTGTGTAAAATAGACGCAGCTACTTGATTGGCGTAGCGAATGATGCTGGAAACTGAATCTATTTGATAGTAGGTTTACTTGTCCAAATTTGTTGATCTTAGGCTTATTGAACTATATTAAACTTTACTGCTACCTCGGAAAAAAAAGGCAGCTTATGCCGAAGTCATCTATTTCTGCACTAACAATAGTACTGAGATTCAGGCTTCTCTATATGAAGTTAGAATATGTATTGAGCTGAATTTCAACAACATGATTCCTGAGATGGATTCTCTGTGCACCAGAAAACCTTCATTAAATGTAAAACGCTCCCTAACAAAGATACACTCAGTTTGGCAAGCAGGCTACCAAAGCACACATAAAAAGATGCTATCGAGTTAGCTCAGAACTTATGTAAGAAAACCAATCTTTAACATCAGCCAAAACGCCACTGTCACAACTTAAAATTAAGAATACAACTAATTAAGTTGCCCTAATTAAAGCAGACTAGATAATCAAGTGCTTCAGGTTCAAATTTGGCCCAACATCTCCACATTTTAAATTCTTACTATAAGATAAGATTGTCATGGAACAAGCGAATTCCTCTGCTAATTACAAAGTTACTCACAGTAAGCACAACAGGGAGACTAACATTACAATTTACACAGTTTTGATCACACCAATAACAGAAACCATCTGTTTACTGTTGCCAGTGAACAAACTAAGTTTTCACATTGTTGATGTTAGACATTATGTAATCACAGAAAATGATAAAAAATTAATTAGAGATGTATTTTATTAAAAGGAAAATGGTCAAAAATGCCCTTAAACTATGTGAAATGAACAAAAATACCCTTCATTTATAGTTTGGCTCAAAAATGCCCTTGCCTTCAATATTTTGGTTCAAAAATGCCCTTGCCTTCAATACTTCGGATCAAAATAGGAATCTAAATAGTGAGTTTTTTTCCGCATCAAAATATTTAGATCCAGAAAAGGAAAGAAAACTCAATTTCTAGTTCTATTTTTGGTATAATTATTTTCATACCAAAAATAATATATACCAAATATAATTAGAACCAGAAAAGGAAAGGAAAGAGTTTAAAGTTTGTTAACGTGTAAATGTTACCAATTAAGTAATTTATTATCCATTTCATATTACTGGATACCTATCGACTTGGCATAGTCTTTAAAAAAAATAATTAAATAGAGATGTATTTTATTAAAAGAAAAAAGGATCAAAAATGCCCTTAACCTATTTTCTGATGTTACTTTTCTTTGTTCACTTTTACTTATCACTTATTTCTATAATAAATTTTCATTTTTACTTTTCACTTTTGATATATCAAGAAAAGACAATAATTAGTTTCCATGTTTTACCCTCCGCATTAAATACTTATTTTCAAATCATTTTTCAAGACATCATTTAAAATAGGGATAGTTTGATAAAATACCTATATCAATAATTATTTTCTTAAAGGGTGTGCCAAGTCAAAATGTAACAAGTAAAAGTGAACAGAGGGAGTATTTAATACTAAAGGTAAAAAGAGAAAAGTATAATACAGTTTCTTAATTTCATAAATTGAACAAGTAAATTGAAACAACTATTTTTAATATGTACTATTTGTTCAAAAATCCTTCCCCCCTAATTAGCTAAGTAGTGTAAAAATATTTTTGCTACTAACGGTTGCTCCAAAAGAAGAAAAAATGAGCTTTTTTTAATAACTATTCTAAGGGGTGGTTACGTCCTCCATTTAAAGCTTAAGACAAGTGCTTTTAATTGTAAAAACTTGAGCAAAATTTGATATTGAAGATTGTGAGATTACTTTGATTATTTAAAAAGGAGACCATCTGCTTACTGTTGCCAGTGAACAAACTAAGTTTTCACAATGTTGATGTCTGACATTATATGTTCATAAAAACAATACAATACAACGCGATACATTATGGAATAATACGTAATAACAATCAAAACAAGATGTAAAGATCAAATCAAAACAAAGAACGATTATATAAATGAAGCAACACTAAAAAGCTTTGTTTCCTCCTCTGTTTAGTCGCCGTCATCTGTTTCCGGGTTCAAGGTATATATGAATCTGTGCTATAAAAGAAACTTGGGTTTTATGTTGTTAAGATGAATCGTGGACTGAAAAAGACCATTTCCCATGCCATTCATGAATCAGATACTTGTTCGTCTTGCGGGTCGGGGATGGTATTGCTTTTTGGATGGGTACTCGTGTATAACCAGATTTCTATTGTGTAAAGAACCCAATTCTCAGCATAAACTCATAAGGGTATTCCAATTACACAATAGCAATTCTGGGAAATAACAATAGTCCTTTCTCATCCATCGTCCTTTTAACTAGTTGTTAATTGGGCATGGATCCCAAATCAACCTTTGAGAAGGTCTTCCAATTTTGTTGCTTCTTGTTGGCCCAATAACTAATTGTGTGACATCCGTGTAGGTGGTATTGACATTAGACCAAGGCTGGTTCATAACATATTGCCCCCGAGGACCGAGAGAACACAACGTTCACATGTCCATATGGTACATTTGCATTCAAGAGAATGCCGTTTGGGTTATACAATGTCCCGGCAACTTTCAAAAAATGTATCTTATCAATTTTTGCGGATATGGTTGAAGACTCAATGGAAGTGTTCATGGATGATTTCTCCGTGGTTGGTGACCGTTTGTGGGTCGCTCGAGTCACTTGAGCACAACAGGGTGTTGAAAAAAACTTTGTCCTTAATTGGGAGAAGTGCCACTTTAGTCAGATTCTTATTCAATTGTCCTGCAGTGTGCAGTGGAGCAGAAGTACAAATGGTCGTCTCACTTATTAAATTTCTGAATTCTGCTAAGTAACAAAGAACTAATAGAATTTCATTGATCAAAGTTGGAGAATCTCCATTACATTACAGCTGAAGATTTGTGATCTAATTTTCATTGTGACTTCCAATACATGGTCACCTCTATATATAGAGAACTTTTACACAGACTTAATGCCTAACTAACACACACATTAGCCACGTGTATTTTCTAACCACCTTCACTATATCAACAACTATTTAACTAACTTTATAACAGACTAACAACTTCTATAAAATCAGTTGAGTTGATGACTGTTACACTGTAATTCAATACATCCCCTCAAACTGCAGGGTGAAAGATATCTAACACACCAAGTTTGGTCAAAAGATGACGATGTTGATTGAGCCCTAGTCCTTTAGTAAGGATGTCAGCAGGCTGCATTGTAGTGCGAAGATACTTAGGGCTAATGAAGTTGGATTCACCCTTTCTCGAATGAAATGGCAATCAATGTCTATGTGCTTAGTGCGTACATGAAAGAATGGATTTTCAGCTATCTGAATAGCTGACTTGCTATTCGTAAACACCAAGATTGAATCAGTGACTGGAATGTTCAGTTCAGCAAGTAACCCTGCCAACCATACCAATTCAGCTACAAGAGCTGCTAGGCTTCTGTACTCTGCTTCAGCAGAGCTTCTACTAACAGTTTGCTGCTTTTTGGCCTTCCAGGAAATCAAAGAATCACCAAGCTTCACTATATATCCTGTTACTGATCTGCGTGTGTTGGGGCATGAAGCCCAGTCTGAGTCACAAAATCCAGTGAGCTCAGTAAGGCCAGTTCCCCTTTTAAGCAAAATTCCAAGGCCTAAAGAGTTTTTGACATATCTCACAACCCTTAGTGCAGCCTCCCAATGTGAGGTCTTTGGATGTTGCATAAACTGACTTAATACTTGCACTCTAAAGCAAATATTAGGTCTGGTAATTGTCAAATACAATAGCTTTCCAATCAACCTTTGATATGCTATGATATCTTCTAAATCTGAATCAGCAGTATTACCAATGTGTTGATCATATTCCATACTAGTTAGCTTGTGAATGAACTCTAAAGGAGTACTTGCAACCTTTGCTCCACTTAATCCAGCTTCTGAAATGAGTTGCAAGGCATGCTGAAGAAGTCACTCTATGGTCTCATCACTCGTCTGGGTTGTTGCACAACCCAAAACCTAGTGGCAACTTCGCAACTGTCAAGTCGCAGTTGCCGTTTAACACAGCTGACGTATAAGAAAAAGGATTTTACTCCAATCCAGCTAAATAAGAGGGCTAGCATTCTTTGCACTAACCATTTAATATTTCTCTTTTCTGAATTAAACTATGAAAGAACCATCCATCGTTTTAGCTACACGCAAAAACGTCCTTACCTTCTTTAGTCTGATTCTTATTCAATTGTTTCGAACTGACACTTGTGTAACAGTAGCCAGTAGTTAAGCAATGAAGGCAGGAGGATGGCATGGGCAGCACGACTTGTTCTATGGACGGTCTAAAGAGTTTCTTCCGGGTAGAAGCTTTTCGAGGAAAGTTGCAGAATGAAGAAATGTCATAGCTCAGAGTGTGATACTTTGTTCTAATGTTCTATTCGCAATTATAGTGTTCATGTGGATGGCTAAATTTGATGTTACTTTGGTGAAGCCAGCAGTCTTTTTGCTCGCAAGATTTTTGTTTAGTTTTTGGTGATACTGTTACATCTACGACGTTCAAGATGTTTTGAATACTGTATTTGCTGGTTCAATTTGAATAAATGTTTTTGTTCAATTTATATGCTATCATTGGATAGAACTAACTAATAGCGTCTCAAAGTTCTTACATTAATGGCATATATAATGGGAAATATATATAGTATGTATACATTGCATCTTTTGTACATAAATGAAGTTGCCCTGACTAAACCAGACACTTGATAATCAAGTGCTTCCCAATAGTCAGTTAGCACAACAAGGAGACTAGCATTCCACAGATTTCTAGTTTTGATCACACCAGTAACAGAAACCATATGTTTACTGTTTGCCAGTGAACAAACTAAGTTTTCACGTTGTTGATGTCAGACATTATGTAACCACAGAAAACGATAAAAATTATTCAAACGTTATATTCATGAAAACAATCCAATGCAATGCGATAGATTATTGAATAATACGTAACAACCATCAAAGTAAGATGTAAAGATCAAATCATAACTAAGAATGATTATATAAATGAAGCAACACAAAAACTTTGTTTCCATACTCACAAAATTGATCACTAACCTAAAGCTCGAGATAACTAACTAAAAAAAATATGATAAAAATAAAGATGTTAAAGATCTATTTGATTTCTCATGTCAACTCGAAAGCAAAATCTTGAATTGGTTTTCTCCCAACGTATCGAGATCACGTCATTTTCTTTGATATTTCTCCTCTTCACAAACTCCGTCGTCCATGCTTTGACAAGGTGAAAGCTATTAGTTGACCATTTCTTGAGCGTCAAAATATGGCTTGTTTGTGTATCCATATCAAATACGGTAACATCAATTCCACACAATTGTTGACAAATTATGCTCTGTTCTTCCTTGTTCATGAAGGGTAATATGTAATCATTCACGTCTTGTCGAGGTAGTAATAGCCTCGAAGCTCCATTCACATCGCTTCTAGTTAGCTTCTTTGTTATCCAATGACCTTCCTTTCCGTTTGATTCTTTTGTCAGCTTGATTTTCTTTGGCGGAATGAATTTCTCTTCCCCTAATTCCTGTAACAATGATCTTTTAGGAGCACAGTTACCCGATGCATTTACCTCCCGACTTGATGAAGCAAAACTACCAATGGAAAATTGGGTAGTCGTTATAGTCGAAGAGGTGTTGGATAGGTGTGGTAGAGAAAGACAGAGATCAGTGGATGGCAGAGGAGGGGGAGTATTGTTTGCAATTGGTTTCGAAGCAGCAAAGTTTTCATAAACTTGTGCAAAGAGAGTCAAAAAAGGTGAATTAGGATCGTCCTTGCCGCAGTCTATGTAAGAGAAATCAACAGTACTACTAATTGGTTTCGAAGCACCAAAATTTTCAGAAACTTGGGGAAACAGAGACAAAGTGAAATCAACAGTAGTATTAGAAGACGACTGAGGAGGAATAGAATAGCTAATTGGTTTGGCATCTATAATGTTCTTTTCTGAATATGGCAGAGAGAGAGACAACATTCGAAAATCGTTTTCCATGGCGTAAAAGAGAAAGTAAGTAAAAAATAAAGATTATGAAGAAGAGAGGCTCTACCAACGAACTTCTTATAGATTTTACATTGTCCAGGTAGAATCATATTGGGATTCAAGTGTCAAAATCATTTGATTCCAAACCAAAAAGGGAAATGGAAGGCAAATTATACTAAAAAATTTCTAGTTCTATTTTTGGTAAAATAATTTGAGTTAAAACCGTTTAGCTTTTTTTCACGTGTTAAAGTATTTACTTATTTATTACTCTCTTAGGATCAATATGGGATTCAAATTTTGAGCTTTCTCTATTTTTATTCCGTACCAGAAAAAGGAAAGGAAGGACAATTTTTACTTCTATTTTTGGTATAGTTATTTGGTTTAAAGAGTTTAAATTTTATCTTAGATTTATTCTTTTATTAAAATTTTGTTTTAGGCCACTAATTTTATTGAGATTTTTTGATCATCAAACCGGCTGGTATAATAAACATGTTGTGAGATTACACTAGATATATTATTCCCTTTGTCCAACAATAGTTGTTCACTATTGACTTGACACACCCTTAAGAAACAATAAATAATAGGGATAATATTACTACTTTATCATTTGACCTTATAAATTTAATGCTATGAAAAATGTGTTAGATGATAAATAGTATTTAATAGCAAGAGTAAAATAGACACAAAAGGTAAATTATCTCTTGATTTTCTAAACTGAACAAGTATTGTTGGACAAGTATTTTTAGTATATATAGTGGACAACTATTGTTGGACGGAGGGAGTATTATTGTTGAACTATGTATATATTTTAGGTGTTTTATTAAAATTTTGCTTTAGGCCTCTAATTTTATTAAAGGCTTTTTTATTATCAAACATGGTTTGTTGAACTATGTAAGTACCTGAGGTCTCTTATTAAAATTTTGCTTTAGGCCGCTAATTTTATTGGGACTCCTTGATTATCAAACTAACTTAAATGATTAAATTCACTTGTGAGATTACACTAGATATATTGTTGTTGTATTTAATCTCTCAATACATGTGAATCAGAGAGTCGGAGAAAAAAAAAGGCAGCTTATGCCGAAGTCATCTATTTCTGCACTAACAATAGTACTGAGATTCAGGCTTCTCTATATGAAGTTAGAATATGTATTGAGCTGAATTTCAACAACATGATTCCTGAGATGGATTCTCTGTGCACCAGAAAACCTTTATTACATGTAAAACGCTCCCTAACAAAGATACACTCAGTTTGGCGAAGCAGGCTACCAAAGCACACATAAAAAGATTCTATCGAGTTAGCTCAGAACTCATGTAAGAAAACCAATCTTTAACATCAGCCCAAACCCCACTGTCACAACCTAAAATTAAGTTGCCCTAATTAAAGCAGAGACTTGATAATCAAGTGCTTCAGGTTAAAATTTGGCTCAACATCTCCACATTTTAATTCTTACTATAAGATAAGATTGTTATGGAACAAGTAAATTCCTCTGCTAATTACAAAGTTACTTACAGTAAGCACAACAAGGAGACTAGCATTCCACAGATTTCTAGTCTGTTTACTGTTGCCAGTGAACAAACTAAGTTTTCACATTGCAAATGACAGACATTATGTAACCACAGAAAACAATACAAATTATTCAAACGTTATATTACAATTTACACAGTTTTGATCACACCAATAACAGAAACCATCTGTTTACTATTGCCAGTGAACAAACTAAGTTTTCACATTGTTGATGTCAGACATTATGTAATCACAGAAAATGATACAATACAACGTGATACATTATGGAATAATAAATTACAACCATCAAAACAAGATGTAAAGATCAATTTAGAACAAAGAATGATTATATTATAAATGAAGCAACACTAAAAAACTTTGTTTCCATACTCACAAAATTGATCATTAAGCTAGGATAACTAACTAAAACAAAATATGAAAAAATAAACATCTTAAAGATCTACTTGATTCCTCATGTCAACTCGAAAGCAAAATCTTGAATTGATTTTCTCCCAACGAATGGAAATCACATCTTTTTCTTTGAGGTTTCTCCTTTTGACAAAATCCTTTGTCCATGCTTTGACAAGGTGAAAGCTATTAGTAGACCATTTCTTGAGGGTCAAAATATGCATTGTTTGTGTATCCACATCAAATACATTAACATCAACTCCACACAATTGTTTGCAAATTATGCTCTGTTCTTCCTCGTTCATAAAGGGTAATATGTAATTATTCACGTCTTGTCGAGATAGTAATAACGTCGAAGCTCCATTCACATCGCTTCTGGTTAGCTTCTTTGTTATCCAGTGACCTTCCTCTCCCTTTGATTCGTTTCTCAGCTTGATTTTCTTGAGGGGAATAAATTTCTCTTCCCCCAATTCCTGTAACAACGATCTTTTAGGAGCATAGTTACCCGATGCATTTAACTCCCGACTTGATGAAGCAAAAACACAAGAATTTGGGTTTGAAGTGATTTCATGAACTTGTGTAAAGAGAGTCAAAAAAGGTGAATTAGGATCGTCCTTGCCGCCGTCTATGGAAGAGAAATCAATAATACTATTAGAAGACGACTGATGAGGAAGAGAATAGCTAATTGGTTCTGAAAATGGCGGAAACAGAGACAACATTAGAAAATCGTCGGGAAATTGATCACTATTTTCCATAACGTAAGAGAAATAAAACAATGTGAATAGTAATATTCTGGAGTGAAGAAGAAAGGCTGGGTACTGGTCCTTTTATAGATTTGTATAATTCTCCCATTTTGGATCAAAATGAGAATCTAAATATTGAGTTTTTTTCCGCGTCAAAATAGTTAGAACCAGAAAAGGAAAGAAAAGACAATTTCTAGTTCTATTTTTGGTATGATTATTTTCATACCAGAAAAGGAAAGGAAAAAGTTTAAAGTTTGTTCACGTGTAAATGTTACCAATTAAGTAATTTATTATCCATTTCATATTATTGGATACCTATGTACTTGGCATAGTCTTTTAAAAAATAATTAATTAGAGATGTATTTTATTAAAAGGAAAAGGGTAAAAAATGCCCTTAAACTATGTGAAATGAAAAAAAAATGCCCTTGCCGTCAATACTTTGGTTCAAAATAACCTTGCAGTGAATACTTTGATCCAAAAATGCCCCTATAGTTACTAAATGGGTCAAAAATGCCTTTTTTCGAATAAATATATTATTTATTTTCTTTTTAAACACATCTTCTTCCTAATTAAAATACTATTAAACAACCCTATACTTGTTCTTCTTTCTTTTAAAATCACTATAACAAATAAAAATGTAGTAAATAATTTTTTTCTTCTTAAACTCATTTTATCAATTAAAATAGAATAACTTCATGTACTCTTTCTACCGATAATATATATCATATATAAGATCTTAAAGATCTACTTGATTCCTCATGTCAACTCGAAAGCAAAATCTTGAATTGATTTTCTCCCAACGAATGGAAATCACATCTTTTTCTTTGAGGTTTCTCCTTTTGACAAAATCCTTTGTCCATGCTTTGACAAGGTGAAAGCTATTAGTAGAACATTTCTTGAGGGTCAAAATATGCATTGTTTGTGTATCCACATCAAATACATTAACATCAGCTCCGCACAATTGTTTGCAAATTATGCTCTGTTCTTCCTTGTTCATGAAGGGTAATATGTAATCATTCAAGTCTTGTCGAGGTAGTAATAGCCTCGAAGCTCCATTCACATCACTTCTGGTTAGCTTCTTTGTTATCCAGTGACCTTCCTCTCCGTTTGATTCTTTTGTCAGCTCGATTTTCTTTGGCGGAATGAATTTCTCTTCCCCCAATTCCTGTAACAATGATCTTTTAGTAGCACAGTTACCCGATGCATTTAACTCCCGACTTGATGAAGCAAAACTACCAATGGAAAATTGGGTAGTCGTTATAGTCGAAGAGGTGTTGGATAGGTGTGGTAGAGAAAGACAGAGATCAGTGGATGGCAGAGGAGGGGGAGTATTGTTTGCAATTGGTTTCGAAGCAGCAAAGTTTTCATAAACTTGTGTAAAGAGAGTCAAAAAAGGTGAATTAGGATCGTCCTTGCCGCCGTCTATGGAAGAGAAATCAACAGTACTACTAATTGGTTTCGAAGCACCAAAATTTTCAGAAACTTGGGGAAACAGAGACAAAGTGAAATCAACAGTAGTATTAGAAGACGACTGAGGAGGAATAAAATAGCTAATTGGTTTGGCATCTATAATGTTGTCTTCTGAATATGGCGGAGAGAGAGACAACATTCGAAAATCGTCTTCCATGGCGTAAAAGAGAAAGTAAGTAAAAAATAAAGATTATGAAGAAGAGAGGATCTACCAACGAACTTTTTATAGATTTTAAATTGTCCAGGTAGAATCATATTGGGATTCAAGTGTCAAAATCATTTGATTCCAAACCAAAAAAGGAAATGGAAGGCAAATTATACTAAAAAATTTCTAGTTCTATTTGAGTTAAAACCGTTTAGATTTTTTTCACGTGTTAAAGTATTTACTTATTTATTACTCTCGTAGGATCAAAATGGGATTCAAATTTTGAGCTTTCTCTATTTTTATTCCGTACCAGAAAAAGGAAAGGAAAGACAATTTTTACTTCTATTTTTGGTATAGTCATTTGGTTTAAAGAGTTTAAATTTTATCTTAGATTTATTCTTTTATTAAAATTTTGTTTTAGGCCAATAATTTTATTGAGATTGTTTGATCATCAAACCGGCTGGTATAATAAACATGTTGTGAGATTACACTAGATATATTACTCTCTTTGTCCAACAATAGTTGTTCACTATTGACTTGACACAGCCTTAAGAAACAATAAATAATAGGGATAGTATTACTATTTATCATTTGACTTTATTAAATTTAATGCTATGAAAAAAGTGTTAGATGATAAATAGTATTTAATAGAAAGAGTAAAAGTTGACACAAAAGGTAAATTATCTTTTGATTTTCTAAACTGAACAAGTATTGTTGGACAAGTATTTTTAGTATATAGAGTGGACAACTATTGTTGGACGGAGGGAGTATTATTGTTGAACTATGTATATATTTGAGGTGTTTTATTAAAATTTTGCTTTAGGCCACTAATTTTATTAAAGACTTTTTGATTATCAAACATGGTTTGTTGAACTATGTAAATACCTGAGGTCTCTTATTAAAATTTTGCTTTAGGCCGCTAATTTTATTGAGACTCCTTGATCATCAAACTTACTTAAATGATTAAATCCACTTGTGAGATTACACTAGATATATTGTTGTTGTTGTATTTAATCTCCCAATACATGTGAATCACAGAGTCGGAGAAAAAAAAGGCAGCTTATGCCGAAGTCATCTATTTCTGCACTAACAATAGTACTGAGATTCAGGCTTCTCTATATGAAGTTAGAATATGAATTGAGCTGAATTTCAACAACTTGATTCCTGAGATGGATTCTCTGTGAACCAGAAAACCTTCATTACATGCTCCCTAACAAATATACATTCAGTTTGGCGAAGCAGGCTACCAAAGTGTTGGGTTCATTGTATCATGTGTGAATGGATAATGGTACATAGAATAAAGATTGGTGCATTAAAAATGTGAAAGTGTTGCAATTATGAATGAAGTTATTCCATTCATGAATACTCATGTCAAATGAATGCAACCTTTCGTATTTCCATGCAACCTCTCATATTTCTAGGCCACCTTTTCACATAAAATGCATGAATCATTGTGGGCTATAAATATCTGAATTTTTCTTAGATCAATTTGGGAGCAATTTTAAACATAAGTTAGAAGACTACATAGTAAGAAAAAAAATTTGTTTCTCAAAACTTCAAGTGTAATTACAAGCCATTGAGTGGTTCGCCGGACAACAAATTTGAGGTACCGCTATTTAATTGTCGTGAGTCATTTTATCCTGGGAGGATATATTCCATAACCTCGGGTACTTGAGGGGAATAATTTCCTTAAGGAAACTATGTGAATTCAGATGACTTGACTCTTCTTCCTTTTCATCTGGCTGATTATATGAATTTTTGCTTTCAGAATTTATTTAACTTCACATTGGATATTTCATTATTTGTATGAAATTAGTTTGAAGTCATTTTGCACTACGGAACTAACAATCTTAAGGAAATTATTTATCTTATTGTGTAACTGTCTGTTGGAACCTTACTGTTTTAAACTTTATAGTTGTTTCTGGAGATTAAAACCTTTGTGGTTTTATGCTCTGTTTGAACTTGATACTGACTTGGAGAACCTAAAAGGTTCGTCAGAAAATTAAAGTTCATTCGGTTAACGATTGGGAGTTATAAACCTCGTCGTTAAACTAGAAACAAATCGAAAATAAAGATCAAGTCTTTATTTGAAGATACTAAGTGTGCTTGTCTCTTTCTGACAGCAAGATGACTAATGAAATTGAAGTCATGGATGATACGGCATCGAAAATTGATGCAATGAATATTGCTTCGTCGAGTCGTACAAGTGTTGCCTAATTTTGAGTGCAATAAAACACAATGTCAAATATGTGTGAAAGCTAAGTTTGCTAAACATCCTTATAAATCTGTTGAAAGGAATTCCAATCCTTTAGACTTGATTCACATGGACATTTGTGATATGAAGTCAACACCAACGCGTGGTGGGAAGAAGTATTTCATAACTTTTATTGATGATTGCACTAGATATTGTTATGTTTATTTGCTATCAAATAAAGATAAAGCAATTGAAGCATTTAGACAATACAAAAGTGAAGTTGAAAATCAGTTGGATAAAAGGATAAAAATGATAAGAGGTGATAGGGGTGGAGAATATGAATCTTCGTTTGCGGAAATATGTTTGGAAAATGGAATTACCCATCAAACGACTGCCCCTTATTCACCCTAATCTAATGGGATTGTAGAAAGGAAGAACCGAACTTTGAAGGAAATGATGAATGCCCTACTTATAAGTTCAGGTTTACCACAAAACTTGTGGGGGGAAGCTATCCTTACATCAAACCGGATACTCAATACAATGCCCCATAGTAAGACACAATCTATTCCATATGAAAAGTGGAAAGGAAAGAAACCCAACTTGAAATATTTCAAAATGTGGGGGTGTCTAGCAAAAGTCCAAGTTCCTATACCCAAAAGGTTGAAAATAGGACCAAAGATTGTGGACTGTGTGTTTATTGGATATGCTATAAATAGTAAAGCATATCGATTTTTGGTTCATAAATCTGAACATCCAGATATTCACGACAATACGGTAATTGAATTAGATAATGCTGAATTCTTTGAACATATTTACCCGTATAAAGCTAGATATGAAGAGTCTAGTGGGGGGTCTAAACGACCTCAAGATGAACCAAAGGAAAATATGCAAAATGAAGAAAATCCAAGGCGTAGTAAGCGTCAAAGGACTGCTACTTCCTTCGGATCAGATTTTGTAACATTTCTCATTGATAATGAGCCTCAAACCTTCCAACGAATTCATCCTTCTGGAAAGAAGCTGTCAATAGTGAGATTGAATAAATCTTGAATAACCATACTTGGGAGTTGGTTGATCTTCCTCCGGGAAATAAGCCTTTAGGATCAAAATGGATCTTTAAAAGGAAAATGAACAGTGATGGTACTATTGACAAGTACAAGGCAAGACTTGTAGTCAAAGGCTTCAAACAAAAGGAAGGCCTTGATTACTTTGATATATACTCGCCTGTGACAAGGATTACATCTATTCGGATATTGGTTGCACTAGCAGCAGTATATGATCTTGAAATCCATCAAATGGATATAAAAACAACTTTCTTAAATGGAGAGTTAGAGGAAGAAATTTACATGGAACAACCCAAGGGTTTTGTGGTTCATGGTAAAGAAAGGAAAGTGTGCAGACTTGTGAAGTCACTTTTGGACAAAAACAAGCACCCAAATAGTGGCATGCAAAGTTTGACCAAACAATGTTGAGAAATGGATTTAAGATTAATGAGTGTGACAAATGTGTTTACATTAAGGACACTCCAAATCATAAGGTCATTGTTTGTTTGTATGTGGATGATATGTTGATCATCAGTAAGGACTTAGCTGACATAAATGCTACTAAGCAAATGCTTGCTAGTAGATTTGAAATGAAAGACCTTGGAGTGGCTGATGTTATATTAGGAATAAAAATTCTTCGAACTCCACAAGGATTGGCTTTGTCGCAGTCTCACTATATTGAAAAGATACTTGACAAGTTCAAGTATTTGGATGTCAATATTGCCAAAACTCCAATGGATGTGAGCTTTGCACTTCGAAAGAATAAAGGTGAAAGTGACTCACAATTGGACTATGCGAGAGTGTTGGGAAGTTTGATGTATATCATGAACTGTACACGACCAGATATGGCATGCGCTATAAGTAAGTTGAGTCGGTACATGAGCAATCCCAATCAAACTCACTGGATGGCAATGAAGAGAGTTTTAGGGTATTTGAAACATACTCAAAACTATGCTTTGCACTATGAAAAATATCCGGCAGTAATTGAAGGATATAGTGATGCAAATTGGATTACCGGATCAGATGAAGTAAAATCCACAAGTGGATATGTATTTACTCTTGGTGGTGGAGCGGTCTCTTGGAAATCATCCAAACAGACATGTATTGCTCGCTCCACCATGGAATCTGAATTTATCGCTTCAGATAAAGCCTGTGAAGAAGCTGAATGGCTCCAGAATTTCTTGGAAGACATTCCTTATTGGCCCAAACCACTGGCACATGTATGCATACATTGTGATAGTCATGATGCAATAGGTAGGGCAGGGAGCATGATGTATAACGGTAAATCTCGTCACATAAGACGGAGACATAATATCGTCAGAGAACTACTCTCTAGTGGAATTATCACAATTGACTATATAAGGTCAAAAGATAATGTGTCGGATCCACTTACAAAAGGCCTAACTAGAGAGGGAGTTGAAAGATCATCTAAGAGGATGGGTTTAAGGCCTAGGACAAGTCAAGCATGATGGTAACTCTACCTAGCAGACTGGAGATCCCAAGAGCTAGGTTCAAAGAGAACAAACAAAGTTGTGTTTGACGGTCCAACATTGTCAAATAACCTAACCATTTCTCATGATGAAGACAATGTTCAGTGACCAAGGATAAAGCTCATATTGAAACTTTTTAATGATTTCTAAGTTTGGCAAAGCATGACCAAATAGTTTCTCTATGGGAGCAAACATTTAGGAATCACCTATATGGGAGTAAAGTTGAAGCCGCTTCAAGGAGAATGTTAGTAAAGGCTGATTCTCTAAGCTCTCATGAAACCAGGAAGTGTTCATGGCTGAAATGAACAAACCCGTGAGAACCATAGATGGTAAAAGGCTGGTGTGTGACTTATATTGATCGAGTGCATCCAATATAAGTTCACTACGGAAAGTTCAAAGGGAAACCCACTTATCCCGACACCACTAGTCTTTGTTTGTAATCACACACTACTCTGTGTATATCTATCTTTCGTGTTATAGCTATTCCCATTCATGTGGGGGATTGTTGGGTTCATTGTATCATGTGTGAATGGATAATGGTACATAGAATAAAGATTGGTGCATTAAAAATGTGAAAGTGTTGCAATTATGAATGAAGTTATTCCATTCATGAATACTCATGTCAAATGAATGCAACCTTTCGTATTTCCATGCAACCTCTCATATTTCTAGGCCACCTTTTCACATAAAATGCATGAATCATTGTGGGCTATAAATATCTGAATTTTTCTTAGATCAATTTGGGAGCAATTTTAAACATAAGTTAGAAGACTACATAGTAAGAAAAAAAATTTGTTTCTCAAAACTTCAAGTGTGATTACAAGCCATTGAGTGGTTCGCCGGACAACAAATTTGAGGTACCGCTATTTAATTGTCGTGAGTCATTTTATCCTGGGAGGATATATTCCATAACCTCGGGTACTTGAGGGGAATAATTTCCTTAAGGAAACTATGTGAATTCAGAGGACTTGACTCTTCTTCCTTTTCATCTGGTTGATTATATGAATTTTTGCTTTCAGAATTTATTTAACTTCACATTGGATATTTCATTATTTGTATGAAATTAGTTTGAAGTCATTTTGCACTACGGAACTAACACAAAGCACACATAAAAAGATTCTATCAAGTTAGCTCAGAACTCATGTAAGAAAACCAATCTTTAACATCAGCCCAAACCTCACTGTCACAACCTAAAATTAAGTTGCCCTGATTAAAGCAGAGACTTGATAATCAAGTGCTTCAGGTTAAAATTTGGCTCAACATCTCCACATTTTAATTCTTACTATAAGATAAGATTGTTATGGAACAAGTAAATTCCTCTGCTAATTACAAAGTTACTTACAGTAAGCACAACAAGGAGACTAGCATTCCACAGATTTCTAGTCTGTTTACTGTTGCCAGTGAACAAACTAAGTTTTCACATTGCAAATGACAGACATTATGTAACCACAGAAAACAATACAAATTATTCAAACGTTATATTACAATTTACACAGTTTTGATCACACCAATAACAGAAACCATCTGTTTACTATTGCCAGTGAACAAACTAAGTTTTCACATTGTTGATGTCAGACATTATGTAATCACAGAAAATGATACAATACAACGTGATACATTATGGAATAATAAATTACAACCATCAAAACAAGATGTAAAGATCAATTTAGAACAAAGAATGATTATATTATAAATGAAGCAACACTAAAAAACTTTGTTTCCATACTCACAAAATTGATCATTAAGCTAGGATAACTAACTAAAACAAAATATGAAAAAATAAACATCTTAAAGATCTACTTGATTCCTCATGTCAACTCGAAAGCAAAATCTTGAATTGATTTTCTCCCAACGAATGGAAATCACATCTTTTTCTTTGAGGTTTCTCCTTTTGACAAAATCCTTTGTCCATGCTTTGACAAGGTGAAAGCTATTAGTAGACCATTTCTTGAGGGTCAAAATATGCATTGTTTGTGTATCCACATCAAATACATTAACATCAACTCCACACAATTGTTTGCAAATTATGCTCTGTTCTTCCTCGTTCATAAAGGGTAATATGTAATTATTCACGTCTTGTCGAGATAGTAATAACCTCGAAGCTCCATTCACATCGCTTCTGGTTAGCTTCTTTGTTATCCAGTGACCTTCCTCTCCCTTTGATTCGTTTCTCAGCTTGATTTTCTTGAGGGGAATAAATTTCTCTTCCCCCAATTCCTGTAACAACGATCTTTTAGGAGCATAGTTACCCGATGCATTTAACTCCCGACTTGATGAAGCAAAAACACAAGAATTTGGGTTTGAAGTGATTTCATGAACTTGTGTAAAGAGAGTCAAAAAAGGTGAATTAGGATCGTCCTTGCCGCCGTCTATGGAAGAGAAATCAATAATACTATTAGAAGACGACTGATGAGGAAGAGAATAGCTAATTGGTTCTGAAAATGGCGGAAACAGAGACAACATTAGAAAATCGTCGGGAAATTGATCACTATTTTCCATAACGTAAGAGAAATAAAACAATGTGAATAGTAATATTCTGGAGTGAAGAAGAAAGGCTGGGTACTGGTCCTTTTATAGATTTGTATAATTCTCCCATTTTGGATCAAAATGAGAATCTAAATATTGAGTTTTTTTCCGCGTCAAAATAGTTAGAACCAGAAAAGGAAAGAAAAGACAATTTCTAGTTCTATTTTTGGTATGATTATTTTCATACCAGAAAAGGAAAGGAAAAAGTTTAAAGTTTGTTCACGTGTAAATGTTACCAATTAAGTAATTTATTATCCATTTCATATTATTGGATACCTATGTACTTGGCATAGTCTTTTAAAAAATAATTAATTAGAGATGTATTTTATTAAAAGGAAAAGGGTAAAAAATGCCCTTAAACTATGTGAAATGAAAAAAAAAATGCCCTTGCCGTCAATACTTTGGTTCAAAATAACCTTGCAGTGAATACTTTGATCCAAAAATGCCCCTATAGTTACTAAATGGGTCAAAAATGCCTTTTTTCGAATAAATATATTATTTATTTTCTTTTTAAACACATCTTCTTCCTAATTAAAATATTATTAAACAACCCTATACTTGTTCTTCTTTCTTTTAAAATCACTATAACAAATAAAAATGTAGTAAATAATTTTTTTCTTCTTAAACTCATTTTATCAATTAAAATAGAATAACTTCATGTACTCTTTCTACCGATAATATATATCATATATAAGATCATAATATATCCATCATTAATTTTGTTTATATAACAATAAAAAATAATTATAATAAAATAAGAAATTTTTTTATTTTTTATTTTTTTCTGAATTCAAGTAGGATAAACATTTGCTAATTTAAAAAAATATATTATTAGAAAAAGAATATGTTAAAAAGAAAATAAATAATATATTTATTTGGAAAATGAGCATTTTTGACCCATTAAAATAACAATAAAGACATTTTGGACCAAAGTATTGACGCAAAGAGCATTTTTGGACCAAACTACAAACGGATGACATTTTTGTTCCTTTCACATAGTTTAAGGGCATTTTTTACTCTTTTCCCTTTATTAAATCAACCTTATTAATGATGGTTGTAACTCTAAATTTGTCTATTACTCCCTCCGTTTCAAAATAATTGAATTGTTGAGATGTTTCACACCCTTTAAGAAAAGATGATTAAGACATATTTTAGACATGTTTTTCCATTTTTACCCTTATTAATTATTGTCAAATTTATGATTAAAACAACTAAACATTAATTATATAACTAATTCCAATACTAATTAATGAAGGGTAAAATTGGAAGAATATTATAAAAATAGTCTTGAAGATTGAACAATTCAATTAATTTGAAAAATGAAAAATGTTCCAACAATTCAATTATTTTGAAACGGAGGGAGTACTATTTTCTGATGTTACTTCCTTCGTTCACTTTTACTTATCACTTATTTCTAAAATAAATTTTTATTTTTACTTGTCACTTTTGATATATCAAGAAAAGACAATAATTTTTTTCCATTTTTACCCTCAGCATTAAATACTTATTTTCAAATCATTTTTCGAGACATCATGTAATAGGGATAGTTTGGTAAAATATCTATATCAATAATTATTTTCTTAATGGGTGTGCCAAGTCAAACTGTGACAAGTAAAAGTGAACAGAGGGAGTATTTAATACTAAAGGTAAAAAGAGAAAAATATAATAAAGTTTCTTAATTTCATAAATTGAACAAGATAAGTAAATTGAAACAACTACTTTTAATTTGTACTATTTGTTCAAAAATCCTTCCCCCTAATTAGCTAAGTAGTGTAAAAATATTTTTGGTACTAACTACTGCTCCAAGAGAAGAAAAAATGAGCCCTTTTTTTTATATAACTATTCTCAGAGGTAGTTACGTCCTCCATTTAAAGCTTAAGACAAGTGCTTTTAATTGTAAAAACTTGAGCAAAATTTAATATTGAAGATTGTGAGATTACTTTGATTATTTTAAATGATAATTTTACATAATTCCAATAATATGTATTATTTAAAGTTTAATTATCAATAACATATCTTATGTAATTTCACAAATAGGTATTATAAAGGATAGTGTGTACATTGATCTTATCCTATCTTGAGACTTAGATAATTTGTTTTTGAAAGACACTCAACAAATATATTTGACTGGACACGTAAATTATAAAACGAAAAAAAACTTTTGAAACTCGAGATCTAAAATATACTCTATTATTTATATGTAATCAATCAATAAGTTAATGGAGGTGAATAAATGCAGGCAACCACGTGCAGCCCAATGTGTATATTCCCATTTGTTGGGTATTAATTGTCCTCAATTTCTTATCATAAATAGATTTTCCTTTTTCTAAAAGGAAAAATAAAGTCATTATATTTGGCTAGTCCTTTTCTTGTAGGAAAAGGTTTAGGACTCTATAAATATAAGTTCGTTCCTTTTAACTTAATCACCATTCACAATGTAGTCCTAGAGGTTTTTGAGAGTTTTGGTTAGGGGGAGAATTTGTGGGACACAAGTGATACGTTATCACTTGTGTGAACCTCCTTGTATTCTGAGTAAATTGGTTGAGGTTGTTTCTCTCTATATTTTGTACTCTCATATTTATAGTGGATGGCTCATCTCCTTTGTGGATGTAGGTCGATTGACCGAACCACGTTAAATCTTTGTGTCTTTTGATATATTTCTCGTTTGTCTTCTTACTGGTGGTCTTTCGAGGTTGGCTGTGTTAGCTTCCACGTAACACCTAAATTTTTTTGGGTCCTAACACCATTCCATTATACAGCAAACACAAGTATATCATCATCATAATGGTTCAAATTCTTTGGAATATTAAATTTTCTATCCCATCATTTTCTACTCTTATAATTTTTTATCCAAAAAGAGTAAACATGCCCTTCTAATTACTGCATCATTAATTAATGAAATATGAGCTTAAATTCAACAAATGTTATCAGAAAATGGACTACATAAGCCGATTAGTATTGTGTAGTAAATGATTGAGGAAGTTATTCATGTACTAAATGTGGGTAATGAAGAGTCAAAAAATAACTTTCAATATTAATTTGTAATAAGTGGGGGTAATGAAGAGTCTATCAAAGACACTCCCTAACAACATTATATAATATCCCTTCTTTCATCCAAATTTGTGATCATCTTTCTTTCTGTGTAAGGTTTATCTGCACCATTTGTAAAATTTTCATTACCAATTTGTAATTGTAAGAATCCTTACTAATTCATTTATTTGTTCTCTTTATAATTTCATTCAAAATTTTCTTCTTGTTGAGAAACATGTGAATTGTCATGGTTACAAGATGAAAATTCTTCGAATACAAAATTGCAAGTGAGTTTTTATTTTTCATATCTCCGTCTTTTTGAGTTTTCAAATATAACTTTATAACTGTTTATTATATTTTCATATTCTTTATTTCTTTTACCTTTAGGATATAAATATAATAAAATTAATCCTAATTTATATTTATAATTAACTATTTTGAGGATAAGCATATTGATCTTGCAGAACATTTTTATTGCCTCAATCGTTTATGATTAAAGTAGTTGTCTTCATAACGGTGTTTTTTTAATTGTTCCTACTTATGATAATTCCAAGTGAATATAACTCTTTTTTGTTCTTATAATGTTTACAAACAAGAGATTGATATATAGATAAAACATGCACGTATGATTTTATCCATTCATATGCATCATTCAAAGGAAAAAAATTAAGAAGTAAAAATAAATTGTTCTATGAAACTACCGTTATTATAAATGAATAGTGGGAATACATTATAAGAATTTGCTCAATTTTTCCATATCCTTTTATACATTTACAAACAAAAGGGTCAACAGTATTCTTACAACGGAAAAGGGCCTAAAATATCCTTGTACTATTGGAAATGGTACAAAACTACCTTCCATCCACCTATTAGCTCTCAAATACCCTTGACATCTACCTTTAGGTCCTATAATATCCTTATTTTTAACAATCCCCCATTTAAACTCAATTAATAAATTCATTAATGACGTGACAATCATCTATTGATCACCTTATAATTAACCTAAATTATTTTAAAACCCACCCGTTCTTACAATAACCAATACTTATATTTTTCAATTATACTAGCAACATATTTGATAGTATGTTAATTTAAACAATTTATATTAAGAAAAGTAATTATGGATTAAAAAAATAATTGTGAGTCTCTTAGAATTTTCTCTTTTTAAGTTTATGTATAATTGTTAGGGAAAAGGCACAATTACCCCCTTCAACTATACGTGAAATCCCAGTGACACACCTTAACTATACATGAGTCCTAATACCCCCCTGAATTATTTTAAAGTGTAATAAACACACCTTTAATACAACCTGAAACATATATAGCCACTCACATGATGGGAGGTGTTTTACACTCGCCTCCAAGTCATCATTATATCAGTGCCACGTCATTAAATGATCAGATCTAAAAGAAAAAAAATCCATGTCATTTGATTCTTTCTTCTTCATTATCAACACCCACTTCATAACCACTAAACCCACTTATTTTGACCATTAAAATTCATAGCAATCGGCATGAAAATTATAATCCACCACCAAATTTATCCCTTAACAACCACCGGATTCAATATCTACTATCAATTTCATTTTTCTACCACGAAACATCAAAACTCACATCATATAATTCAACACCCACATTTAAATCCATCATAAAATATTACTCCAATCATCAAACACTCAAAAATCTCCATTGAAGAAACTGCCTAAATTTTGAAATCTAATCCGAGAAGAATTCAAAATTGGGATCATTTTTTTCTGCTTAAATTTGGGTTAAGAAAGGCCGATTGAAGTGAGAAGGGAAGAGAAAGAGGGCGGGCGTTATTGATGGAGAACTGAAGCAGATTGGAGTTGGGTTTGGGGTAGGGATGAGATGTCATATTGTTGAAGAACTCTGAGGGGTGCGGTGGGATTGGGGGTAGGGATAGAGTAGAGGTATGCCGTGGATAATTAAGGAGGGGGAGGGTAATTAAATTTTTTATTTTTTATTTTTTTTTAAAAAAAAGCTCTAATTTAATTTGTGTTCTTTATATGTTGCCTAAATTAAATTCCTAATATGCAATTTTTTTTCCTCATTAGTGAATTTCAAGTCATGTATTTGAGTAAAAAGTGAAAAAGAAAAGAAAAATTCTCTCGATACTATACAAATTAATGAAAAGCACTAAAAAGATTTCTCCGACAATTTAAATATGTTGTGAAAAATGATAAATTTAACTCTATTGCATAAAGAAAAAAAGAAATTTAATTAAAAAGATATTAATTTAAATTTTAATGTTAATTAATTATCTGCTCTTATTAATTATGAAAATGTCCAATTAAAAATGAACACGTGTCCATACTAATCAGATTTTTAATACCTCTTTTCGTATCTCACATGCCTCTAAGAGAGTGAACACACTCTCTGTGCCACATTAGTACGGAAGGGTGCGTTTATTACATTTTAAAATAATTCAGGGGGGTAATAGGACTCATGTGTATAGTTAAGGTGTGTCGCTAGGATTTCGCGTATAGTTAAGGGGGGTACTTGTGCCTTATCCCTAATTGTTACAAAAACATAGAAATAAAGTAATATCATCTGATTATATAAGTTTATAGAATTGGGGTCAAACTCCATTGGCATTTCTATTACACATCATATGCCTCTAAAGCATAATTCTTGACTTGTGTATTAGAGTTACTTAATTCATTCTGTACCAATATTGTAATTTACTTATTCTTGTGTACCACTTATGTAATACTTATGTAATATTTCTCAATATATAATATTCTCTACCTCCACATTGGGGGTTAGGTTTTCTACTCTAACATGGTATCAGCCTAATCTATCCAAATTCCCTTCCTGGTGCCGCCGCCTCCTTTCTTCTTCTTCTTCCTTCGCTTCTCCTCTCTCCCGTCCCACTCGATCATGGCTGCCTCCTCCACCAGCGACGCCACCCTTCCCATTGCCACTGTTTTGCACATGCTCACGATTAAGCTCTCCTCCACCAATTATCTCTACTGGAAAAATCAGATGCTGCCCCTACTTTCTTATCAACGCTTATTGGATCATGTTGATGGCTCCTCCATAGCTCCTCCATCTTTCCTTCTTACGGATGGCAAAGAGGTTCTGAATCCTCTTTATGCTGCCTGGCTTGCCTCTGATCAACGGGCTGTCATCATCCTTAATTCTTCACTTACGGAAGAGGCGGTCTCTGAAATTTTGGGTCTAACAACAGCCCGCCAAATCTGGGTTGCGCTCGAATCTGCCTATAGCAATTCTTTCGTTGAACGCGTTCATAATCTGCGCGATCAACTTCGTCAATTGGTCAAAGGTTCCTTATCTGTTGCTGAATTTGGTCGCAAATTTAAATCCATTTGTGATCAGTTGGCTGCCATTGGTCAGCCTGTTGATGATATCGATAAACTTCATTGGTTTTTATGCGGCTTAGGAGCCTCCTTTGAGACTTTCTCAACTGCCATTCGTGCCACCAAACCGGCGCCTACCTTTCGCGACTTACTCTCACAGGCTGAGAGTCATGAACTTTTCCTCAAGTCCCTTCATGGTGCATCATCCTCACCGCCTGCTGCCTTCACTGCCCAGTCCCATCGGCAGTCCCCTCCCGTCAGTGGCCGTGGTCGCTCTAACAGAGGCGGTGGTTCGAGTGGTCGCGGTCGTGGCCGCAGGCCACCTCACTGCCAATTATGTCGTACAGATGGACACTATGCCAGTGCTTGTCCTACTCTTGCTACCTTTGCCACTCAAGCTGCCTCTCGTGACGCAAACTTGGCTCAAGCGTTTAATGCCCAATGTCATGTCTCTACTTCTGCCCCTGATTGGTATGTTGATTCCGGGGCCACTGATCACATGACTTCGTCTTCACCAAGTGTTCCTCATGCTTCTCCATACTCCGGCAATGCTAACGTCACATTTGGAAATGGTACTGCTCTTCCTATCACTCATACGGGTTCATCTACTGTTTCTAATAATCTGCACTTGCGTGATGTTCTGGTTGTTCCACATCTTGCCAAGAATCTTTTGTCCATTAGTAAACTAACACATGATAATCCGGTGGATGTTTTGTTCTCTCAATCGTTTTTTCAGATTCAGGACAGAAAAACGAAACAGGTTCTAACTCGAGGCAAATGTGAGAATGGGCTATATGTTTTGCATAATGAGCATCAAGCTTTGGCGGCTACTACAAATTCAAGTTTGAAGGCATCTTATGAACTTTGGCATAGTCGGTTAGGGCATGTTGCCTTTGATACTGTTTTACTTATGCATAAGTTAGGTTGTTTGTCTGTTACTTCTATTTTACCCAAACCGGTCATTTGCTCTTCTTGTCAACTCTCTAAAGGACACCGTTTGTCATTTGGTTTAAATAATAAACGATCTTTGCATCCTTTGGACTTGATACATTGTGATTTGTGGGGCCCTGCGCCTATTACATCTACTGATAACTATAGGTATTATGTGGCCTTCGTTGATGACTACTCTCGCTTCACTTGGTTTTATCCTCTCCAAACCAAGTCTGGATTTGCCGCTGTTTTGTCTGTTTTCATGAAGTTTGTGCAAACTCAATTCTCTCGAAAAATTAAGGTTTTTCAAAGTGATGGAGGCACAGAGTTTGTTAATCACACTGTTCGTCGACTATTTGAAGAAAATGGCACTTTTCACAGGTTATCTTGTCCGTATACGCCCCATCAAAATGGCAGGGTTGAGAGAAAACACCGTCACATTGTGGAAACTGGTTTGGCCATGCTTTTTAATGCAAATGCTCCTACCTCTTATTGGGTAGATGCGTTCAGCTCCGCTGTTTACATCATCAATCGTCTACCTTCAAAGGTTTTGAACAACAAGTCTCCTTTTGAACTCTTGTTTTCTGAGAAGCCCAATTATCATACCTTCAAGGTCTATGGCTGCCGAGTATTTCCATATCTTCGGGACTATACAAATCACAAGTTATCTCCAAGAAGTCTTCCGTGCATCTTTATCGGTTATAGCTCTCAATACAAAGGTTATCGGTGTCTTGATCCGGCAACGTCTCGCATCTATGTCACTCGCCATGCTCGTTTTGATGAACACTCTTTACCCTTTTCGGGCGTTACTTCATCAAAGGACTTAAACTCCTTGCAACTCTCAACTTTTTTGGAGCCATTTTCCATGCCGGCAGAATCATCCGCAGTAACTGGTCCTTCGTCTCCGCCGGCCTTACCGCATTTACCTTCTCTGTGTCCTCCTTGTTTGGATGGTTTTCACAGTGATACACCAGCAGTATCCCAGCCCTTACATGCTGCTCCGTCTGATGTTTCACTCACTGCAGTGCCGCCAGTTCTTGTTCCTTCCACACCGTCTCGGGTTGGTATTCCCTCTCAACAACCTGCTATCTCATCTCCGCCGCCTATGTCAGCCGATTTGGGTGATTCTTTGGCTACAACTCAGCTTCCTGCATCAGTGTCCACTCCAGCAGTTCACCCCATGGTAACTCGGTCCAAGGCGGGCATTTTTAAACCTTCCACTCGTCATCAAGCCAACTTAGCTCATCTTGAAACTCATCGCCTCTTTACCGCTTTATTTGCTTCCTCTGAACCAAGAGGGTTCAAGTCGGCTGCTAAGAACCCACAGTGGATGGCTGCAATGCATGAGGAAATGACAGCTCTAACTCAAAATGCTACGTGGACCTTGGTGCCTCGTCCAAAATCCAGCAATGTTGTTGGTTCCAAATGGGTTTTTCGCACTAAGTACAACTCAGACGGGTCTGTTGAACGTCTCAAAGCGAGACTGGTGGCTCAAGGCTTCACTCAAATCCCTGGCTTAGATTATTCCCACACTTTTAGTCCGGTGGTTAAGGCTTCTACGGTACGAATTGTTTTATCTCTTACTGTTATTAACAATTGGAAGCTTCATCAGCTTGATGTCAAAAATGCCTTCTTGCATGGTCATCTGAATGAAGTTGTTCATATGGAACAACCACCTGGCTTTGCAGACTCTCGGTTTCCTGATCATGTGTGTCGCTTGAACAAAGCATTGTACGGCCTCAAGCAGGCTCCGCGTGCTTGGTTTCAGCGCTTAAGTTCCTTTCTTCTCAACAATGGTTTTACGTGCAGTCGATCCGATACATCTCTGTTTGTTTTCAAACGTTCCTCCTGCATTATGTACCTGCTCGTCTATGTTGATGATTTAATCCTAACTAGAAATCGAACTGACCTCATGGTTGCGTTTATCTCTCGTCTAAACTAGGAGTTTGCAATTAAAGATCTTGGAGCTCTAAATTACTTTCTTGGTCTTGAAGTGACCTACACTAATAATGGGTTATTTCTCAGCCAATCCAAGTATGCTCGTGATATCCTTGAACGTGCAGCTTTACTTGATTCTAAGCCTGTGCACACTCCCTTAGCTCCTCATAAGTCCTTCATCACCGCTGGTGATCCCTTTCAAGATCCAACACATTATCGGTCTCTAGTCGGTGCATTGCAGTACCTCACAATTACTCGTCCGGATCTGTTATATGCAGTGAATCAGGTTAGTCAGTTCTTACAGACACCGACTGTTTTTCATTTCCAGTGTGTCAAGCGAATACTTCGGTATGTCAAAGGCACACTTGCCTATGGCCTATTGTTCACCAAGTCGCATGATGTTTCCATTCTTGGTTACTCGGATGCTGATTGGGCCAGATGTCTCGAAACTCGCCGATCTACTTATGGCTACTCTATTTTTCTTGGTGGAAACTTAGTATCCTGGAGTGCCAAGAAACAACCAACAGTCTCCCGCTCCAGTTGTGAATCGGAGTATCGAGCCATGGCAAATACTGCGGCTGAAATTGTATGGATAACTCACTTGCTTCGGGAGCTCCATGCTTTGCCTCCTGATCGCCCCACGCTGTTATGTGACAACCAGAGTGCGCTCTTTCTCACACAGAATCCTGTGTCTCATAAGAGGGCAAAACACATTGATCTGGACTATCACTTCATTCGGGAGCTTGTGTCGTCTGGTAAACTCTACACTAAATTTGTCCTGACCACGCTTCAGGTGGCTGACATCTTCACCAAGAGTCTTCCTAGGCCTCAGTTTGAATATTTCCGCGCAATGCTTGGTCTTCGTCCGCCACCGTTTCGCTTGAAGGGGGGTATTAGAGTTACTTAATTCATTCTGTACCAATATTGTAATTTACTTATTCTTGTGTACCACTTATGTAATACTTATGTAATATTTCTCAATATATAATATTCTCTACCTCCACATTGGGGGTTAGGTTTTCTACTCTAACAATGTGGCATCCAATTATAAATTAAGAACTCATCTTTTACGTTTCTTTCAAAGATACGAAATAATTTGGAGTAGCTAATTACTAAAATAATATCTCCATACATTATTATTTTGAACTTATAGTTTTTTTCCCTTTTAAATTTATTTTTATATTGTCTCACCCACGTGTTAATAATATTTATCTGATTTTAGTAAAAAAAAATTCTTTACACCATCCATATGAAACTTTTTGTTTTTAATCCACTATATTATTGGATGCGCAAATATAAATCGCTAAACATTATTTGTGGTGCAGGAGAAGTAAATAAATAATAATCAGATACATTACTATTGACTTTGAAAAATGAAAGAATCTAATGAAACTGCTATTTGTATTATAAACTTTTTTTGTTGATAAATTCTATGAGATAATAATCTCTCTCTCTCTCTCTCTCTCTATATATATATATATATATATATATATATACACATATATGTGTGTGTGTGTTATAAATCCATTGATTAGTGGATTGTCCATTTGGTTTATTCATGAACTACCTAGTTCATGTATGTATATTTCCAAGGTGATATGAACCTTTTTGGATAATGATGTATCTATTAATTTGGCATTCATCATGATGACCTTTGAAGTGATTTCTCTACCTATAAATAGAGATATCATTCTCCATTGTAAGACACACTTGAATATAAGAAAAGTTCTCTCTTTCATCTATATTTCTTGCCTTCTTCTCTTTATATTATATTGTTCTGAGCTTGATTTTATAATAGGTTATCAACACGAGACTCTAGCCAATTGATATTGAGTTTTAGTTTTTCTTTAGCTCATGTTCTGGTTGATCTTGTTATGAGAATCACGAATATGCTCTAAAAGTTGTAGTACTTCGCAAAAGAGTTGGTTGAAACACTTGTGAGCAGGAACATGTGTTTTCTTTTCTTGTTACACATTTATATTTTCAAAATTTCCTCTTATACTAATAATTTATTTTAGTATATATGTGTTATATGAAGAGGTTGAACGTATTGGTTTGTTTTACTCTAACAATTTTATACATTGGTTTATGATTATACTAACAATTCTTCGTTTCAGAAAAGATTTGAAGAATAAAGAGGTAAATTTTCATGTTGATTATCTAAGTGTTAATTATGAGGAACTTATTAATATTTATAATCACTAGAGGGGAGAAAACTCTCAAAGTTTTATTTTGACTAAATTTGGTTCTATAATTCTTGATTTTTTTAAAAGGCTCATGGGTGAGTTCTGTTGATTTTGACTTATATGATATTGATTGAAGGTAAGACGATGGATTCAAGTCGCATCGCACCAAAAGGGCAAGACATCATATTAAATTCGGATGCACCAAAATGAAAAATGTTTGAGGGTAAGACGGTAGATTCAAATTCTATTGCACCAAGAGTGTAAGACATCAAATTCAGTTTTGATGCACCATAATGATAAGATATTGAGTTCGAGTCCCATGAAATTATGGCCTAACGTGCCTTATATGAGTAAGACATTGAGTTTGAGTCTCAATGCACCATAGTGATGACATAATGATGATTAAGGCTTTGATGAAAAGTCATGAAACTCGTCCCATTGAATTTGCTCCATTCCCTGAAGCGAATATGGTAGCAGCATATGATAACTTTGAAATCTACCCAATTGATTTGCTCCATTCTATCGTATGAATATGGTAGCAGTGAATAATAAGTCTAAAAGACGACATATGAATGAATATATGAACAAGGGCATGGAAGGACAAAATTATAATAGCCATTATTGTGGTTAAATGAAGAACATTATGGGTTTTCAAAATGATCCTCCAAAGGGTGAAGACGTTATTGCTATCTCAAAATGGCCTTTCAAAGGTTGAAAGTAGTTATTGTGATTTGGTATGAAAGGTCATTTGACACTCAATTTTTGTGGACCTAATCTAGTAAATTTTATAAATCCTCCATCAAAATAAAAAAATATAAAGTGGTGGTGCACTTTACCTTTCAAAGTGATGTTGAGGTGGGTCATGTAAATATGTCAAATATAAATGCATGACTCGTATAAATGGTTATGGTCAACTCATGAAGAGATTGTGATTTGTAATTAGCATTGTGACTGTTTGCCATTCTTGAAAGTGAATGTGTCAAAATATGCAGAAAAAAATATGAATAAGAACATATTCATGTATGGTTGGAAATATGCTACAACTCATCTCTACGGGAGGTTTGAGAGAAATAAATAAATTTTATTTGACAGGAATGGTCGATGGTCATGTGCGTTTATACGTCATAATATATTATGATATATTTATTGTGATCAACTACCGAAAGGGCAAAAGAAAGAAGTAATTCTTGCCTATAAAGATTGTGGCCATGACCAAATTAATATTATTGTGTGGCAATACAAATTTGTCATTGATTGTGTACCTATGGTACGATAAAAGTAAAGCAAGAAACATGTCCTGTTTGTAATAATTTTGACCATGACAATAATAATTTAATTTTCTCCTTGAAGGAGATGTTCACCATATGGATGGTGTCATGGAATATGTGATAGTACACCAAATTAATTATAAGCTCTAAAGAGCTATTGTGGTACTATTGGAGAAATAATATTGGAATTGTAGTATGTCTCAAAAGAAACTTTCTAAGTTTCGAAGGAATTGAAAAGAAAAATGATTATATTGAGATAATAAATGAGAAGATTTAATAACTTCATATTACTACAATCAAAGCGGGATCTAAATATTTATGTAAAAGGTTACCCACCTTTTCTTCTTGTTTGGTGTATACAAATATGAACTTGATGATGGAATCATATGCAAAAGTAAACTACAAGTTTACTGGAATAAAGATCAGTTGGCATGATCAGTTGGCCTTTCCGATTATATTATGATGCAAAAAAAATAATTGAGAATTCACATAGTTATATATTGAAGAAATAAAATACTATTCAAGAATTCTCTTGTATTGCTTGTTCTCATGATAAAATTATCATTGTACCAGCTAAGGTTGGAATTGTGTTCCGTGAAATTATTTGGAACTTATAAAAAGGTGAATATGGGCCCGTTCACCTGTCATGTGGAACGTTTACTATTATGATTTAATAGATGCATCTATGGTTACATGTGTGTTTGTTATCAACTTGCAATTTGATTTTTGTAAGGTTATTTGCTCGAATTGTTAAATTATGAGCATAGTTCCAAATTATAAAATTATGTTGATAATGCTGGTTGGTTTAGCAGAAATTATATGCCTCCAATTATAATCAATAGTCAGGTTCAAATTTGGTTTTGGAAATCTCTATCAAATTGGTGTTGGAAATCTCTATCAAATTTGGTTTTGGAAATCTCTTTCTATAAGATATGATTGTCATGGAACAAGCAAATTCCTCTGCTACTAATAAATTTACTCTCAGTTAGAACAAAAAGGAGACTAACATTCCAAAGATTAGCAGATTTCTAGTTTTGACCACACCAATAACAGAAAGCATCTGCTTACTGTTGCCAGTGAACAAACTAAGTTTTCACAATGTTGATGTCTGACATTATATAAATGAAGCAACACTAAAAAGCTTTGTTTCGTCCTCTGTTTCCGAGTTCAAGGTATATATGAATCTGTGCTATAAAAGAAACTTGGGCTTGATGTTGTTATGATGAATCGTGGACTGAAAAATACCATTTCCCGATTCCATTCATGCATCAAATGCTTGATTGTCTTGCGTGTCGGGGTTGGTATTGCTTTTTGGATGGGTAATCGTGTATAACCAGATTTCTATTGCCCCGGAAGACCGAGAGAAGACAACGTTCACATGTCCATATGGTACATTTGCATTCAAGAGAATGCCGTGTGGGTTATGCAATGCCCCGGCAACTTTCCAAATATGTATGTCGTAAATTTTTGCGGATATGGTTGAAGACTCAATGGAAGTGTTGATGGATGATTTCTCCGTGCTTGGTGACTCGTTTGAGGATCACTTGAGTCATTTGAGCAAAGTTTTGCAACGGTGTGTTGAAACAAACCTTGTCCCTAATTGGGAGAAGTGCCACTTCATGGTGTTATTTTTATTGTAGATGTCATGCAGGGTGCAGTGGAGCAGAAGTACAAATGGTCGTCTCACTCGTCTGGATTCTTGCACAACCCAAAACCTAGTGGCAACTTCGCAACTGTCAAGTCGCAGCTGCTGCTTAACCAGGTGATGTATAAGAATTTAAAGGATTTTACTGCAGTCCAGCTAAATAAGAGGGCTAGCATTCTCTGCACTAACCACTTAATATTTCTCTTTTCTGAATTAAACTATAAAAGAATCATCCATCTTTTTAGCTACACGCAAAAACGTCCTTACTTTCTTTAGTTTGATTCTTATTCAATTGTCTCACACTGACACTTGTGTAACAGTAGCCAGTAGTTAAGCCAATGAAGGCAGGAGGATGGCATTGGCAGCACGACTTGTTCTATGGACGGTCTAAAGAGTTTCTTCCGGGTAGAAGCTTTTCGAGGAAAGTTGCAGAATGAAGAAATGTCATAGCTCAGAGTGTGATACTTTGTTCTAATGTTCTATTCGCAATTATAGTGTTCATGTGGATGGCTAAATTTGGTGTTACTTTGGTGAAGCCAGCAGTCTTTGTGCTCGCGAGATTTTTGTTTAGTTTTTGGTGATACTGTTACATCTACGACGTTCAAGATGTTTTGAATACTGTATTTGCTTGTTCAATTTGAATAAATGTTTTTGCTCAATTTATATGCTATCATAGGATAGAACTCACAGATAGCGTCGCAAAGTTCTTACATTAATGGCGTATATAATGGGAAATATATATATAGTATGTATACATTGCATCTTTTGTACATAGGTTAAGTAGCCCTGATTAAACCAGAGACTTGATAACCAAGTGCTTCCCAATAGTCAGTTAGCACAACAAGGAGACTAACATTACAATTTGCACAGTTTTGATCACACCAATAATAGAAACCATCTGTTTACTGTTGCCAGTGAACAAACTAAGTTTTCACATTGTTGATGTCAGACATTATGTAATCATAGAAAATGATACAATACAACGCGATACATTATGGAATAATAAGTAACAACCATCAAAACAAGATGTAAAGATCAATTCAGAACAAAGAATGATTATATAAATGAAGCAACACTAAAAAGCTTTGTTTCCATACTCACAAAATTGATCATTAAGCTAGGATAACTAGCCAAAAAAAAATATGAAAAAATAAACATCTTAAAGATCTACTTGATTCCTCATGTCAACTCGAAAGCAAAATCTTGAATTGATTTTCTCCCAACGAATGGAAATCACATCTTTTTCTTTGAGGTTTCTCCTTTTGACAAAATCCTTTGTCCATGCTTTGACAAGGTGAAAGCTATTAGTAGACCATTTCTTGAGGGTCAAAATATGCATTGTTTGTGTATCCATATCGAATACATTAACATCAACTCCGCACAATTGTTTGCAAATTATGCTCTGTTCTTCCTCGTTCATAAAGGGTAATATGTAATTATTCACGTCTTGTCGAGATAGTAATAACCTCGAAGCTCCATTCACATCGCTTCTGGTTAGCTTCTTTGTTATCCAGTGACCTTCCTCTCCGTTTGATTCGTTTCTCAGCTTGATTTTCTTGAGTGGAATAAATCTCTCTCCCCCCATTTCCTGTAACAACGATCTTTTAGGAGCATAGTTACCTGATGCATTTAACTCCTGACTTGATGAAGCAAAAACACAAGAATGGTGACTGCCAATGGAAGATTGGGTAGTCGTTATAGTCGAAGAGGTGTTGGGTAGAGAAAGACAGAGATCAGTGGATGTCGGAGGAGGAGGGGGAGTATTCTTTGGAATTGGTTTCGAAGCAGCAAAGTTTTCATAAACTTGCGTAAAGAGAGTCAAAAAAGGTGAATTAGGATCGTCCTTGCCGCCGTCTATGGAAGAGAAATCAACATTAGTACTACTTAACACTACGGATGACAGAGGAGCACCAAGATTTTCTGAAACTTGGGGAAACTGAGACAAAGTGCAATCAATAATACTATTAGAAGACGACGGATGAGGAAGAGAATAGCTAATTGGTTCTGAAAATGGCGGAACCAGAGACAACATTAGAAAATCGTCGGGAAATTGATCACTATTTTCCATAACGTAAGAGAAATAAAACAATGTGAATAGTAATATTCTGGAGTGAAGAAGAAAGGCAGGGTACTGATCCTTTTATAGATTTGTATAATTCTCCCATTTTGGATCAAAATGGGAATCTAAATATTGAGTTTTTTTCCACGTCAAAATATTTAGAACCAGAAAAGGAAAGAAAAGACAATTTCTAGTATAATTATTCTCATACCAGAAAAGGAAAGGAAAGACTTTAAAGTTTGTTCACGTGTAAATGTTACCAATTAAGTAATTTATTATCCATTTCATATTATTGGATACCTATGTACTTGGCATAGTCTTTTAAAAAAAAATTTAATTAGAGATGTATTTTATTAAAAGGAAAAGGGTAAAAAATGTCTTTAAACTATGTGAAATGAACAAAAATGCCCTTCATTTATAGTCTGACTCAAAAATGCCCTTGCCGTCAATACTTTGGTTAAAAATGCCCTTGCAATAAATACTTTGATCCAAAAATGCCCTCATAGTTACTAAATGGGTAAAAAATGCCTTTTTCCGAATAAATATATTATTTCTTTTCTTTTTAAACACATCTTCTTCCTAATTAAAATATTATTAAACAACCCTATACTTGTTTTTCTTTCTTTTAAAATCACTTTAACAAATAAAAATGAAGGAAATAATTATTTTTTTCTTAAACTCATTTTATCAATTAAAATAGAATAACTTCATGTACCCTTTCGACCGATAATATATGTCATATATAAGATCATAGTATATCCATCATTAATTTTATTTATATAACGATAAAAAATAATTATAATAAACTAAAAAATATTTTTATTTTTTATTTTTTTCATAATTCAAGTAGGATAAACATTTGCTAATTTAAAAAAATATTATTAGAAAAAGAATATGTTAAAAAGAAAATAAATAATATATTTATTTGGAAAATAAGCCTTTTTGATAATCAATAGTCAGGTTCAAATTTCGTTTTGGAAATCATCTCCACCTTTTATTTTCTTTCTATAAGATATGATTGTCATGGAACAAGCAAATTCCTCTGTTTAGTTAGCACAAAAAGGAGACAATCTGCTTTCTGTTGCCAGTGAACAAACTAAGTTTTCACAATATTGATGTCTGACATTATATGTTCATAAAAACAATACAATACAACGCGATACATTATGGAATAATACGTAATAACAATCAAAACAAGATGTAAAGATCAAATCAGAACAAAGAATGATTATATAAATGAAGCAACACTAAAAAGCTTTGTTTCGTCCTCTGTTTAGTCACCGTCCTCTGTTTCCGGGTTCAAGGTATATATGAATCTGTGCCATAAAAGAAACTTGGGTTTTATGTTGTTATGATGAATCGTGGATTGAAAAAGACCATTTCCTGATGCCATTCATGAATCAGATGCTTGTTCGTCTTGCGGGTCGGGGTTGGTATTGCTTTTTGGATGGGTACTCGTGTATAACCATATTTCTATTGTGTAAAGAACCCAATTCTCATCATAAACTCGTAAGGATATTCCAATTACACAATAGCAATTCTGGGAAATAACAATAGTTAAACAACTGAATTAAAGGACAATAAGAACTAGAAAGAGATGAGAAGCCAGATACTCAGAAAGGGGACGAGGGAACGTAGACTCTTCATAACAATTTGCATAAACCGTTCTTTCTCATCCATCGTCCCTTTAACTAGTTGTTAATTGGGCTTGGATCCCAAATCAACCTTTGAGAAGGTCTTCCAATTTTGTTGCTTCTTGTCGGCCCAATAACTAATTGTGTGGCGTCCATGTAGGTGGTATTGACATTGGACCAAGGCTGGTTCATAACAATACTCCCGTCCTCAATAAGAACCTTGTCCTCAAGGTTCGAGTCAAGAACAATATTAGTATAGCGCTCCCCATCAATTGCAGCCAAGAAAAACTTTGCGATGTTGGCAAAGATGCCCATGTGATCTTGTACAATTCTTGCAGCAACCACAAACCTGGAAATAACATAAAAGATGGTCTGCATATTACCAAAACACTGAAGTGCAAACAAGCTCTTTCCAAAACCAACTGTAGTGTAAACCTTAGCATCCATAACTTGTGTAGCACATGTAACAACACTTGCATACTTAAAAGGAGAACATATGACCCAAGCAGCAACCAAGCAACTGATGTGATCCATGTCCGCCAAAAGAAAAAGTTCTTGCTTGTTACATACCTTGAAGATGCGTGCAAACTCATATCGGCGAGCATAAACACTTGCATTAGTAACAATTAACTTAGGTCTAAACATTGTGGCACATTTCTCCTGTTGCCTGCAGTCAATATAACCAGTCCTCACATCCAATTTGCATGACCTGGTCTTGAAAAACATTGAGACACCAAAAGACTTATTTGTGACAGTCTGCTAACCATGCGAAAGATGTCTACCCTGATATGCTCTCTCTACCATGCCCATGTACTCGTTTTCTCTATAATATCGTGTACTGAGATGCCCTCCTCTGTAGGTAATGGTAATTAATGACATTAGATTCACTGAAGGGATATGCTCAAGACCCTCCGGTTGCGTAGCTTTTCTAAGCTTAAGAATATTAGCACAATCTGGATCCATGCGTTCAAGTAGTGCATTCCGCTGCTCTGTCCACATATGTTGCACTAAACTAACAGGATTGAGTGCTAAGAGAAACTTCAAGGAACTACTAAAATGTTCAGAGGCATCAATGCCTACATGTTTCTGCCCGAGACCACAAACTTGTTCGCCCCACAATGTAACTACTAAAAAGTAAGAAACAAAACTACTATTTGGAAACATACTTTCATTAGCACCACGGGATAGAGGAATATCATGTGTACCAGGATCAAATGGATGATTTGCAAAGGTGAGAGAAACAACCAAACCTCATGAGGAATAAGAATAAGGTTGAAAAGTTATGCTCGAGTAAGAATCGTTGTTTGGCGAAAGGCTGTATAGAGCCTTCGTGAAAATATTGCACACAAAATAAGTTGGAGAACTCAACACCATCCATTTGTTCTGCCTTCATGCAGCCCTCAATTGGTTCCCCACTAACCGCTCCAAAATACCATAACTTTGTTGAAACAATAAATTCAGAGATTTCCACCTTGTCACTAGAACCTATTACAATCATGAACTCGAAACTAAAATCAGAATCCCAAATAGAAATAGTTGGTTCATTTTTAACTAGAGAATCAGCAGGTTCGACAGTGGGACGAAGGTAGAAAACTGACCCAAAAAACTGAAATGCGTCCATCACAAGTAAGAGAGTGAATACAGATGTCGCAGGTTGCAATTGATGAACTTGGAGGCGTCCACCAGAGGTTACAATGAGCATATTCACACCGGGATCATAAGGGAATTGATTTAAAGTACACCGATCACTGGTCGTGGAATCAAAATGATATACAAATATTTTAATGATCTCCTTGAAATCATCCACAACCATGAAAGAATAATAGTTTGCAAAGCCAAGAATTTTGGTAGGCATAATAGAACCGGGATCAAATGAAAATTCTAATTTGAAGTGAGTTGGTGGAAATCGATACAAGGATAATGGAAGTTAGTGGGACCAAGTTCACTTAAGTATGCAAATATACCAGCTGAGAGCATACAAGAGAGTGCAAACAATATTTCATCAAATATGACAAGGTTACTAGAATCACACCTAACTGTGGAAATTGTGTTAAACCTTTTGTTGAACACTAGGGTTTTACTACGTCAGTTTTCACTGAATTGGCAACTTCCATGTCAACCTCCTTATCAGGTATTTCAGCGAACACCTTGTAGGTGGATATTCCTGAGACCCCATCTAATGTTCCACCATTCAGCTCCTCTGGTATTCCATCATTCAAATCAAATGGGAAGTCGTGCACAACACAAGCCTGAAGCGAGGGTTGAACGCACTCATCAACAGTCTCTGAATCAGAGGCCACTAAATCCTCGAAGACAGGAGAGAATTCGTCAAAAGACAAGGCAGGATCCCCTTTATCGTTGTAAGATGAATCCACATCTAGAGGCACCGTATCTGTAACGACTGACTGAGAATAAGCGGACAGTGCACGTTGGACATTGTCGAGTTTGCAAAGTATATAAGAGAAGTTGTCGTCCAACTTCCGCATCATATCAAGGGCATTGACCTTGTCATTCATCCTGTTAGAGTCATTGCAAAAATGCAGAGCTAATTTCTCGGTGAAGTGTTTCCCGTCAAAAAATTGTTTGGTGGGATACAACCATCGGAACCAATCATTAGCAACACCATCGAGATAAAAGGGAGCAAGAGGTAGCCATTCCTTTTCCGAGAAACCAAGATATGTCAAATATTGCTCCGCCCTAAAAATCCACCCAGTTGGATTGCCACCCCTAAATATATCGAGTACCATCAATGCCATTGGAGTAGGATCGATGAAAGCACCAATGTAAAGAACCCAATTCTTAGCATAAACTCCTAAGGGTATTCCAATTACACAATAGCAATTCTAGGAAATAACAATAGTTCTTTCTCATCCATCATCCTTTTAACTAGTTGTTAATTGGGCCTAGATCCCAAATCAACCTTTGAGAAGGTCTTCCAATTTTGTTGCTTCTTGTCAGCCCAATAACTAATTGTGTGACATCCGTGTAGGTAGTATTGACATTGGACCAAGGCTGGTTCATAACATATTTCCCCGGAGGACCGAGAGAGCACAACGTTCACATGTCCATATGGTACATTTGCATTCAAGAGAATGCCGTTTGGGTTATACAATGCCCCGACAAGTTTCCAAAAATGTATGTTATCAATTTTTGCGGATATGGTTGAAGACTCAATGGAAGTGTTCATGGATGATTTCTCCGTGATTGGTGACTCATTTGAGGATCGCTTGAGTCATTTGAGCAAAAGTTTTGCAACGGTGTGTTGAAACAAACTTTGTCCTTAATTGGGAGAAGTGCCACTTTAGTCTGATTCTTATTCAATTGTCATGCAGAGTGCAGTGGAGCGGAAGTACAAATGGTCGTCTCACTTATTAAATTTCTGAATTCTGATAAGTAAAAAAGAACTAATAGAACTTCATTGATCAAAGTTGGAGAATCTCCATTATAGTACAGCTGAAGATTTGTGATCTAGTTTTCATTGCGACTTCCAATATATGGTCACCTCTATATATAGAGGACTTTTACACCGACTTAATGCCTAACTAACACACACATTAGTCACCTGTCTTTTCTAACCACCTTCACCATATCAACAACTATTTAACTAACTTTATAACAGACTAACAACTTCTATAAAATCAGTTGAGTTGATGACTGTTACACTGTAATTCAATACACCCCCTCAAACTGCAGGGTGAAAGATATCTAACACACCAAGTTTGGTCAAAAGATGATGATGTTGATTGACCCCTAGTCCTTTAGTAAGGATGTCAGCAGGCTGCATTGTAGTGCAAAGATACTTAGGGCTAATGAAGTTGGATTTCAACCTTTCTCGAATGAAATGGCAATCAATGTCTATGTGCTTAGTGCGTTCATGGAAGACTGGATTTTAAGCTATCTGAATAGCTGACTTGCTATCCGTAAACACCAAGATTGGATCAGTGACTGGAAAGTTCAGTTCAGCAAGTAACCCTGCCAACCATACCAATTCAGCTACAAGGGCTGCTAGGCTTCTGTACTCTGCTTCAGCAGAGCTTCTACTAACAGTTTGCTGCTTTTTGGACTTCCAGGAAATCAAAGAATCACCAAGCTTCACTATATATCCTGTTACTGATCTGCGTGTGTTGGGGCATGAAGCCCAGTCTGAGTCACAATATCCAGTGAGCTCAGTAAGACCAGTTCCCCTTTTAAGCAAAACTCCAAGGCCTGGAGATTTTTTGACATATCTCACAACCCTTAATGCAGCCTCCCAATGTGAGGTCTTTGGATGTTGCGTAAACTGACTTAATACTTGCACACTAAAGCAAATATCACGTCTCGTAATTGTCAAATACAATAGCTTTCCAATCAACCTTTGATATGCTGTGATATCTTCTAACTCTGAATCAGCAGTATTACCAATGTGTTGATCATATTCCATACTAGTTAGCTTGTGATTGAACTCTAAAGGAGTACTTGCAACCTTTGCTCCACTTAATCCAGCTTCTGAAATGAGTTTCAAGGCATGCTGAAGAAGTCACTCTATGGTCTCATCATTCGTCTAGGTTGACCAAAAACCTAGTTTCCACTTCACAACTGTCAAGTCGCAGCTGCCGTTTAATGCAGGTGATGTATAAGAACTTAAAGGATTTTACTGCAATCCAGCTAAATAAGAGAGCTAGCATTCTTTGCACTAACCATTTAATATTTCTCTTTTCTGAATTAAACTATGAAAGAACCATCCATCTTTTTAGCTACATGGAAAAACGTCCAGACCTTCTTTAGTCTGATTCTTATTCAATTGTTTCGCACTGACACTTGTGTAACAGTAGCCAGTAGTTAAGCCAATGAAGGCAGGAGGATGGCATGGGCAGCACGGCTTGTTCTATGGACGGTCTAAAGAGTTTCTTCCGGGTAGAAGCTTTTCGAGGAAAGTTGCAGAATGAAGAAATGTCATAGCTCAGAGTGTGATACTTTGTTCTAATGTTCTATTCGCAATTATAGTGTTCATGTGGATGGCTAAATTTGATGTTACTTTGGTGAAGCCAGCAGTCTTTGTGCTTGCAAGATTTTTGTTTAGTTTTTGGTGATACTGTTACATGTAAGACGATCAAGATGTTTTGAATAGTGTATTTGCTTGTTCAATTTGAATAAATGTTTTTGCTCAATTTATATGCTATCATAGGATAGAACTCACTGATAGCGTCTCAAAGTTCTTACATTAATGGCATATATAATGGGAAATATATATAGTATGTATACATTGCATCTTTTGTACATAGATTAAGCAGCCCTGATTAAACCAGAGACTTGATAATCAAGTGCTTCCCAATAGTCAGTTAGCACAACAAGGAGACTAGCATTCCACAGATTTCTAGCACAATTGTTCGATGAATGTTTCCCAAGAAATATGTCAAAGAGGTATATTACTGCTACTTCTCTTGATCGTAACTCTAGTAAACAGGAAATTTAATTAGAAACCTTTGACAACATGTATCTTTGTGAGTTCATTTTGGAGCCTGAGACTATTAAGGAGCTATGTCATGATAAATTTTTTATGAAGATTGAGGATAGCATTCCACCAAGTAACGTGCCTTCGGATGAAATGCTGCTTGTTGTGGATCATGGAAAATCAACAGATGTATTCCATGCTCACAATATTTTGTGTCAATTTTCACTCAATCCTAATGAGAATTCCTCTATTGTCTCCGTTCACGGAACTGCACTGAATTTTTGTGTATGGGATCCGGGGATACATTTCAACTCCATGGCTCCAACAGGTTATACAGATACCATGAAACGTGTCTCTACTACAGTTGTTGGGATCTACTGACACGTTTTGCTTCATTTTATATGCTAATTGTACAACTCAAGTGTGGGATCCTGGTCGACAATTGTGTATGAATTCCTACAATGTGGGAATAAGTGAAAATAAAATGGATGGCATAGAGATTATTGGAATATCATTGACAACAATTAAAGGCAATATTGCTGATTCAGAAAAGGAGGGATCACAATCTTCTCGTGATGGCTTGCACTCAACTACAAATACCTTGACATTGGTATCCACGGAAGATTGGAAAGCGCTTGTTAATTGTTTGGCTCTACAAAGGAGGACTATTACTATAGTCATAATCAGCAAGTGTTACAAAGAAGTTGTTGAGCAGTATTATCTGCAACATCTACAGGTGCAGTCCCTGAGGCAACGAGATACTGAATCATTTTGTCCTGTGGGGTGGCTTGCAATTATTTTTGGCAGGAATATTTTGTGGTTTGACATTGGGAGTGCGCTGATGGGTTACGAGGTTTGGGTTATTTCGTTCATGGTACCGACATATATAATCGAAATAACTCCTAAGCATCTCCAAGACTCATTCTCGGCCATTAACAATAAACTAATGCTATGTTATGGGGGATCACTTATAGTACAACTTTTCAGCCAATTTTTTATACGAGATTCTCCTAGATGGCTGACCAAGGCTACACACCGGAAAGCATGCACAACTTCTCTTCAGAACCTTAGGAGAAACACTGCCAATATATCACCAACAACTACTTCAGTAAAAGAATTCATACCAATCCTTCAAATACTCTCCAAGGCTAAGATGCTTGATTTTCTCACAAGGAAGTATGCTTGTTCTCTGGTATTGGTAGTTGGATTAGTGGTATTGCATCAAATTGAACAGGTTAAGCCTGCTGCATATTATGCAATTATATTTGTACTTGTACCAAAAAAGTACATATCATTCTTGTCCATTCTTGAAGGCTATGTGAACAACATTACACGCACGGGTGTTTTTAGCGCATACGGGACCATTGATTTCTTTATGATATCCAAATGAACCTGCCAACCAGTGGCCTTTGCACCAGTGGAAATTTCCAAAGCTACATCTAGCTTATCACTTTCCTTTGTTGTTGGATCTCCTTACTCAAACCTTTAGGACAAGGTTCTTATTGAGGACGAGAGTATTGTTATGAACCAAGTCCAGCCCAATGTGGATACCAGGGTCACAAAAGTAGTTATTGGGCTGACAAGAGCTATTGGGCTTAGAACAAGCAATAGGCCCAGGTTAATTTGGGATCAGGGTTGAGAAGTGGGCGTGGGAACGGTTCCATCAAAAAGGGCAGTGGTATGTGATTTAGGAATTATGCAAATTGTTGAGTAAAGAGTCTGATTCTTTCATCTCCATTCTTAATCGAGCTTCTCATCCCCTTCTATCTATCTCTATATTCTCTGATCTTCTTCCCTTCGGTTAACCTTTTTAGTTTCGTTTTAAGGACGTTAGTTGGTATTAGCTTGTTGTGTTGGAAAATTATATGCATAGCGGAAGCATATCAGAATCATACATCTTAAATGAATAATAAATAACCCAAAGTTTATGCTAGAACACATAAAATCATGCTAGAGCACATAAACTTGCTGGAATTTAATTCAAGAATTATCTCTTGAAGCATGAGCAGATACCTTCAAGCGAATCTACAAGTTAGGCCACAAGCTAGAACCTTTAAGCGAATCCACAAGTTAGGCCACAAGCTAGAACCTTTATGCGAATCCACAAGTTGGACAGCAGTTCTGCGGTCTTCTATAGTGATCCCAAGTTCACTTCCGAACTCTCTTAATACTTGGGTGGGCAAGTACTGTATAGAAAACTTATTCTTTTTCAAGGGTTAGAAGAATCCCTATTTATAGATGGATTCTCTGTGCACCAGAAAACCTTCATTAAATGTAAAACGCTCCCTAACAAAGATACACTCAGTTTGGCGAAGCAGGCTACCAAAGCACACATAAAAAGATCCTATTGAGTTAGCTCAGAACTCATGTAAGAAAACCAATCTTTCACATCAGCCCAAACGCCACTGTCACAACCTAAAATTAAGTATACCACTTATTAAGTTGCCCTGATTAAAGCAGAGTTTAGCAGATTTCTAGTTTTGATCACACCAATAACAGAAACCATCTGTTTACTATTGCCAGTGAACAAACTAAGTTTTCACATTGTTGATGTCAGACATTATGTAATCACAGAAAATGATACAATACAACGCGATACATTATGGAATAATAAATAACAACCATCAAAGCAAGATGTAAAGATCAATTCAGAACAAAGAATGATTATATAAATGAAGCAACACTAAAAAGCTTTGTTTCCATACTCACAAAATTGATCATTAAGCTAGGATAACTAACTAAAAAAAATATGAAAAAATAAACATCATAAAGATCTACTTGATTCCTCATGTCAACTCGAAAGCAAAATCTTGAATTGATTTTCTCCCAACGAATGGAAATCACATCTTTTTCTTTGAGGTTTCTCCTTTTGACAAAATCCTTTGTCCATGCTTTGACAAGGTGAAAGCTATTAGTTGACCATTTCTTGAGGGTCAAAATATGGCACGTTTGTGTATCCATATCAAATACGGTAACATCAACTCCACACAATTGTTGGCAAATTATGCTCTGTTCTTCCTTGTTCATGAAGGGTAATATGTAATTATTCACGTCTTGTCGAGATAGTAATAGCCTTGAAGCTCCATTCACATCGCTTCTAGTTAGCTTCTTTGTTATCCAATGACCTTCCTCTCCCACCTGCCATTCTTGATTGTTCGTCCGCGATTCTTTTATGAGCTTGATTTTCTTGAGCGGAATGAATTTCTCTTCCCCCAATTCCTGTAACAATTATCTTTTGGGTGTTCAGTTACCCGATCCATTTACCTCCCAGCTTGATGAAGCAAAAACAGAAGAATCGTGACTACCAATGGAAGATTGGGTAGTCGTTATAGTCGAAGAGGTGTTGGGTAGTGAAAGAAATCGGTGGATGGCGGAGGAGGAGGGGGAGTATTGTTTGCAATTGGTTTCGAAGCAGCAAAGTTTTCATAAACTAGTGTAAAGTGAGTCAAAAAAGGTGAATTAGGATCGTCCTTGCCACCGTCCATGGAAGAGCAATCAACAGTACTACTAATTGGTTTCGAAGCACCAAAATTTTCAGAAACTTGGGGAAGCAGAGACAAAGTGAAATCAACAGTAGTATTAGAAGACGACTGATGAGGAATAAAATAGCTAATTGGTTTGGCATCTATAACGCTGTCTTCTGAATATGGCGGAGAGAGAGACAACATTAGAAAATCGTTTTCCATGGTGTAAAAGAGAAAGTAAGTAAAAAATAAGGCAGAGTATGAAGAAGAGAGGCTCTACCAACGAAACTTTTTATAAATTTCAAATTGTCCCAGGTAGAATCATATTGGGATTCAAGTGTCAAAATCATTTGATTCCATATCAAAAAAGGAAATGGAAGGCAAAATTATACAAAAAAATTTTATACTTCTATTTTTGGTAAAATAACTTGAGTTAAAACCGTTTAGATTTTGTTTACACGTTAACGTATTTACCAATTAGTAAGTTATTTATTACTCTCTTTTAGTTTCATATTACTCCAATTATGTTATTTATTATCCGTTCCATTATTTTAGCTTTCTTGATAATCTATAGTTGTATTATTGTCATAATCGAGTAATTTGTTATTTACACTATCCTTTTATAGTTTTGTATAATTCTCTTCTCCCATATAGGATCAAAATGGGATTCAAATGTTGAGCTTTCTCTGTATTTATTCCGTATCAGAAAAGGAAAGGAAAGATGATTTCTATTTTTATTTTTGGTATAATAATTTGAGTTAAAAGAGTTCAAATTTAATGATATATGGGTCATGAAAGTTTACAATTTCAACTGTAAGGCACAGAAATTGTTGTTGAAATTCACCACAATAATGTCGTCTTAAGGATCCTACCCTTCATCTGGTACAATCTCCAACATGGCTTGGCTTGTCGTAGTTCTTCTTCCGTCTACTTTTGTGTCTCCCCTGCTGTCTTGTTCATACTCTTTCGAGCTACTTGCTTTCTAGGTTCACTTTCATTTTGTGTGGATATATCATGCAACTCCAAGTAGTATTAGCTGATAAAGGTGGATGTAATCATGGAACGACGTGTGCAAAATAGATGTAGCTTCTTGATTAGCATAGCGAATGATGCTGGAAACTGAATCTATTTGACAGTAGGTTATCTTGTTCAAATTTGTTGATCTCAGGCTTATTGGACTATATAAAACTTTACTGTTTCCTCGGGTTTTTTTGGTTTCTAACTTGGTGTCTCTACCTCCTTTGGGCCCCAACTAATTCAAATTCGCACCAGATGTAAAACGCTCCCTAACAAAGATACTCTCAGTTTGGCGTCCAAGACTGTTTACGAAGGCTACCAAAGCAATCATAAAAAGATTCTACCAAGTTAGCTCAGAACTCATGTAAGAAAAACAACTTTTAACATCAGCACAAACACCACTGTCAAGACCTAAAATTAAGTATACCACTAAAACTTCAGTTAACATCTTTCTGTTAAATCTATTTTCTGTCAATATGTTGTCAAATGAACGCGGCTCACATTGTTATCTAAGGCCCTACATTTTTCTGGATTACCATCCATCAATACGGAATCTTGAAACTTTCACCTAAAGATGAACATCACTACATATACAAAATACCCACAAACTGTAAAGCAGTTAAAGCGCTAACCACAAAATAAGCATGAGTCTTATATTCAATACTCCTGCAAGCAGGTAATATGCCCATACAATAAGGAATCATAAGAAACAAGATGCAAAGATCAAATCAGAACAAAGAATGACTAAAAAGCTATGTTTCCACACTGACAAAATAGATCATTAAGCTAAAGCTTGAGATAACTAACTATAAGAAATATGAACAAATAAAGATGATAAAGATCTACTTGATTCCTCATCTCAACTCGAAAGCAAAATCTTGAATTGGTTTTCTCCCAACGTATCGAGATCACGTCATTTTCTTTCAGATTCCTCCTTGTGACAAAATCTGGTGTCCATGCTTTGACGAGAATAAATTTTCTAGTTTCCCATTTCTTGAATGTCAAAATATGATCTGTGTTTGTGTCCATATCAAATACGGTAACATCAAGTCCGCACAATTGTTGACAAATTATGCTCTGTTCTTCCTCGTCCATGAAGGGTAATATATTATTATTCACTTCTTGTCGAGATAGTAATAACCTCGAAGATCCATTCACATTGCTTTTAGTTAGCTTCTTAGTAATCCAGCGACCTTCCTCTCCCGACGCCGCCTGCCTTATAATTAAACACTGCCGTTTGGTGTTGTTCGTTGTCGATTCATTTCTCAGCTTGATTTTCTTGAGGGGAACGAATTTCTCTTCCCCCAATTCCTGTAACAACGATCTTTTGGGAGCGGAATTACCCGATGCATTTACCTCCTGACTTGATGAAGCAAAAACAGAGGAATCTTGACTACCAATGGAGGATTGGGTACTCATCATAGGCGAAGAGATGTCGGATAGGGGTGGTAGAGAAAGGCAGAGATCAGTGGATGGAGGAGGAGGAAGGGGGGTATTGTTTGCAATTGGTTTAGAAGCAGCAAAGTTTTCATAAACTTGTGTAAACAGAGTCAAGAAAGGTGAATTAGCATTGTCCTTGCCGCCATCTGCGGAAGAGAAATCAACAGTAGTACTACTTGACGCTGTGGATGATGGAGGAGCATCAAGATTTTCAGAAACTTGGGGAAACAGAGAGAAAGGGAAATCAACAGAAGACGACTGATGAGGAAGACAATAGCTAATTGGTTCAGCATCAATAACAATGTCTTCTGAAAATGGCGGAAACAGAGACAACATTAGAAAATCGTCACGAGATTGATCAGCATTTTCCATTGTGTAAGAGAAATTAATCAATGTGAATAGTAATATTTTGGAATGAAGAAGAAAGGGGCTGGGTAATGATCCTTTTATAGATTTATATAATTCTCCCATTTAGGATTAAAATGGATTCTAAATGTTGAGTTTTCTCTGTTTTTTTTTTTTATTTCGCGTCAATATCTTCATTACCAGAAAAGGAAAGGGAGGACAATTTCTACTCCTATTTTTGGTATAATTATTTGAGTTAAAAGAGTTTAAATTTTGTTCACGTATTACGGTATTTACCAAATAAGTTATTTCTTTCTCTCTTTAGTTTCATATTACTCCAATTAAGTTATTTATTATCCGTTTCATATTACTGGATACTTGTTACTTCGACACAATATACTCTTCAAGCACATTCTAGCCCATATTGCTCTCTTGAATGTCTGCTACAATGTCCAGCTCAATAGTCGACAATCTTGTTAAATAAGAATCAGATAAGCTGATGAACAAATACTTCAAAGACGTAACTCAGGGATATTTGTGAAGATACACTTTTTGCCAGTTCCCTTCTTGGGCTCGGGAACTAAATCCAATCGGTGCAGCATTAGTGCATAACAATAGTAATGGTCAGTTAGAGGGAAGGGGAAGAGATAGGAGTAACAGAGAAGGAGATCAGTCTGTAATGACATTTATCTTTGATTATTAATCGACGCAACTATTGAATTTAATACAAGGCATAGAAATTGCAGGAGGATGGCATGGGCAGCACGACTTGTTCTATGGACGGTCTAAAGAGTTTCTTCCAGGTAGAAGCTTTTCGAGGAAAGTTGCAGAATGAAGAAATGTCATAGCTCAGAGTGTGATACTTTGTTCTAATGTTCTATTCGCAATTATAGTGTTCATGTGGATGGCTAAATTTGATGTTACTTTGGTGAAGCCAGCAGTCTTTGTGCTTGCAAGATTTTTGTTTAGTTTTTGGTGATAGTGTTGCCTCTACGAGGTTCAAGATATTTTGAATTGTGTATTTGCTTGTTCAATTTGAATAAATGTTTTTGCTCAATTTATATGCTATCATAGGATAGAACTCACTGATAGCGTCTCAAAGTTCTTACATTAATGGTGTATATATGGGAAATATAGTATGTATACATTGCATCTTTTGTACATAAATGAAGTTGCCCAGACTAAACCAGACTTGATAATCAAGTGCTTCCCAATAGTCAGTCAGCACAACAAGGAGACTAGGATTCCACAGATTTCTAGTTTTGATCACACCAGTAACAGAAACCATCTGTTTACTGTTTGCCAGTGAACAAACTAAGTTTTCACAATGTTGATGTCTGACATTATATGTTCATAAAAACAATACAATACAACGCGATACATTATGAAATAATACGTTATAACAATCAAAACAAGATGTAAAGATCAAATCAGAACAAAGAACGATTATATAAATGAAGCAACACTAAAAAGTTTTGTTTCCTCCTCTGTTTAGTCGCCGTCTTCTGTTTCCGGGTTCAATGTATATATAAATCTGTGCTATAAAAGATACTTGGGTTTTATGTTGTTATGATGAATCGTGGACTGAAAAAGACCATTTCCCATGCCATTCATGAATAAGATACTTGTTCGTCTTGCGGGTCGGGGATGGTATTGCTTTTTGAATGGGTACTCGTGTATAACCAGATTTCTATTGTGTAAAGAACCCAATTCTCAGCATAAACTCATAAGGGTATTCCAATTACACAATAGCAATTCTAGGAAATAACAATAGTTCTTTCTCATCCATCGTCCTTTTAACTAGTTGTTAATTGGGCCTGGATCCCAAATCAACCTTTGAGAAGGTCTTCCAATTTTGTTGCTTCTTGTCGGCCCAATAACTAATTGTGTGACATCCGTGTAGGTGGTATTGACATTGGACCAAGGCTGGTTCATAACATATTGCCCCGGAGGACCAAGAGAACACAACGTTCACATGTCCATATGGTACATTTGCATTCAAGAGAATGCCGTTTGGGTTATACAATGCCCCGGCAACTTTCCAAAAATGTATGTTATCAATTTTTGCGGATATGGTTGAAGACTTAATGGAAGTGTTCATGGATGATTTCTCCGTGGTTGGTGACCGTTTGAGGGTCGCTCAAGTGTAATGGAAGTGTTCATGGATGATTTCTCCGTGGTTGGTGACCGTTTGAGGGTCGCTCGAGTCACTTGAGCAAAGTTTTGCAACGGTGTGTTGAAACAAACTTTGTCCTTAATTGGGAGAAGTGCCACTTTAGTTTGATTCTTATTCAATTGTCATGCAGTGTGCAGTGGAGCAGAAGTACAAATGGTCGTCTCACTTATTAAATTTCTGAATTCTGCTAAGTAACGAAGAACTAATAGAACTTCATTGATCAAAGTTGGAGAATCTCCATTACAGTACAGCTTAAGATTTGTGATCTAATTTTCATTGCGACTTCCAATACATGGTCACCTATATAGAGGACTTTTACACCGACTTAATGCCTAACTAACACATACATTAGTCACGTGTCTTTTCAAACCACCTTCACTATATCAACAACTATTTAACTAACTTTTTAACAGACTAACAACTTCTATAAAATCATGTCACGACCCGATCTCTCGAGTCATGATGGCGCCTACCACCTCACTAGTAGGCCAGCCAAAACCCTATCCCGGAACTTAACAGTAATGGGACTAAGGGTGGAAACTAACCTTAACTAAACAGAAACATCAAATGAGAACACACAAGAGAAGGCGGAAACGAAACCAAAACTATATATACAAGACACCTCCCAGAACTTGGAAGTCACAAGTACAGAACTACTAACAAGAGTACAAGTCCCAAAAGTGGACCACAGAAACAAACTGTCTCGAAAGCAAAAGACAAGTCAAATATAAATACAGAAAGAGACAGGTAATCCCAGAACGCCATGTGCTCACCCTCGTCTCCTGGATAGACAACTGCAAGCTCGAACTCAACCCTGAGAACTGGTGCTCGGACCTGCATCACGAAAACAGATGAAGAGTGTAGCGTGAGTACCAAACAACAGGTACCCAGTAGGCATCATAGGCCGACTGAGCAAGAAAGGTAAAAACAGGCAGACAAGATAGAATCAAACTAGTAGGCACCATATAATTTTCAAGAAAAAGTAAAACATACCTATGCACATGGAAATCACACAAAAACGACAGTCTTTGCCACGGCGTTTCATCTCATGAAACAGTGTTGCCACACAACGCGAACCTGAAAGGGAGGAAAAATGACTTCTTGTTTTTGTATAACACCAAATATTTTAAACAAATTCAATTTGCGAAAACGATTTAACATTTTTGAATTAGAGATGGTATTATATCAAATAATTACCTGTAGCACCTAGAGGGTGCCCAAGAGCCAATGACCCTCCATTCACATTAACTTTTTCAGGGTCAAGATTGAGTTTCTTTTGGCAATAGACGAATTGGGATGCAAATGCCTGCCAAGGTAACATATAATTGTTGAGACAAAAAATTTACAGTTTGATCTTGGAGGTGTTTTCATCAATTCAACATATTACCTCGTTTATTTCAAAAAGATCAACATCGTTAAGCTCAAGACCAGCAGACTTAACAGCAGCTGGGATTTCAACGGCTGGGCCAATTCCCATAACAGCAGGATCCACACCAACAGCAGCAAAGCTCCTGCATTTCGAATATAGCAATATTTACAACTGGAAACTTTCGAATATTAAGGGCCATTTAGATTATATGGTTCTTCCCCAGCACAAATTGGGGAATTTCACGGGCTAATTTTGTCAACTCTAGTCTTAAGGAAATGCTTTTTCACTTTACATTCCACTTATACATTGTGTCTAGTTCACGAACAACTCCGGGTGTGTTTGGTATGGAGGAAAATGTTTTCTTATCTTGAAAACAAGTTCCTTAAAATTGAGGAAAATGACTTTCTTAATGGAAGTAAGGATAATAAGCTTTATAAATGACATTCTATGTTTATAGTATCCTCTTCACCCACCTAACGCCCCCAACCCCTACCCCTTGACCATCCCACCCCCATCACCCCCGAGGCCCCCCAGCCCCTCCTACCCCTATAGTATTTTGCTAGATTACATATAAATGCTCCTGAGATAGCATTTTTTTGTTTACTTATCAAACACTACAAAATAAGTAAGAAACCAACTTCGTTTTTCAAGAAAACATTTTCTATGGAAAATATTCTACTTCATACCAAGCACACCCGGACCATTTTCATGTCTTTCTAGAAACATCAAAAACTACATGATAGAAGTACAGGGAGATCCTCATGGACCCTGCAATTTTCTCCCTTAGCAACTGCAACGCTCGACCCGAGAACGCTCGACCCGAGAGCGCTCGACCCGAGAGCGCTCGACCCTAGAGCGCTCGACCCGAGCACGCTCGACCCGAGCACGCTCGACCCGGGCAAGCTCAACCCGGGCAAGCTCGACCCGAGAGCGCTCGACCCGGGCAAGCTCGACCCGAGCACGAGCTCGACCCGGGCAAGCTCGACCCGAGCACGCTCGACCGAAGAATGCTTGACCCGAGAACGCTCTACCCGAGAACGCTCGACCCGAGCATGCTCGACCCAAGAACGCTCGACCCGAGAACGCTCGACCCGGGCAAGCTCGACCCGAGAGCGCTCGACCCGGGCAAGCTCGACCCGGGCAAGCTCGACCCGAGCACGCTCAACCCGGGCAAGCTCGACCTGGGCAAGCTCGACCCGAGAACGCTCGACCCGAGCATGCTCGACCCAAGAACGCTCGACCCGAGCATGCTCGACCCAAGAACGCTCGACCCGGGCAAGCTCGACCGGAGCACGCTCAACCGGAGAACGCTCGACCGGAGAACGCTCGACCCGAGAACGCTCGACCCGAGAACGCTCGACCCGAGAACGCTCGACCCGAGAAAGCCCGACCCGAGAGCGCTCGACCCGAGAATGCTCGACCCGAGAAAGCTCGACCCGAGAACGCTCGACCCGAGCACGCTCGACCCGAGAACGCTCGACCCGAGAAAGCTCGACCCGAGAACGCTTGACCCGTGCACGCTCGACCCGAGAATTCTCCACTCGAGAACGCTCGACATGAGCCCAAGCAAGCTCTACCCGAGAACGCTCTACCCGAGAACGCTCGACCCTAGCACGCTGGAAACCCAAGCACGCTCCATCTGAGAACGATCGACCCGAGCGCGCTCCACTCGAGAGAGCTCGACCCTAGCACGCTCGACCCGAGCACGCCCGATCCGAGAACGCTTGACCCAAGAAACAAAAAATGGGGCGTTCAAATGCGCGTAGACTCAAAAGAAGGGAGAGGGGCGTTCAGCCACTTGACTATAAGGAGGAGGGAGTTTTGGATCGGGTAACCAATAAGCAGTTTTGGTCTAAACTTGCTGCTGATTTTGACCTCTTTTTAGTGAATACAAAAAACTTATACATACAAGCTCGTATATCAGTCCTTTCACTCAAAGGAGGAAATAAATGTGCTGCGAACACATTAATTACACGAAAATGTTATCAGTGAGACACTACACTGAATATTTTTGATAAGTTACTAAAACCAAACAAATACACCCAAGCACCTCTATGTAGTTCTTTTCGTGTATACCCTTGTATTTGAATTTTTTAAATTTTTCGGTCCATCCCTGAAATTAAAAGTTCAGTTGATATCTTAAAAATTTATTTCAAACCATATAATGAAACTTTTAACTCCTTATAATGAAAATAAAAAATGCAAAGGAACATAGAAAACCATTTTCTTAGTAAATTGTCTTGTTTAAATATGAAATTTAAAAAAATCACCGGAAAATAGAACAGTGATCAGGAATAGATAAACTTAGTAAACGAAGTCAAAATCGCAGCTTCTTCTTCTCCAGAGTGAAGGAATATTTTCAGATAGTTCAAATTCAATTGAAAACCCAACAAAATTCATTAAGGAAAAACAGGGGAAAAGCAAACCCACTATATTTTGTAGGCAAACAAAGGAAGTAGAGAATGAAGGTACCTTTTCCTTCTTGTCTTGTAAGAACCAAACCTTTGTAGGGGAGAAACAATAGAACCCAGGCCTTCCATATATGACCACCAAATCAAATGAAGCAGCTGATTTTGGAGAAGCGGTAAAGTAAAAAACTGCAATAGTACGTGGTAAGCTCATAGATCCACCGTGTGGATCATTTTTTGTGGCCATTGGAGTACGTGGAAACTACAAAAAAGCTCACAGCTGGAAAGTAGAAAAATGGAAAATTACAGTGTACCCTTGGTAGGCCGAAGAAACACACATAGAATTGATTTAATAAAACAAATTGGGAGTTTAAACAGGGCCCTCTTTTTTGATTTATTACGTTAGTACCCTTCGTCGTCCAGCCCATATGGAGGTTGTTAATTGGTTTGGTAGTACTGAGGGCACTCTCACTTATTTAGAATGATACATTGAATTTTTTTTGACAAAAATTTAGAAGCAAGAATTTTTTTGATAAAAATTTAGAAGCAAGAATTTTTTTTGACAACAATTTAGAAGCAAGAAATTAAGAAACCACATAAACCATGCATACTGACTAGCATTGAAAACCAACAATTAGAATTTCATATACTGGAAAAAAAGGAAGTAGCATTTAAGAACTCGTAATGCAACTTTTCCCTTTATTTTAGACTCTTCAATCTGTGTGGTAGACTGCCAGACGGGCTGAAAGGGTGCATATTAACATACAAGATCTAAAGTAACCTAGCTTAATAAACCACCCACACTAGACACTTCACATATTTTATACTCAGTTTACTCTAAAGTCCTGCAACTGCTTCAACAAATCTCATTCATCATAATACATTCAATAGATGATCTTACGCCATTGAAATTTTCGAAAAGGAAATTCACGTTCAAGTTTATAGCTCAATACAGCATCGCATTTGTAAAGAAGATACGGGCCACATCTAAGAAAACTCACAATGCACCAACAATCATCATCTCAAAGATTTTCATGAAGAAGATAAATCAAGAAATTCAAATCATAGGATAAAGCACATGTTACTAACCTTCACCGCTTTCATCTTGTCAAGCTCGACACCAACTGCATCCAGATTCAACCTTTTTGTGTTAGGGAGACGACCTGCAATACATAGTATTGAGCTGCTTAAGAGCACTCCAACAAGATAGGGAATTTCAAAAAAAGAGGGGGAAAAGGGCATTGCGGGTTAAGAGATACAAAAGCACTGAAGTAATCAGAAAATGGTTCACTACATTAGTCTTGGCAGCAGAGAGAATTATAGAAAGGGGAGAGAAGAATAGGAGGAACTTCCAGTTGTATTGGACTGCGAGTCTAAACAACTGGATTAACAACGTTTACAGGCAATGTCATTTATCTATCTGTTGATACTTTATTCTGCACAAAAGGCAAATATCTTCTAGGATTCATGTCAATAATGGGTAATATGTCATGTGAAATTTCAATCAAACCGGAGGTAATTATGGCAGTGTATCATTTAATTCCCAAATGCGAGTTTAACTCACAAGAATTAAGGAGAAGATACTTGGGCAGCCAAAAAAAAATAAAACTGACCAACCCAGTAGACTTCAGTTTCTCTATTGACTATATACATGATGTAAAATTACCAGTTGCAACAAGCACAACATCTGCCAATATCACTTCACCATGGTCTGTGTGCACTTTGATGCCACCTTCTGCTTTTTCAAGCTGAGATATTAAATTGCAGTTAGAAGTAGCAAATATGTAAATGCAATTACTCGAAATATGCAATAAAGGCATAGCAAAGATAATCAACAGTAAAACTATGTTTCCTTCAGGTAAATGGAGTAGAAGAACATAACATAGGAGGATAGACAACACCTACTTTTTCCTTTAGGATGGGGATGGGGGTGTAGCTACAGGATAGGTAGTGCCATTTGAAAGTAAATTGCAGAATAACCAATCAAACCAAACCATATTTTTTCCCAGTCCCTTTCAAACTGGATAAAGAAGATGATTTAATTTCTCTTTTACTTCATTCCAGTCATATCAAACAGTAATTGGCGACGACTAAAGCCTTAGGTAAATGGGGGAAAATTAATAATTCCCTCTGTGGAACTATACCTAAAAAACAAGTGTTCAGTCTCCATAGAGCTATGGGAAATCAAGTACCTTAGTCAATGTCATGCAAGGATGCATAGTGATTCCTCTGCCTTCTAGATTTCTTGCAACTACAGCTCGCATTTCGTCATCAAAACCTCTGCAATTTCAATTTGGTAATATAATAACGTCGCATGAGGTGTCACAAATTTATAACTAGTAGAAATCACCAATCTTCATGTCTTACAGTGATCCACTAGAATAGCACTTCCTTTTAATAATTAATTTACATAATTCTAGAGCAGTGACTGCAGCAGTGGAGCCTGCTGAAAAGACTCTCTATTACTTTGAGAAGAGAATAATTGGTCTGACCGACTAACTACTTGGGAAAATAGACCTTTATTTGATTTTCGGTGTATTTTAGTGTCTCACTTCGACAAGAAACGACTTACCCTATCTAGAAAAATAGAGTAAAGATAATGTATAACTAGACATATTTTCACCTCAGTGGGAGTTCCTTTCTGAAACATAGATCCACTGTTGCACCCATTCCTCGCCATATAGAAGCAAACTCAACAGCAATGTACCTGTAGTAAAAAAAAACTCCTCTCACCAGCAGCCTGTCGGATCTCATTTCCATGGTCATCCATCTTTTCTGGATGCACATTTGCCTCAAATCCTTCACGATGAGGCATTACTCTTCTTGACTTTCTTGGTGGAGACAATACCACAGGACCATCATGTGGATTGAGATCTGACACCTTAGGATTTGCAGGCTCTCGCTTCGGGGGAGGTCTTGGAAGCAGAGCTGGTTCCGTAGGTGGAGATCCTGATGAGAAGTACCTAAAGAAAGCAAAAGTTCAGCACCCACATCAACCGCAAGTGTGCAAACTAAACAAGATGAGGAATAAACATACCGATGCTCCAATGCTTGCTGTGCTGAAATCCTAGTTTTGGATCGTAAGTAAACATCTTTGACAGAAGATCCAGGCAATCATCAGTAGCCGTTGGAAACAGTGTTTTGAATGGCTGTCCAGGGACATATTGGTACTCAACATAATCCGGCAAGTAGACCATATCATCCACTGTGAAGGCTTTGGGGTCCAAAGGCCGCAAAAATCTTCCCTACCTGATCAATATCACTGTTTCCCTAATGTAGTCACAAATTTCAAAACAAACTATTGGCTAAAATAGCAACAGGCAGATAGGAGTAGTGAACGTAGCATATAAAGTTTAACAAAAGTTCAAATAGTTATTGAAGAACTTATCATAGAAAAGGACCATCACAGGAACATGGAAGCGAAAAAATGTTCAGTCTAGCTCAATAAGTAATCTGCTTTTCACTATGGCTTCATTTTCAACTGCACATGAAGTTGTCTAGAACAGAACGGGAAGGACAATTACTTCACAGCTTTTATTCTTCTAATGAAACTTTTGTAATTTAACGAGAACACATAAAGGTAAGACAACATAACTCACAAAAATTGACAAAGTAACGAAAATAAGTGGGCAAGTTCTTCGAAGAATAGTAACAGGACAGATCATGAACATTTGGATGATATGTCTTCCATTGCAAAACCACTAATCAAAACAAGCAATAAACCACTAATCATGTTCAAGCCGAAGCAAAGCAAAAAACAAACAATTCTAATCTTTATGCAACTATCAAAACGGAAGATAACCAAGAATTGGCTACCAATAACCCAAAGGCTCTTGCGAAATCCAAAAGTGAGAGTTGGAAATGAACAATCAACTAAAAAAACAAGCAGATTGAAAATAGAGGTAGCAATTGATCAAGAAAACTGGAAAATGGAATAATAAACTAAAAAACAATACCAAGAAGAAGAGAGAAGTCTAGCTGAACAAGAAGTAAAAACATAGGCAAAAATGAGCAAGCAACTAGAAAACAGATGCAATAACGAACAGGAGAAGTAGAATATTCGACAGAGGCAGCAATTGATCAAGATTCTATCTCTAATACAAGATGCCTCTCCAACCTTTCTCAATGAAGGGAATGAAAAGGGAACGAATTGGGGGGAAATAAGATAGGGCAGATTCCCAATTCAAAATTTGAATTTCTTTTCAAGGACAAAGAATATACCAGAGATTATCAACAAATTGATGAACATAGCCGTCTTGACCTCGTACAAATCGGAACGAGGACGAGGAGTCGCTTCTGGATCTTGTACTGTTGTTGGGGTCGCTGGGAAGAAGACGACCAAGTTCTGGCTGTTCGAAGGTATGTTTTTGAATGTTGTAGAGACGCCTTAAACGTAATATTGTGAACGTTGAAATATCCTATTGTGAACGTTGGTATATTGGTGTGCTGGGCGGGTGAAAATGAATTGGATAGTTGGGTTTGGCTCAAATTTGGTCTGAAAGTTGAGTTTAAAGTGAGGCAACGAAAAAGTTAGATTTATAATAGAAGGGGTTAGATTTTAAATTGGGCATGGTCATATAACTTTCAATTATGGCCAATTGTAATTAAGAACGTAGACAAATTTAATTCATTTTAGAAAATTCGGCTAGGATTTAATTATAAACTAATTAATTCAAAAATATAATCTACTAACTAACTAATACTAATTTAACAAAATATTTGAGTGAAATAAAATCTTTTTTGAGACAATTTTTTAATATTCAGAAAATGTACTAATTATATACATAATTATATAAAAGCGTAAACATTATTTAAAAATCATAAAAATGACAAAAATTATTTTACAATAGCTTGAAAAACATTATGAATTTTATAAAATAAATTATTTCAAATCGTTTGCTATTAAAGAAACTCGATAATTAATTTACATTGAGGTACAACGTTCTTTAACTACTTTCAAGTTTCTTAGTTCCCTACTTTTACTTCCAGATTCAAAATGAAACTTCCATAATAAAAAAAGTATTGCTCGTGTGCCTAATTAAAATCAAGTTTTATTTCATATAGTAACATAATTATTTAGCACTCCAAGGTGTTCAAAATTCTACCGATGAAACACCACATTTTTCATCACTTCGATAAATCAATCAGTAATGAAGAACTCATACAGAATCTCAAGCATAAAAAGCTTAACTGCAATCATAAGAACTCTTACAGATGTTATTGACAACAATCTAGAGAGTACAGAGTAGAACTTAACAAACAACTTTGTAAAGTGAGGTTTGAAGAGATGGTTTTAATATAATGGGTAAATGTTCATCGTCATTTGAAAAGATAGTCGGTTGAACCACCTTTTCTTTAGAAGAAGCCGTAGAGGGTTTCATTTGCCTTACATTTCAGAAAAGGCAAAAAGGAGTGGATAAAGTAAAAAGAAACAAAAGAAAAAAGGGTACACAAGGAGTGAGAAAGAAAAACTTGATTACGGGAATCGAAGATTAGGCGGATCATTTTATTCCTATCTCTTACCCCCCCCCCCCCTTTTAAGGTTGTCAATTGCCAAAATACTAATGTACCCTCGTGTACAATACTATAAGCTAATTTAGGGTAAAGAATCTCATTGCAGGGAAAAGTTCCTCTAGAAAGAACATGAAGAAGCACTTTGACAAGCATCTCAACCTTAATTGATCTCTCTAATTTTCCGATTTCATTCATTGTCATTTGCTACCAATGAGTTTCACGCTTAAAAGAATCTTTATTGTAATATCATTATGTGTTCCTTTATGGCCATTCAACATTCAAAACCACCCCCAAACTCAATTTCAAAGTTTCATCAAAACAAACCTTTCATTCAGTTAATATTTTGTGGTACATTATGTCGATTGTTCACAAGATACAAAAGTCAGGAAAAAAACTCAAACTAATTAGAAAAAGATGAAAACAACTAAATGAAATGTCTCAAGAAAATTTTACAGGTAGAATCTACAATAAATCTAATTGTTTCCATTGGTATCCCATCACAATTCTTCCAATAGGCAGCCACAACAATTTATTTGACAATAAATTTAGAATTAAACAAATATTAACATCTCTTGCAATATTTGAGGTACCAATGACTTAAATTACACTTGAGCATATATATATCATACTATTTTCCTATATTTCCTATGCATATAATCATTCAAAAGATGTAAGCTTGTATAATATTAAAGTCAGACCCCTATAGCAGATCAAAACTTTAGTCTAAATTGGCTATTCAAACATAACAATGCTTCAAAATGAATTTTGGGTGAGAAGGTAGGGGACAATTTGGCTCAAGAGGTTTTATTTTGGTTTTGTCAACAAATGGTTAAGGCTCAAATGGTGCCAAAATAGTTGCACACCCTCACAAGGTAGTCACCAAGGATATGGAATTTTGGGTTTCCTTTTAGAATTTCTGCCCAAGATCATGCCTTACAATTACCAAGGTTTAGATAATTAGACTAACAAGGCAACTATAATTTTTATACTATTCGATATAATAAATTTATATATCGAATAGTATAAATATAATTTATTAATTTACTATTGGGTTATCGGTTAACCCATTAAAAAAAAACCTGAAACAGTTAAGAACTGATAACCCCATAATAACAAAAATCAAAACCATTACTGAAACCGCTAAACCATAGCTTATTTTCAATTTGAGTTATCGATTTCGATTCAATTTTGAACACCCCTAAGTGTAATCAGCCATAGTAGGGGCTTGAAAAGGTGGAATGTAGGCTGTCTTTACCACTACCTCTCCAAGGTAGAGAGACTCTTTTCGAAAGACACTCGACAAATATATTTAATTGGATAAGTAAATTAAAAACGAAAGAAAACTTTTGAAACTCGAGATCTAAAATATACTCTATTATTTATATGTAATGAATTAATAAGTTAATGGAGGTGGATAAATGCAGGCAACCACGTGCAGGCCAATGTGTATATTCCCATTCCATTATACACCAAACACAACTATATAGTTTTTATAAAATTGAGTGTAAAATAATAAAATAATGATTCATCATTATTACAACACTCACTACTCATCTGCATCTTTTTGGTCTCTCTCTCTATGTAGCAGCTACATTGTGTGTGTTCCTCAATCTGGGTCGGTCACCATTTTTATCAAAGGTAATCCCTTTACCCCTTTTCTTCATTCCTTTGCCTTTTAATTTCTTGTTTCTAGTACCTAGATTTGCTCTATTTGAGTTTTTTTTTCTGCTTTTGTGGTTCATTTAATTAGATTTTGAGCAAATGCTGTTTATAATTATGAGTATTCTTCATATGGGTATCAGATTGTTAAATAGATATCTTCGTATGGATAACAAATAATGAGTAAAATTGGAGAATTTGGATTTTTTTAGTTTAATTGGTTGCAGATTTTAGCTATTCCCCTTTCTCCTTGTACTGTGAGCTTAATTACTCCCTTCGTCCCAATATAAGTGTCACTTTAACCAGGTTGTGGTGTAGTAGTGGGACTGCTTCACCCTTAACAGGAGGTCTCAGGTTCGAGCTATGGGTATGGAAAAAATCCTGGTGGGAACGCGTCACCCTGAATGGGTCCTGGAGTGCACGATCTGGATCTAGTCGGGGCTCTAATGCGGACTCTGGACACTGAGTGGGAAACCCAAAAAAAGTGTCACTTTAGAAGAAAAAAATAATCCCAAAATAAGTGGTGCTTTAGGAATTAGGAAATTGTTTCTGATTATACCCTTTAATAAGAATTAATCTTCTTTATAACAGTACTCAGTTCTCCAGAAACATCTGATACATAGGGGTAACATAGTAAATTACCCCTTACATTTCTTGTTTTTCTTAATGAGCGGGAAATGACACTTATTTTGGGATGGAGGGAGTATGATTTATCATCTTTTATCTGTCTGATCCGCCTTCAAAAGCTAAAGACTTTCTTCTATTGCATTACATATCTTTATGTTTTTTTCTGTCAAGTTTATTAGCATTTAATTTTGGATTTGTGATGAACTTTCATTTGATTTATATTGGTTGTACTAAACGGAGTGGCATCTTTCAAGGCCTTTATGGTTCCAATTGAATAGTAAATAATTGGCGTGATGATACCTACTATTACTTGTTCAAAAGTGTCTCTTTTCAAGGAGTTTAATGAACTACAAGTTTTATGTTGTTTAGTTTTGTGTCAGAATTGTAGTTTAGAAGAGGCATAAAGTTGGGCAGAAGAGCTAGGAAGAGTAAGCATGTCAAGTGACAGTTGCAGCCACTGGTGTTATAGTTGTAGACAACCCGTGAATCTTAGTAGACAAAATGATGTTTGCCCCAATTGCGGTGGTGGATTTGTTCAAGAGCTTGAAGACATAACGAGTAGTAGTGTAGATATTCAGAGCCAGAGGCCGAGATTTATGGAATCCGTCTCAAACTTTTTAAGACGACAAATCTCAAGTACAAGTAATACTTCTGAGAGAGGGAGATCTGATGGGGGTGCTGAACGAGGAAATTTGTGGAATCCGTTGCTGATTTTCAGTGGTGATACGCCTGTTCAGATGCCTGGGAATGGTGGAGTTTTGGAGTTTCTTAATGAGGCTCTTGGCTTCCGACAAGAAAATGGTGGTGATTATTTTGTTGGTCCAGGAGTGGAGGAATTTTTTGAAGAAATTGTAAATAGAAATCAGCGTGGTGCTCCTCCTGCTTCAAAATGTTCAATTGATTCCCTACCAACAGTCAAGATATCGAAAAAGGATGTTAGATCGGATTCTCACTGCCCTGTTTGTAAAGAGAAATTTGCTCTGGGGACTAAGGCAACAAAATTGCCTTGCAAGCACTTATATCACTCTGATTGTATCATTCCATGGCTAGAACAGAAGAATTCATGTCCTGTTTGTAGAAAGGAGCTGATACCTGAAAAATCTGGCAATGACCATTCTTCTCGAAACTCAAGGAGTGAAAGCAGAAGCAGCAGTAGGCGAGTCAGTGGTAGGGAGAACAGTTCTCAAAACCAAGAAAGGCGGAGACCATGGTCTTCCCTCTGGAACTTTGGTTCATCTCGTTCTAGTTCCCGAAGTACTCCAGCTGCTGAAACTAGCTCACAGACCAGCCATCAATACAATAATTACTCTGAGTACTCCAACTGGCCTTTTGAATAACAAGGTTTCTCTAAATGTAACCTGTTTTCTTTTTTCAAATTCTTCATGATCATAATGTTCTACCTCTGGTTGAACTTAAACGATTTCTTATGGTAGAGAACCCCCCCCCCCCCTCCCCTATGTGTTTACTCGCTTGTAATGTACATTTGAAGCTTTTCATGTGTTTCTGATGACTGAATTATATTTGGTTTCCAACATGCGATTTAACATTTGTACCTTTGTGATAAGTAGCTAGTACATATCTGGCCTTCATTATCGTTTACTTTCCATTTATGTTGTTACTATACCGTTTTCATATGTAGTAGTCTCGAGGAAAAAACTTTTGTTGGGGGAATAGAAAAGATTCTATTATTATCACAGGCCAAGCTTGCTTGCTTAAGTTGCAGCTGCATCATGTCTTGGTAGTTTACTTTTTCATCAATAAAACTTGGAATTTCAACTCTATGATGGATCTTTACCCCTATTGCGTAAGCATTTGATAAGTGTACCAAGTCCCCCTTCACTAATGAAGTAGATCTACTCTATTGCTTGGCTCCTTCCAAGCATAAAGAATTCTCTCTAGTGTGCTAAGCTTAAACCTCAATGATCCTTTCATTAGCAATTTAACATAATAAATCCCTTAAGTAAAAAGTTGACATACTTGTTTAAACCAGTGCTTTAAAAGGTGGGGCATTCTACTTAATACAGGGCGAGGCATAAGCCTTGAGACATGGGGCTTGAACGTCCATTCTGTCCTTTAGTCTTTCTCTAGTTTGAAATTCATTGCACAAAAGATAGACAATGGACCACATAGTTATCAATTGAGAGTCGATAAATGCCAATGAGCTATAGATATTGACAATAGTAATGAAAAAAAGCAGTATGTTTTGCATAATCTAGCTTTTGGTTCAACGGAATTTTCTAGAAAGATTATGTAACAGGGAAAACAACTTGAAACCTTTAAAGGAAAATAAGGAAATTCATGAGAGAATTTGCAAGATCATGTATAACTAGAGATCAAGAAATGCCATGAAAATTGCTAAATTGCCAAAGTGCTTTTGTTCTGTAGAATGGAGCCATTCTATCTGAACTAATATAAATACTTTAAATATAAGTATCTTGTAATGATCTCAGTTTCAGCTTCATCACATCCAAGAGGCAAAATTGTTCCCTTTTCCATGGAGGAATAGTTCTGTTCTGTGGATAGAATTTGTTGATTTAAAGGTATTGAGATTGTATTCTCTCTCTGTTCTGTTCCCACCACAGCTTCGCGTGCACCTCCCCAAACTTCTCCCGACTGTATGAATGTAGAAAAAGTTAGAAGGAAATGTCCAAAATGAATACAAATTTCAGTAAAATAGTGCTCAGGCTTTTCAATCATGTCTCGAGTTCATATACACAGAGTTGAGTTTTGAAATACCTGAATCTTACACGTCGTAGCTCTCTAGTGCCATCAACTAGTAGTCTGATGGTTATATACACACCAGGCTCATCTTGTTCTACCCATTCTGACTCCATTTCACTGGCATTACTAACGGAAAGTGAAGCTTCATCCCTAGAGTCTGTAGTTGTCCTTGACGCGTCCATATATGACATATCCCCCTTTGGGAAACCAGTTGATCCAGATGGTTTATGGTAATTGCTTGGTGGCCAGTCTTTATTTGTTGCAGGGGTCATCATAGGGCTCTCCATCGCGGATCCAAGCCTCGAATAATTGGAATCTCTCTGCAGAAAAACATCTCCGGTACATCAATTTCTAATCTATTATTTCCTTTAGATTTAAGCTATTATAATTGATCCTTTATCGAACTTGATGAGTTTAGAGTTGTTTGAATCAAGTAAATTTAGTGCTGTTATTGATTTTTAGGGCACAGAAGTATAACTTCTTGCCAGTAGAAAATAGATGATGACTTGATGAGTAGAGCTGGCTAATTACTTTGAGCAGGGTAACAAGCTAATGAAGGGGAAACTGGTTAGCTAAATACTAAGTATTTCGGTAAATTTAGCAGTTCATCTGCATAACTGATTTAATGTAAATCAAAGCAGAAAGGAAATTGTGGTCAAGACTGTGATTAGACAAATCTAACTGACTTACTCCGTCCTCAGACCTTCCAGGTGTGTTAAGAGCTTGTTTGTTGAATCTCTGAACATTGTAGAGCTCCATAATTCGGTCATAATTCTCACCCCACCATCTTTGAGCTTGCCATTTGTTGAACATATCCCGACTTCAAATGAACCCGGGGATATTTATTGTCAGGACCATCAAAGGTTGTTACAATAAGATACAGATAACACTCATATTTTCAACAAGGATAGGAATAATACAGATAGCAAGTAGACAATTTGACAGCTTATCGGGCCAGCTAGAAAGCTATGTAACACGGATACATTCAATTAAATAGGTCATCATTTCAGATGGCATTCAAAACACATCAACAAAGTAATTAGAATGGCACATGTAGTAAGATAATTGAAGGCACCGTACTAAACAAGTGAGATATTTTAGCAGACATGAGGGAACAAAGAAAAGGGAAACTCAATAAGAATTCATTTCATGAACGAAAGGGACTAAACATTGGCCCAGGATAAGATTAGGTAAAGAAGCTTTCAGCAAAAGATGCTGTTTCTTATAGTACTCATAGGCAAGAAGTTGTCATAATCATAACTTCCATAATTTCGTTCTAGACTATGACTCAATCCGAAGTAAGTGAGGATCAGTTACATGAATCCTTATTGTCCATGTCGCTCCATTTATGCTCATCTTAGTCCAATATTATATACTATGATTAAGTTTTGCAGTGGAAATGAAAAGAGATTTTTGATAGATACCTAAATCGGATTCGTTTAAGATCATTTCCACCATTAGGGAGAGAAACAAAAGTGATCTGAACACCAGGTTCCACATGTGCAGTCCACTCTTTTTGTCCATCATCTTCCACCACTACATCACCAGACTGAGAAATAGATTCTACACCACCACTACCACCACCACTAAATCCTCTAGCAAATCTTGAATCAGGCCGCGGAGTCCTTAGATTACCAGCACTTGTAAAATCCCAAGCTGGAGTAGAGCTTGAACTTGCTGGTTGAAAAGGATATGGAACTCCCTCTGATATTGTATCAAAATCAGGATAAGGTCTATGACCTTTCCTGTAAGTTCCAGTTGGTGTTGATGACTTGCATTTATATGCACCAGAGACCTTTAAAGCAATATCCTTGATCTGCAAATGTTTTAAAATCATAAGTTCATAGCAACTAAGTACAACATCAAGAAGATAGATTCTTGATTAAAAGATGAACTACAGTATTAGAATAAGTTAAACAGCTAATGTTGATTTGAATGTATATCAAATGCGACGAGCACAAATAAAGTGTGGGCTTTAATGATGAAAGGCACAAATGGAGAAAAAATATAAAATATGTGTAGTCCAATACTAATAAATATAAGCATAAATAACAAATATACGGACAAAGAAATGACAATAGAGTGAAGTGTAAATTGTTTAGAATCCACTCTTTAGGTTTACGAAGTAAAATGCTCAACATGTTTTTACCCCTAACCTCGGAGCTTAAGCACGCTTTTGACAATATTTGTTTTAACAAATTAATAACAGATTAAATGTTACACTCATTGGCAAGGAAAAGTATGTTTAGTGAAGCGAAATGCTCAACATGTTTTACCCCTAGCTTAAGGGCTTAAGCGTGCTTTTGACAATAAGTCAATACTGGTTTGACAGATTAACTGTTCTGCCTATTTCAGACAATAAGAAGTGATTCCACCTATTACTGCTGCTAGAAATGGCATCTTTCTTGTACTATCAAACAAAGAGCAGTCAAAGCAGAAGATCTTTTTATAGATCCAAAAGCAAAAACTACTGTTTGAAAGTCACTTAATTTCAGAAGTTAACTTTCTGGGATACTGATGAATTCAACAGTTGAATTTGTGAAGGATTGAGTAAATTGGAGGCTGGACTACAGTGAATGAACAGGATATTAATGGCTGGTCATGTCAAAGATAATTCAGACAAGTCTTTGCCCAGACTAGTCTACATTTTAGACTCTTTTTTTTATTGGGTTTGCAACTACTAAGTAGACTTGACCAAAACATAATCACAACCACCTAATCACAAAGATCACTTCAGTTGAGCTCACGTCGTGAAACTTGTCTTAGCTTATGCATTGTTTAAGATGTCTATGGGATCCTCCAAAAGTCGCACGTTTTTTAAAGATCTGACTAGTGCAACAACAGTTTTGACGTGTTCAAACAACTTTATTGTTATTTTTCTAAGCTTCTTACTCCTATAGTGGTCCAATTGGTCAGCCTAACAAACTTAAAATATTATTAGTTTCAAGAACTTTGGTATGGAATTGAATAAGTAAGATAGAAAAGTACAAAATCATAATTGCAAGATGATCTAAAATAAGGACCACTAGATGAAAGCAAACTAAAGTAAAGAAAAACATTATGGGACCAAGAACTTAGACACATGATCCAAGAAATAACGTGAACATGACCCAATGTACATGCTAAACATAAAGAGTGGGGTCAAATAATTTAAAGTCATATTATAAGTACCATAGTGACTCGCTGGATTTTCATATGGGATAACTACGACCAGTCATCCAATTTACAAAATATATACAAAGTATATAGATAGTATTATACATACGTATATTCAATATATATACTAATATATTACAATCATATTGATAAACTAATTGATTGAACGATATATATCTATGACTTTCTCTTTTTATAGTGACATTCTATGGTCCCCACTCCGCCCCTGCGTGACCAACAAAAATGTTTGTTTCATGTTACTCTTGTTAACCCAATGAATGTCCAAATATAGCCCAAAACCCAGTTAGGAAATGCGGGCCCAAAAGGATGAAATGTAGGGCCCTATTAAAGATGTAGGGGCTAAAGCGACAGGTCTCGTACTAAGAGTTAACTTTGCTTTGGACAAAGAAGAAAAAAAAAAGGAAAAATTACTAAAGTACACACCTTTTAAGTATATTATTTTTCATTTGTCCCTATATTTTTTTAAAATAATGTATCCGTGTTTGTATTAATATATCCGCTGCTTCATTAATATATCCGAATTTGATCAATTTTTATTTTAATAATATATCTGTATTAATGTATTAATTTATCCGTACTTGTATATTATGTATCCAGATTGAGTTAATATTTATTTTAATAATGTATCCGTATTAATGTATTAATATATCCGTGCTTGTATTAATGTATCCACGCTTTCATTAATGTATCCAGATTGAGTTAATTTTAAGGGATTATTGTAATTAGAAAAAAAGTAGGGATAAATAGTAATTTCATCAAACACTATGTGATTTAAGTAACTTACCAAAAAAAAAAAAGTTAAAACATTTTTGACAAAATTTTATTTTTATGAAATTTATGGCCACAAAATGTTTAAACTAAAGGGCTGTTGACACGCTAGATCCCTAAAATTCAATAGGATAAACGATATCATTAAATTGAAATAACACAAATAATAAAAAAACTAAAAATAGGTAACGCGTATGAAATTATAAGATAAATGAGCCTCTTTAAACCGTACAAATAAGTGTCAATGCTCAAGTGAAGGATTTGGGCGAATGTTGAAGAGTCCGCTCTTACCTTCATCACCACAGTAATATATTCAGTAATGGAATCTGAGAAAGGTAGAATTTATGCAGACTTTATCACTATCTCGATATGCCCTTCACCATCGAACGTTTTAAAAATATTTAAATATGATACTCAAAATAAAAAATGAAATCGATGTATTTTTAGTGATTGATGAGTGAGTAATACGTAAAAATCTTATTATTATAATGAATTTGTAGAGTGTAGTCTAAAAAAGTAGAAAAATAGTACCTGTGTGGTGAGGCTTTTGATGGAATCTTTAGTATGGGGAGTAGGAGCACGGCCACGAGGCCCTTCTTCACCTCCATCATCTTCTATCTTTTGCTTACACGTTATACATGTCAACATCCTTCCCCTACACTCTCACCTACTATATCTTTTCTCCTACATATATCAATAAAATAAAAATGAGTGAGTAAAAAAGAAATACACTAAACACATATAACAAAAATATTTCCTTATGTTTAAGAGAAAGAATTTGAAATAATTTAACAAAAGTTGCACTTTGAATCTTATAATTTATATATATCTCAGATGTTGAATTTTGAAAAGCTCTAAATATAAAAAGCAAAGTTTGTTTTGAAACAAATTAAAATGAAAAGTGAGGCATATTTGAAACAATTTAATCTACATTTTTTGTTTTTCTTGGAAAATAATGTAAAATATTGACAATTTGTGGTCACATAAAAACTAGAAAATCGAGATAATTAACTATCTCCACAACAAAATAAATAACATATTTAGTGTAATATTATAAAATAGAGAAGTTCAAATATACATAGATCTTATCCGTTCTTCGATTCAAGAAAAAACAGTTCAAAGCAAAGTAGGGTCTGTGTTACCTGTAAATATTAATTCACACACAAAACAGATACTTAAGGACACTGTTCATTTGACATGATCACATTTCCTAAATGAAACCTAACTCAAGATTATATACCCTTTTAAGCGCACAAAACAAAGTAGGTAAGTAAATACTTGGACAAAATCTAATAAAACAACCATACTCTAAAAAAAAAAAAACCTAGCATCCTTAATTTAGACAAAACAAACAAACATTAGAAGAAAACTCAACGTATATCGGATGTAGTTCAACAAAGTGTGGTCTAAATAGAGTAAAATATACGCATATCTTACCTTTTTCCGATAGACTGTTTAAAGAAAGCCCAAGTCTTATTTAAATAAAAAATAAATACATGAATGTTCTTATTTATCAACCAAAAGACAAAAAGAAAAGAAGTTAAAAGAGACAAAGCAAGAAAAAGAGAGACACAAAACTCTGAGGATCAGAATAAGTACTTAAACAAAAAGGGAAAAGAGTATGCGTTTATATTAAAGAAAATTAATTCTGTAAGATTGCTTTAATGTACAGACAAATAAAGAAACTTCATAATTAAAAGAAAGAAAAAAAAAACAGAGCCTAATTCAAAAATCATCTTTTTAAATATTATTATGATTTTATCAATGACCAGAGCCGAATTTTCTGAGAGATAATTCATCATTATTAATCAATTATAACACACTTTAAAAGAGAAAAAAAGAAAAAAAAGTAGCAAAGAATAGGAGTAGTAGTAGGAGTAGGAGCAGAGTATAGAATGAATGATAAATCGCTGTAGAATTAAATACACATTGTCGAGTTTCGAAAGCGGCCACTGATTCTACATACAGACAAACCACATTTAACCAAAAACACACTCTTGATAGTGACCCACCCCAAAAAATAAATTAACCTCACGGCTCAGTTTTAAGTTGTTTGTTTGACTTTGACTTAATACGGAGTTTAAAAAATTTTAAAATTTTTTTTTTGAATCTCGTGGTTTAAGACTAAAAGTCTGTTCGGATTGACTTATTTTATATGTTTTTGAGCTAAATAGTTTCAAGCATTGTTGGAGTGTTTGAGTAAGTTTAAAAAGTGTTTTAGTTTTAAACTTAAAATGCTAAAAATAAGCCCAAAAAATCATAATTTTAACTTAATGTTTTTAGTTTGTAAGTCGAAAATGAAAAGTCAATCCAACCAAGCTCTAAAGATTTGTAAAATGTACCGGTGAAGTAAGAAGTTACATTATAGGTGTTCAAGAATTAATGTATAAGTAATTTGTGACCTTATATTTTATATAACTTTTCATTTATCTACTATAATTTTCGATGTAGGGTGCTGAATTGACCACTTTTTATTATATTTGGCTACACTAGTGTTAATAATGGAACTAAAATGAAAAGTAAGATAAACAAATTAAAACACAATTTTATCATAATATTCATACCTCAAAATGGACAACAAATTTGCAGCTAACTGAGCTAAACCCTTCACGAAATACTCAAAATGCCTTCCACAAGACTCTTCCTTTTTGCTATTTTTGAACACCCTTTTGCAAATCTTGAAGAAATATATAATCAAATCACCATAAATACATAAACAGAAGCCGGAGCCGGCGAGTCTCCGGTGACAATTTTTGAAACTGATGAATTTTCAAAAATATACAAAAATTGGACCAGAAACAACAAAGAACATGGAGAATATATGTAATGAAAAAGAACAAATATAGAGTGAAGACAAAGTAATGGAAAATTTGCAGAGGTATTTATAGGAGGAACTGACGCCGTCAAATTCTGTTGTCGTTATATAACGGAAACCGTGTATTTATATAATGGATATAAAGGTGGTACAATGCATTGTTGGGTTGTACATTGTGCTTTAAGGGTTTGGACTTTATTAAGGGTTTTGTCATTTAGACAAATGGATTAAATGTGGTCTTGATTGGGGAAGACAAGATGGGCCCATATGTCGAGGTTTGTACACGTGGCGTTATATGATTGGATTAGAAGTATTAAGGAGTGGATCAACCTCGAAATTTTTTATTTTAATAAATATTTTGGTTGGGAGAATTAGGAAATTAATTTTATTGGATCAAAGAACAATCAAATAATTGTGTCTTTCAATGTTTGTCATTAAAAAAAAATTATTCCCTCCGTTCCTTTTTATATGTCACCTTTTTAGATTGCTCTTGCATTAAGAAATTAAGTAATTTTATCCTTTTACCCTTATTTAATGTTTTCCTAGGTAGGTCAAAGTATATAATTTTAAGACGAATTAACTACTCTATCAAGGGTATAGTAGGAAGAATATGGTAATTTATACATTGATTTTATGAAATGACATATATTGTGGTCCAACCATTTATAAAAATAGATGACATATAAAAGCAAACGGAGGAAGTACTATCATGGTGGTTCTCTTGTAAATTGCAATTTAATTTACGGTCGATTTTAAATGACTTACTTTTATCATATGCTTGATTGCACTTATTTTATTGCTTTTGGGGGGCATATATATATAATAGAGGAAAAAGTAAGAGTGAACTGGAAGTGGTTTGTTCAAAATTCAATTGTAATCCACAATTTTAGTGAAAATTATTAAAACATACGACTGAAGGTTTTAATTAACAATATAATCATATAATTATTTATAATTATAAATATAGTTTTTAAATTACAAACATAGCATTTTTATTTATTTTGTACTTAAATTAATTAGTTGTTTTTTTATTTCTCTCTCTCTACTTTTTTGGTGTTCGTGCCTACATTAATGGGTAGATAATTATGGTTTTAATTTGTTTACTTTTTAACTTTCCAGCATTTTCACGTTTTGTATAATTTTTTGTTACGGTAAGTTACTGTGATTATATATTTAATTATTTTATTTCCTTTTTTAAACCATCTGTGTAAATAAATTAAATGTACAAAATTCATCGTGCTTATCTATTATTTTAGGATAACTATTCTATTTAATATGTAATATTTAATTCCTTTAACAATATATATGCAAAATTAATTCTATTTTATTGTACCAAAAAAATCTGAAATTTTTTATTGAAAATAGTGATTTATTTCTTCAAGGGAACTACCGTCATTGTTCATCTTCCCAAAATTTTCCTTCAACATTCACGCTTCACACCTTCACAGTCTCCACCAAAACATTCAAAGTTTTTTTCGTTCTAGTTTGATTCGATGAATATCACTCTGCGGAAAAGCCCTAGGTTAAACAATAAAGCGGTTGTAGTGGTAGATAGTCCGCCTATTGTATGTTCCAGACCTTCGTATGAGTACAAATAAAATAGCAAACATTATCTCAATGCATGTACCAAAACATAACAATAGTAAGTTACCAAATATACACCAAAAAATAATATGTTAATATACACCATGACTTAAGTCAATAATTGTTTCAACATAATCACCAAAAATTATGTCAATGCATGTACCAGAATTTAACAACACTACAATGTACATCAAATATACACCAAAAAATAGTTGAAAATCACTATAATATACATTACAATGAATGTACCAAAATTTAACAACAATAAGTTACCAAATATACACCAAAAAAATAGAACATTAATATAAGTTACTAAATATACACCAAAAAAACTTACAATGCATGTAACAAAATACCAACATACAATGATGTCCAACATATACTCATAATTAACACTATAATATACATTACAATGCATGTACCAAAATATACACATACAATGGTGTCCAACATATACTCATACAAAATGCCAACATACAACGGTATTCAACATACAACGGTGTCCAACATATACTCATAATTAACACTATAATATACAATAAGTTACCAAATATACACCAAAAAAATAAAACATTAATATACACCATGACTTAAGTAAATAACGCTCAACATTTGGTGTTTTTTTAATAAAACAAAATACCAAAAATTATATCAATTTATGTACCAAAAGTTAACAACATTACAATATCAAATATATACGTTGCTATACACCATCATATAAGTCAATTCGTGTGGCAACATGCTGTTGTCTCAATGTTGTTATTAATTTAATATCAATAATGGTACTATTCATTGATTGTACTATTTTATACACAATAATATACACAAAAAAGTAAGAATCTTTGTTTTTAGTTGCATCTCAGTTAGTCTATTTACATAACACACGACAACCAACAAATACACCAAAATATACAACTTCTACATAATCAGAAAACTTTTTCAAATAAATCTTATCAAACGTACTTAATTTATAAATATATATATATGCTAAAATTGGTGTTTTTCAATGTCATAAAATACCAAGAACAACACGTCAATATATGTACCATAATTTAAACAACAACACGTCAATATCATGATCTATGTCAATACGTTTATCAACATGTCTAACGTCTCAATATTGTTTTTAATTTAATCTCAACAATATTATTCTTCAATGATATTGTACAAGTTTATTCTCAAATAATATACCCAAAAAAGTTAAGAATCTTTATTTTAGTTGCTTTCAATTAGGGTTTTTTCAGAAGACAGAACAACTAACAAATTCACCAAAAAATACAACGACTACAACATCAGAAAACTTTCTCAAAAAAATATCATCAAACTTAATTATTATCAACAAAATTTCAACAAATTTGTTGTAAACACATCAACCAAAAAAAAATACCATTAAACAATCACAATTTACTCTAATTTTAGATCACACGAAGTTATACCAATTTAAAATTTTAGTTCCGGATCACGTTAATTAAAACAAAACATAAATACACCAACATATACTCATAAAGCTTACCTGCTTCGTCCCATCGTCCGTTGTGTTGTAGTAGAATCGATACACAATTGGTGTCCATTATCGAAGAAACTTTCAGAATATGGAGGCTCAGAGTTTTTTTTTTCTTTTTTGATTAAAAGTTATTAATTTATGATAAAGCAGATATAATTTAAATGGAGTAAATCGTGGTATTTATTAGAGATTTTTTCCTTTTTATTTTCACGGTTATTTATTGGTTCAAAATTATTGTGATAATCATCACGTAACTATATTGGAGAAAATAATGGGGTAAAAAATCGTCAATTAATACTCTCTTTTTTCCTGCTTATAGATTTGCTATTTTTGAAAAAAAAACTATTGTTATGTGGATGTAAACTAAAACTATTGTTATATTATTGTTATTAAGTCTATATAATTGTATATTTAAGTTTTTTACCCTTTAATTATAAAATTGATTTATTGATTTAGAGTCTATTTGAATGAATTTATAAGTCAATTCGAGATTACAAAAATGTTAAAAGCTATTTTGACTTATTAGCACTTACAATAAGACAATTCAAGCCTATAAAAATATTTTAAAACTACTTTGACTTATAAGCACTTACAATAAGTTAATCCAAGCAGGCTCTTAATGGTATTGTTGAACGTATTAACATTTTACTCAATTTACTTATCGAATAAACAATTAACCAATTAAGGATTATATATATTTATATTTTTATCCTTAGGTATATATATTTAAACTCTAAACCTACACGCATTCTATTTACTTCTTAGCTTAAGGAAATAACGAGTCACCCTCCTCGTTAGTCTATCAATTTTTAACCTTGACGACATTAATACTTTTGTTCAATCTTACTACACATTACCTATAATTGTTTCTTGACATTAAATTGCAAATTATTTATTAAAAGTCTAGGTATTCAATCTTAGTAACATTAATGCTCTTAATTCCTTGACATTTTAAAAATAGAAATACCAAAATTAAACTGTAAATTGAAAAGAAACTGAGTTGACTGCTATCGGTAGCGGACCAAGGATTTTCACCAAGTGGATTCAAGATATAAATAATAAACATAGATTTTTATGAGTTCAAGATATAAAAAATAAATATGAACTTTTAAATATTCAAAAAAAAACACAAATTGAGGCTTAAATGTTGATAGCCTGTTTCAAACTCAGGTGCCTTGGACAATTTTGATCCTACTCTACCGCTGGGCTAGCGTTACACTTTTGTATGTGGAGTCAAATTTTAATGGATAAACTACTTTATTAGGCATACATCACTACCATATATACTAATTTTACCTCTACTTTAAAATAATTACATATATTACCATTTTAAATATTTTATACCATATATTATTGAAGATACAATCAATATCCATATCCCTTAAAACTATGATTGATTAATTATCTTTACATTTAAACTACAAAATTAGTGTTTTAATTTAAAAACAAAGATCTTTCTCTCAGAGAATATGAGTAAGGGTAAAACTCTAACTCTAACTCTTCCTCTTCCCTGGATCAGTCAAAAATTACGGAGAAGAAACACTCCATTTAAATGGATGTTCAACTGTTTGTCAACACACACACATTAATTTCTTAGCCTTTTATTTTCTCATTCTCAAAACAATCCCCCACGAATTCACCATTTTTTATCGCAAGGGGAGACACCTCTCGCGCGCCGAATTCACCATTTTTTATTGCAAGGGGGAGACACCTCTCGCGCTTAGAGACAATGGGTATCGTTGTAAGCAGAGATTTCAAGCCTAATAGATTTATCAAATTCGACATTGACGATGGTACCGGTTGCATACCTTGTATACTATGGATCAACCAAGAAACTTCACGTCACTTTTCCCGTCTGATCTAGGCACAGTGAGCAACACCGATGAATCAAAAGGTGAAGCAAATACGGCCGCGATGAGATGCCCTGACCAGCCATGAACGTAATCGAAAAGTTTCAATAAGCGGAGTTTCACGCATGTATTTGACACATTATTGATATATCTGATACATTATTGAGATACGATTATATATATTTAGTTTTTATCACTGTATCTTATTAAATGTGTATGTATCTAATGAATATATTGGAGATTTATGTATTATTGAAAATTTACGCATGTATTTGACACAATTTATTTTGTCGTGTATCTTGTCATATGTATATGTTCTTCTATCATGTATCTTAATATTATCATATATATTTGTTATGTTATTACAATATATCTAACTATTTTCGTATTTATCCGTGATACATTTTTTTGGATATAACGTATGAATTTGATATTTGATATATCAAATTATACATATAAAAGATACATGAAATAATATTAGCTCATACAAATAGATACATGAAATTAATATTAGATCATATAAATAGATACATAAAATTAATACTAGATACTTCTATGATACATATGAATGTACTTGTATGATACTCATATATATTGATATTAGATACATTAAATTTTCAGAATTAATTATCCATGTATTTTGAAAATCATCAACTACTCCTCTAATTAAGGAAATTAGTTACAACTAATTAATTTAAATGAATAAAATATGTATCTCGATTTTAAAATTCGACAGATACATGTATCTCGCGAATTCAGACTCATGTATCCCAAGCACGAAATATGGTAGAGGAAGTAATATTTGAAACTATCGGGAATCTTAGTAATGAGGACCTAAACTAGTGGGATTTATGTAGTTTGCCCTCAATTTTAATATGTAACTATATCATTTTAAAAACTGATTGAATATACATATATATATATATATATATTTTTTTTATTTTTTTTTATTTTTTTTATTTTTATTATTTTTTAATTATATGATGTCTCTTATCTCCTACTCGTTGTAATTATTTATCTTTTTTATATTGATAAACTTCATAACTAATTGTAAGTTGATGAATATATTGTAATAGCTAGAAATTATGTTGTTAGCAGTTTTAATAAAAATATTGTGTTATGATTTTAGAATAATGTACTATTTAGGGCTTGTTTGGTGTGAGGTATAAGGTATAATAATCTCAAGATAAAATGTATGATTATTTTATCTCATATTTGGTTAGAGGTATTAGGTAGTCATTGGATTAGTTATCCCACCATTTTTGTCTTAGTAATGAAATAAGTTATCACATATATATGGTGGAATAACTTATCCCAAGATTAGTTATCAAGGAATAACTTGTTTCCAACAAAATGACTCCTTAATTCAATAAAAATAGTGATTTTGTGTCAAACGTATTAACATATTATGATTTTTTATAATAATAATGAACATTATCAATATAGACTCTACATAATTTATGATTACTATGTTTATTTGATACGATTGAATATTACTCCCTCTGTCCAACAATAGTTGTGCATTATACTATTTTGGGATGTCCAACAATATTTGTCCACTTTATGAAATCAATGGATAATTTTACACTTAGTTCCTAATTTATCCTTATAATTAATTATAGTCATTTCCCTATTACATTTTTCAAGACATTGAATTTATTATATTCAAAGAATGATATAGTAAAATTACCCTTCTATTTGTAGTTTCTTAAGAAGTGTGCAAAGTCAATAGTTGACAAGTATTGTTGGACAGAGAGAGTATATTTTTAATAGTTTTTAGAACGTTTTTAGTGTAAGTCATGTTTCAAAGTTTTTCAAAAGAAAAAAGTAAAATATGTTTTGAAAAACTATAATAAAATACATTTAAAACTTCAATCCAAACTTCACCTTAATCTAGTTTTTCAAACATATTTCAGAATCTATGATCAAACGTCAACTCCATTTATAATTTTTTTTTAAATTCTCAAGCAAATTTTCGTTAGGGTTGGGTTGGGTTAGTGGGTGGTTGGGATAAGTGGAATGAAAGAGAAAAAGAAATGCACCCGTGTAAAATGAAAGGTCAAGTCAAGATTCTAGATTAGGGTACCCACCCAATAGTTTAAAAAGTACACATATTTACATTTATAAAATCCTAATGAGAATATAGTAAAGTTCTTTCCCATCTCGTCAAGTTCCATGCAACTACTTCAACAAAAGAAAAAAAGGCAAAGAGATTCTTCTTACTTATTCTGGATTCCATCATATTTTTGTCTTACCTTACCACTAAGTAATTCCAATTCTAATTTTAATTCCATACTTTATGGGCTGTTGAGTGTTGACAAGTATGCCTTCTTCTATTTTTTAATGTTGACAAGTCTCCCTAGTTAAGGAAGAACATAAATACTTACCTATTAATAAGTGCATGTCATGTGTTTTACATATGATCTATATCTAGCTATTATATTACTTTTTTCGTCTCAATTTATATGAGTTAGTTTGACTTGACATAGAGTTTAAAAAAGACTTTTGAAATTTGTGGTCTAAAATAAGTCATAAATATTTATGTAATTATAAAATGAACATTTTAAAGTTAATTAAATTGTTACTAAATATAGAAACATATCATTCATTTTTAGACTAACTAAAAAGAAAAATAAGGTGGAACAAAAGAAGTAATTTATAAGTAGTTTTACTTTAATTTATCACTTGACCATAATAAACTATAATTTGATACATACATTGATTTCACATAACCCTTTCCCTTAAAAACTACGTGGAGATGGAATCTAGTGGAAGAAGAAGAGGAAGAGATTAGGGCTTTAGTTTCCTAGCCTAAGCTCATGATACGTGTTGTCTATTTTGGTGCGATAAATTTCATGAATTTGTTCCTCATTGAAGTTATAATACTATCACGAGTCCTAAAAGTGTACATATCATATGAACTTGTATATATCTGAAGTATCATATGAAACTTGACAACTTAATAGTTTGTCAGTCTTTCTCTTTGATCCATTCGCTTAGCGTTTGTGTTATATCCTTTATTAACTTCTTAATTGATCTAGTTCAACATAAGTTGATTAAATGACAAAAATCAAAAACCTCCATTGTTTTTTGTCGTTAGAATTTAAATTTAGAGTTTGACATTTTTATACCATATATATAATATTCATTTGTTTTGTTTGTTAGATTAGTGATAGTACCGTACATATTAGAGCATAAAACAAAAGGTAATTTGGCTGTGACCATTCACTGCAATGCCATATTTTGGGCAGGGGCAGAGCATACAAATTTCATTCAGACGTGTAACCTGCTATTGTCGGTTGTCAGCATTACTGCTTCTATATATTTTGCGCTACAATTACTCTTCTGTTTTGGCATTTCAGGCTAAAATATTTTAGGCCAATTTCCATAAATCATAAATCCTAATTCTGTATTTGTAACTTTATTTATTCCTCTTTCTGAGGCTTATGCAATGCATGAATGAATAACGAGACAACTCAATGCTAGTCTTTTTCATCCCTTAACAAGCAACAACACCCCCACGGGTGGGGCGAGGTTTTCACTAAGAAAATTTAAATATGAAAAAGTAAACAGACGAAAAAGCCAAGAAGTTTCAATATTGATCTATTGTATATACATAAAGAAATAGTTTTAACTATGTATAAACGATGTAGTTTTTTGTCCAAGGAGGTTCAACTCTACCTGGCTCCGCCCCTATTTATACAAGGTCAAATTATTTTTTATGTTGATATTAAATATTAAGTTCTTGATCTTTTTTTTCATGTGGTTGGGTGTGCAAACTAATTTATACGTAGGAAGTTGAAAAGAAAAAGAACCTACATATAAGGTGCAATGAGAAAATCAGGCAGACTTAGTCCTAAACAGATAATATCACACCATGTAAAAATATCTTGATGCTATTTCGACCCAACACCTGCTTCATTATATTTTAAATATTCTTAGTGAAAATTCTCGTTCCACACTCATCCAACTTAAATAATCTACTAAAATATAAGTATTACTGAAAAAAGAATCTTTGAAAGAGTAGACAATTGGTTTGTTGAATTGCCATCTATATAGTAATCCAAGAAACATCCTTAGATGAGAAAAGGAACGGACCCTTCGTTGGTCCCAAAAAGTACTACAGTTCAGATTTAGATGTTTTTGGCATATACGAGTCATATTAGAGGTGTCAAATAAACGAGTTAAATTAATTTATACCAATTATGCTAACACAAATACAGGCGAATTTGCACTGTATTTATTCACGTGAATTCAATAACTGTTTGTTCAAATCTTGTTAGTCATTCTAAAAATATGAATAAATTTCAAATCTTGAATGTGTCCTGATCGTAACCAACAAGTCCCCTATACAAAATCCATAGTTCTAAACATTCGTGCATTATGTGCCAATGATCTTTTTCTAAAAATATGAATAAATTTCAAATCTTGAATGTGTCCTGATCGTAACCAACAAGTCCCCTATACAAAATCCATAGTTCTAAACATTCGTGCATTATGTGCCAATGATCTTTACTATTTTTAGTCAGAAATCGTGCCCATATTTTTGAATTATTTTTGGATGATGGATTAGATCCGTGAATGCTGGAAAAAGAAAGTAAAGTAAAAGAGAGAAAATAACTTTTTATAGATCATAACCCTAAGCTTTAATTAAATGGATGATACTATAGTTACAACTTATAACCATTAGACTTGAACTACAAAATTTTCTTTTCAAATGTTTCCAAAACTAGCATGTTGATTAAGTATATTTTAGGAAGCTTAAGTAAATGTACTTTTCGATGATCTAATTTATCAATATCGTTGATGTATACACTTTTATATGTTTCAGCTATATATGTCGTGCATAGGTATGTATATCATATATATGGTATATCATATTTTATAAATTAGATTGTCCAAAGACATTGAGTTATATAATTTCCTCTCAATTTTACTCACTCGATCCATATATCCCTTTATTATGTGCTATTTTACTAAATTAACTTTTTTTAAAACTATGCTTTAAAAAATTAGGTTTACCTTGTACAAAATATTTTATGTAGTTATTCAATAATATTAAAAGAATATAACAAATTTATCATGATTTGCTAAAAAGTAAAATGAATCAGTAAAAACGAAATCTATTTTTAGTATAAGGAACAGAATAACTAAATTTGACCAATGATTTTGAAATGGAAAAAAGTTAAATTTCACATTGATATATGACTATGAGTGTATATTTGTGGAATTTTTTTTTTTTGACAAATGAGGTTTTAACACGTGACAGTAAATGGAAGAATGAGCTTTTAATAATTGTTCTAAAGAGAAAGGGTTCTTACAAGATGTTGTTAGAGAAGAAATAAAATTTTAAAAAGTATAGTCAAAGTCTCTTCCTTTCAATCTATTCTTCAAATTCCTTATCAGCCAAAGTTATCCTCATATCTGTCCATTATATTTTTCCCATTTGGTGTTTTAGTTAAGTGGCATATTTTTGTGTCTACTTTTTTTTTTCTCTTTTTAAGTTCAAAATTAATCCAACACTTTTGAATAGTGAGATGAAACTTTTTTTCTAATATTTTCACCTTCACATTCTTCTTTATATACTGTCATCTTATAGCATTGTGCAGATTTTTGCTTAAAGCAAAGTAAAAACACAGTTCTCAATATATTATTATATTAGTGGTACAAATTAAACTGTCTTTTCCTTCTGGAAATGGGACCTAATAAATCCTGACATATATGTCTTGGCAACTTGCTATGCCTTTTAATTATGATTTCATTTTGTTAATAATTCCATTATTAAGAATTTATTAATTATCATTTGTTTGTGCCCAAACTAGGAGGAAATAATCTTTCATTACTTCATCGTTACCCTCTCCAGATCCTATCCATTCGTGGAATTATACTGGATATGTGACATATTAGTATGAGAGTGACTAAAAATGTAGATATTCATCTTTCACTACTAAAATTCTAGATATTTTAGGTAATTGATAAAATCGTGTAATGAATATTATCAAAAAGATATTTCATCGTGTAACAAAAATAACATGCAGTATCTAGAAACTACAAAATTAAAAACAAAAAGAAACATTATAAGACACTAAATATCATATCAAAAAGTTTAATTTGTCAAATGCAACAGCCGACTGTCCAAAAGATGTGAGATCACAATTAATACATGCATTAGAAAAGAATAAAGAAAACATAGTAAAAAATCATTGGACATCAATGGGAGGGGAACTTTTAAAAGTAATGGATCTTGAGTTAACTCAACTTTAAGATCTAATTCAAGAGGTGAGGATTGTTCAAGTCATTTTAAAGAGATTATCCATTCCTTAAAAGTCCAATGTGGGACTCTTCAATCCCATCTCACGCCCAGGGCATCCAATGCGCATACATAATTTAATATGGAAGCCCAACATCAGAAATGAGAATTGGGATGGGTTCTGCGCTTTGATATTTAAAATGGTATGAGGAATATCCAAGTCATATTAAAGAGACTACATGTCAAAGCTAGCTTAAGAGGTGAGGATTGCCCATGTCTTATTAAAGAGACCGTTTGTGGGACTCTTCAACCCCACCTCACGCCCAAGACATATCATATCATGTTAAAAAACAGGAATTAATGAATATTGCTTCGATATCATGTTGAATAAATTATATCAAAGGTGAGGAATGCCCAAGTCATATTAAAGAGATCACCCATCAAAAAATTACCGATATGAGACTCTTCAACATAGACCTATCTTCTTCGTTATTTTCCTTTTTTTATTCAAGAAAAAAAAAAAGGAGGTGGGGGGGGGTGATCATCATGAAAGAATTAAGTGAGTTTGAACAAGAAGCTTTTTCTTGGCAATGTATACTTAGGTCACATCAAATCCAAGATAACCAAATCTAAACAAGAGTCATAAAGGTTAAAGAAAGACACATCATGAAAAAGCTATTGCATGTCGTCAAGACTTACTTTTAACGTTAGGAATGTTTCTTTAGTTTGCTGCAAGCAAAACACAAAAAAGCAATAGTGATATAAATACCATGCAAAGTTTTAAAAAGTGATAAAAATTAAAAGCCATTAATATTCCGTGATGATCATCAGCCCTATAAAGTAGAAGAATAAAATATTAAAAATCTGATCATTCTAATGCATTTATCTCTCAATCCCAAAGTCCTTTCCCCATTTCCAAGATTTCTTTCATTAGCTTTGGTTTTATGCTTAGCTTCCTTTATGGTTTTCTTTTTTAAAAATAATAAAGTATGCTTACTCATTGTTAAAAAGAAGAGACCCTCAGGTGCCGTTAATGTTCTTTTATGTCTGATTTATTAATTATAATATTAATTGATCAATGAACATATTTTGAGACCTTCACAGTTAAGTTTGTTTATGCCTTATTCTTATAAAAAAAATTCAAGTCCTCCTGGTTAATTAACTCTGAAGGCATGAATCGGAGAAATAACTCGAATTCTGGCTATTGACTCACAAGCTATCAGTATTTGTAAATCTAGTCAACAAATATTATGCGGGTTCAAGGAGGATAAAGTATATTTATACCTTACACCTATCTTATGGAGTAGGTAGAAAGATTGTTTTTGAAAAACCCTCTGCTTAAATAATGCAAATGAGTGGACTCACAATTATTCTAAGTTACAGTATTGTGTAAGACTTTCTTTTTACCCAAATTTATTGTTATTTTTATTGCTTGATGTAAACAATTAATAATCCTGGCTGACAATTGATCAACTACTTTTCTTTCCTACTTAACTTTATATTATTATGAATAGTATACCAATGATATAAAGAAAATACATCCATTTTTTAATTTAACCATTCAGTATTCGAAATCCACGAGTCACTAAGTCGACTGGCCAGGTTTCTTTCTGCCGTGAAAAGCTTATTACGAGGGTTTTGAAGTTCCGAACAAAGAAGCTTCATTCCAAAGGCTCAAACCAATCTATGCAAATTTTGAATCTCTATTCTGATGGACGAGTGGATGAATTATCCTTAACTTATTGAATAATCCAGTAAAGTTTGATTTTGGAGTGTTTACACTATGTTTGCACTTCTAAAGCTTTTAAGTCAAGTTCAATTCGTTAGTACTACTAATTAATTTGGGACCTTGGAGTGTTTACACTATGTTTGCACTTCTAAAGCTTTTAAGTCAAGCTCAATCAGTTAGTACTACTAATTAATTTGGGACCTAGTTTGACGGGCTTAAACTGACCGAACGAGTTTTTACTCATAATGGGCTGGAGCCTGGGTATTGCCAAATGGTGGAGTGACCGGAGTCTATGACAAGTTGTTTTTTTTCTTTATCTTCTAATTTTATTGTGGTTACATTTATATGACGATATTCATTAATAAAAAGTTTAGATAAGAACGGTGTTAACATAACTGTGACTAATTATCAAAACTTAGCTAATTACTATATTACCTACATTACACAGTTTCCGCTTGGTGTGACATCAGCACGAAAGTGATGTTCTACTAGAAAATTACCAGAAAGCCAATACAAGTGTGGATGAACAGATTACCTTCTTAGTATTCTCCAATGCATCTAGAAAATATGAAAATTTACAAGAGTGAGCACCCAAATTTGCTTGTCGCGTTGCGTTTATTCCTCAAGAAACTGAAATTATAAGCTGCAAACTGCCTCAGATCACCCTTCAGACTTAGTCTTCCTATTTCCAATCTATTCAATCAAAAATAATGCCTGCAAAAAGATAACACTGAAAAAGGAGTTTGAATTTTCGTGAGTTGAATTTCTAATGTAAGCAGGCCTCAAAAGATAATCACTCGAATTCTCTCAATGTTGCTCCTAGCCTCCTACACCATCTTTGATCAATGAAATTCAAAGAAACTAGTTTCCAGAAATTATATGGCTCGAATTCAAATGTATTACTAGTTTTGAAAAATGTCCACCCAAAGCAAAACGACAATGCTTTATAACAGGAGGACAGATGATCATTTGATCAGAAAAAACACACACACACAACAGTAAACAATGGAAAAAACAAGAACAAAATGTATATATCAACGTAATGGAGAGGATGCATGGATGCCTTTTCACTTATCAGCCTAGCTGCCATCTAAAGATGATTTACTATCAATCAGAGCTTCAACCCTCCCGGATATGTACTAGCTTAATGCTCAAATTTCAGTATAGAAATTATTTAGAGGATGAAATGAAGGAATTTTATTTGGATGCATGAAGGCATGGAAGGTGAAAAAGTATCATTCCGCATAGGAGCCAAGCACACAGAATGATTTTGGGAGTAATTATTTCTAATAGTTATTTCTGATATGCCAAATACTCACTTTTTTTACCAGAGGTTATTCTATTTTCCATTTCTTCCTCAACGTTAAACAGTCTTTCGAGGAATAAATAAAATAATTGCATTAGAAACACTATTCAAACTGAAATAATGATGATTATATTAAGCAAACTAGGATTGTATCAAGTCTTCCATAAAAAGGAATTCATTGGCCTTTCTCCCCAGGTAGATTTCACATACGTCAAAATGAACATGCCACAACTTTGTATATATGCTTTTATACTGGCTGCCATATTGTTCTGGTGATCTTGCACCATCAAAAGAAAAAATTTCCTGGTTCATGTTCCATATACCAGGAAAAGTAATACTACTTAACATAAGTATAGGATAGATAACTAAAACACTTATCGCCCCATATGATTCTTAGTTCAGGTTTAAAGAAACACAAGATAGATACAAGTACAACAATAAAGCAGCAAACGGAATTACCTCAAACGCCAAAGCCTTCAACAAGATGAAGTTGATTAATGGATCCCATAACGGTTCTTGAGAGTATGTATTGCTTTCTCAACAGATTGTGACAGCTCAGGGATGGCTTGTTTGCACACTGTAAAGTATGTGAAAAAGGTTTATGAGATGTTCATCCTAATCCAGAAGGCAATACAGAAGAAGCTGTTACACTTTTGGCCAAGCCAAAAGAAGAACAATAAATTAATTTCTTCATCTGCTCATTCCAAGTATTTAAAGCCTAACGCCTCAAGGTAATCATAGTGTTCAGCATTGTTAAGAAACTTGTGGCAGTAGAGTTGCAGTTTCTAAAAAGCATATCCTCAATAGTTGCCATAAGGCTAAGAACTTACAGCGAGCACCACTAGCTTGAAGTTCTGCCATGAACGTCGAATATGAACCCTAGAAAGGAAAAACTAAATTAAATAATGGTAATGACACAGCATTTGAGATTAAATAGGATCAGACTTGTGAAAGGTAATAGCAGATAACTGAAGATTCACCTTCATTGCCTCCCTGCCTTCAGTGATTCGCTCAGACATCTTTTTGTACTCCCTTTCTGCTTCATCTGCCACTTGCTGGCATCCTTGTGTCTGAATCTGCTTAATTACCCAGAAATTAGAAGGAAAATGCAACGAAATACCACATTTACAACAGATATGAAACAGCTCCTAGGTATGGAATAGGCTATACTAACTAGAAAACAGGTCATGGATGGTTATTCTAGATGAAGTACAACATAACGAGTGCAAAGCCAATGAGAGAAAACTACTTATCATGAGCACAAAACGCAACCAAACTCCATGTTCAATGGAATCATGAACAACAGAAAATCACATAACTCAATGGATTATCATTCATCTTTTTTATCCGAAGTTTGATGGGAGCTTGAAAAGCATGAGATCAACTTACAGCAGACAAGATTCTAATCCTTGTATAATTGAGTTTAGGTCAATAACTCAAAACTGTCCTAATCTCATTAAGTGTAAAAGAAGAAGTTTGGGCTTCAGTAACACAAAAAAGCATTATGTAGATCCTCTCTATTATTCAGATGATGCCACTGAAGACCATGACTTTGCATGTAACAAGCTCGAGTTTCTAAGATAGTGTTCCCAATGTTGATATATCTGGTTACTTTCCATCGAACAAATGGCAGAGAAGATCATTACTTCAAAAGGAAACTCATATCTCCTGCAAGCCTGTTATATATCCTCTTTCAATAAAGTGATCAGCAAAATATTCTGGTTCATGTTTAAAGGCAGAGCACAAAGAATTTTGTATTGGAATCTAACTCAAAAGAGCATAAATTAGAACTTCAGAGCTAGATGTCACCATGTCATCAGACAATTTGCAGAACTTGGCACTAAGCTCGAATATTTGTGAGCCAAATCTAACTATCCTAAAGATAGACACATTTTAGTCCATCAATTGAGGAAGTTTCCATAAGGTTATTCATCTTCAGCAAACAGAATAGCTTTAGTATTCAGAAAGCCTATCTAAGTGGATAAAGCAGTTCTGAGTTCTGACTCTCACTTGCCGCAAGCGAATCCAAATTTTTCTGCACTCCAGCACTATGGAAACATCAAGGGAGAAATACTTCATAACAAATATAAGAGTCTGAGTAAATCAGAATTGAAACCATCCGTCCAATTATTAAACTTCAATATTGTCATGAATGTTCCAGAACATTCACTATTCCAGTTTTCCAGCTCATTATATTACGGATCTTACATCTAAGTTCTAGGATTATAAGCTTTGGCAAACGCTCAAAACGAAGCTGCATCTCAAAACTATAAAGCAACATCAAAACAGAGAGAGCAATAATTTGTTTCTGATGCAGCTCATGCAAGTTCTTAAACTAGATCAACAAACCGGAGACTGATGACAGATCACCAAATTGAGAAAATTAAATGAAAATCAACACACATCAGACAGTGTATCCATCCGGAAACACAAACCAAAAATCTTCAATCAACTTGCGAATATGTGGAAGCATAGATGATAGAACAAAAAAGATTCCGTACATGTCCATACACTTTGAATAAAATATAATTACCTGGATACACACATTCATTGATTCATATTTACTGCAAACACACACATACAGACACACATAAAATATACGTATGCATGAGATCTAATTCCACCACTGACCTCTAAGCATTAGCAAATGGATGTTGAAGGAGAGTAAAATCAACAAACCGAAAGAGTTTATGCTCTATAGTAGAAAGATGAAACACAGAAATATATGAATAAAACGTCATCTTCATAATCTAATGGCTACGTGCGTAAACACACACACAGACCTTGAGTCGTTTCTGAAGGCGAGACTGAGAAGCCTCGAGGTCCTTGAGAATCTCCACATGCGATCGCTCAACCTGTCCCTTAACAGAGTCCAATTGAGACGATGCAAAATCCTTCAGATCCGCAATCGTTTTCAGATTTTTGACCGTCGCAGGTGAACCAGAAGGCTTCAACTGCACTGGACTTGAAATGAAGCTCTTCTTTCCACTCCTCCTCTTTGATGATATTGGCGAAACCGTACCAGCTTTGAATTTTTTGAAATTGAACTCGAATGGCTTCGGAGACTCACTCATCGACTGGACAGGACTTGCCGCCGCGGTAGCCGGCGGAGTTGACAGAAAATCCATCGCCGATGACTTCCTCGTCGATCTCGATGTCTTCTTCATCTCTTCTCGAAATTTCTCTCTGCAACGCGAATAACTAATCCTACTAATTTGAATTTGAGGGTTTTATACACCCGGGTTTTTTTCAAAATTTGAAATTGTCACGTTGAAGTGAAATTCGAGAAGCCGATAATCTAATTTATAGTGCAAAAAATAGATACAATATGGCGCAAAATCATAATAAAGCATACATGTAAATTTTGTAATAGAGGTGCAAAATGCCAAAAACTTCCATGAAATATTTTAATAATTCATTTAAAATTGTTTTCTTACTTACTTAATAGCGACAAAATATTCAGATTTTTTAAGAAATATATCGATCGTATAATTTTTTATTTTTTTTTGTATAAGCATTGACTGCTAGACATGTGACTATTCTCAAATTTATGTGTATTGTGATATGAAATTTCTCATGTTGATTATTTGTTTATCCATCATATTGTAACTTTTGTATATATGACTTAAAAGGTGTCAAAGGGGTGTTGCTTTTTTGTTGTCGTGGCTATAGATATAATTATTTATCACTGAGTAACTTGATGGAAACAACTAATTTTTTCGAATGTAACATTATACCATAGGAGAAGTCTTGGTACATTATCAAATTGGAAAGATTGAGAGAGATTTTGAATTAATCCAAATTAATTTTTTTGAATTCTTGACATTAACTTTCTTGTTTGAAGTTTCAATTTGAGACACGAGCTTGAACTTTACTGATAATATAAGTAACAATTTTTTTTCTTAGCCTAGGGATGATAACAGGGCGAGGCAATTATTGTGCATGTTCAACCTCAACCTCCCCGCATAACAAAACCCCATGTTTTCAACCCGCCCCATGCAAGACAAGTATGGCACTAATGATGACCATAGCATACTTCTTACTTATATCACCTGCGTTATCCTTTTGCACCAAAACCAAATCCATAATAGAGCAAGTACTGGTCATTTGTGCTTGTTAACAACGAAAGATTAAATTCCAATATGTCCCCCCCATCAAAAGAGTCTCAGCTTAAATCTATAATGCTAAATCAATTATCAGCATGTATGTTCGATCTTGATCTCGATCTATCGATCAATAAGGCTAGATACAAGAGACAGTTTTCTTTCTCCATCAGCATAAGAGATATTTACAAATAAGAATGTTTGCCATCAAAAACTGTACCAACATATCAGCATCGCTAGTATAATCTGGAAGATGAAACTTAATCAGAGACATCAGCAAATCTCAGTGTCAAACTTGAGGGATATGCCCATGCTGAAGAGCTCCTGGCACAATAACTTTGCACCATATGGCACATCAACCTTAACAATGTCTTCAACTGATTCACAGAACCGGCAGAATGGACCCCTTAACTTACCACCTGGCACGGACCTCTGGATCACATTCGCCATGTTCTTGCACTTCCCACAGATGTGCATCTGGGAGGAGTCACTGAGTGTGAAAAGGCGTTCATGCAGATTTGCTGCAGCACCGTGAGCTATAAGACAGTCACGTTCCATCTCACCAAATTTAATTCCACCAAACCGTTTTCTGTCTGCCACAGGTTGGCGAGTAAGGGGATGGACAGGCCCAGTATTACGGAATTTCACCTTGTCTTCAGCCATATGGATGAGGCGTTGGTAGAATGTAGGGCCCATGAAAATCAGGGAATGAACCATTTCACCAGTCCGGCCGTTGTAAACTCTCTCATTTCCCCATCTTGAGAATCCTCGCCTACAGGTCATATACCATTTAATAGTCAATGACAAATCACCAGAATTCACAACTGAGCACAATAAAACAAAATCAGCTTAACTGTTTTGCACAAGAATATGTAATTACAAAAAAAGGATACACTTTTCGTATATCTTACCCATGAAGCTGCTCTAGTATGGCGTCAACCGATAAAGCGGAAAAGGGAGTTGCATATTCTTCACCACCACCTAGGGCAATGCCCTTCCCCAAAGCAGCTTCCAGTAGCTGACCAGGTGTTTGCCTTGAAGGAAATGCATGGGGATTGATTACAATATCTGGAACAATCCCCTGAACTGTAAAAGGGAAATTCTCTTGAGACTCCAGATATCCAAGGACACCCTTTTGCCCATGCATGCTAGAGAACTTGTCTCCAAGACATGGAGAACGAACCTGCACAGAATGCACAAGAATACTGGAGTCACTTAAAGTGAATTAGGATTAGTTATATAGTGTCTTCCATGTTCTCTTGAGTTTCTTTATCTTCTGGAAGGATAGGGTTGGAGAAACCTAAAGATTAGTAGGAACAATCAACTTTCTCACACATGTAAATTTGAATCATAACACAGAAACATGATGCTTACACCTAACAGTTTTCTTTGCCAACTCTTTTTTAAAAAGGTAAAGTAACTTTATAGATAAAGTATCACAAAGGATGTGCTATAGGAACTGTACAATGTTGTCACAGCAAAACAGCAAAGTATTCCATATCTAGTCCTGTAGGGATTCTGACATCTGTAGAACTGATTCAGCCATATTTACATGTTCCAAATTCACACCGTAAGCAAAACAAAAATATACAATTAGGCTTTCTTTGCTAACTCTTAAAGAGTACAAAATCTTCTGAATAAATTTAGCAAATAACGTACTGCAGTGAGAAAGTTCAATTCATTTCATGACTTAATATCAGTTTTTGGTACCTGGGACCTTGTCCCACATATGTCAAAGACAAGGAGCTTGGACAGCAGCTTATAAGCTCTCTCCATTCACTTTCAGCAGGCATCTTTTCAGGACAAAAAATCCCTCACTGTGTTGGTGGCAGAGTAATACTTCCAAAGTATTGTTGCCGGATCTCTGTGTCAATAAGTGAGGCAAAGGGACACTTCATTGGAGGTGGAGGGTGCTCTGTTTGGTACATTGGACATTTCCTACATTGGTTGAAAACAGGGAGCGTGGGTAATTTATTATCACCCTGTCTACTGGGTAAAACCCCCCACATGGCAAAATGCTTCCCAAGGACACGTTGATGGATCATAATATCAACATCAGATTTATAAATCAATCAGTCCTTAAAACATAAAACAGAAGGTTTTCTACAATGGCTATTGGTTTCTAGTTTTGAAGCTTTAGCAGAGTCAAGTTGTGCTACTTATAGACAAAACAGCTTTTATTCAGTTCAGTTGCTACTCTTTCAATGTGTTCAGCACTAACATGGTTCAAGGCACTTATGATCTTTACGTACATATCATTGTCTCCTTCTATCATGAAGACATCCCCCATGAAGACAAGTATTTTAAGAAGCTTGCAAAATTCCAGCAATTAGTTCTCCAAAGACATAATATGGTTTTTTAAATAATGACAGGTTTCTCATAAACCTGCATCTTAAAACACATGTTCCATAAAGAAATATACAGAAGCACATAAGTAGAAGCATAGACATATAGGGCATTTTACTTGTCTGAGAGATACAACAGCAAAATTCTTCCCGTCATCATTAGCGGAGAGCAAAACCTTCTGAACCATGCCCCTTTCGGTATGCTTCATCTTGACACTGTAATCAGCGCCTGATTCAGCATATTTCCCAATTATGATATCTCCGCTCTGGAGATTTGCCCCAATGTATGGAAAACCATCATCATCTAGGCTGTCCACTCGTCCAATTTTACTCTGGGTTTTCCCAAAGTTAACAGAGTCCTCCACCTTGGACTTCTTTCCCATGGCTTCCTTATTGTCGACCTCAGCCTTGTAGCTCCTGACATGCTCCGATCGAAACATTCCGCGCTCCAGTGATGCACGATTCATAACCACTGAATCTTCTTGGTTATAGCCAAGGTGAACATTCACTGCAACAATAGCACATTGACCATTGTAGTATTCAGGCCGTGAAAGCATTCCTTTCTGGTGACGAGCACATTTTGGTTTCCCAAGGGAATCTGACAACATTGTCCCGAAAAGTGGCCTCTGAGGGTAATACAATTGATGGGTATTCGTATCAACTCTAGTGTTTGGATTCACTGTTGAAAACCCAATTGCTTGCTGAGAGTGCTTCTCAGATTGATAGAGGACCCTCCTAGCATGGTCATGATTTGCAAAAGGGATTAAACCACAGCTCAAGCCTAACAGAAATGACATGTCCAACTCACAATGGGTATAATTAGCAGGTGGATTCTCTTTATCTGCTTTTAAGAGATACTCAACTCCCCATGCAGTTCGACAGTCCTCTTCTTCTTCAGGTCCAATAAGCTCAATAATCCCATTGTCCAGAAGAGTTTGGAAGCTATAATCTCCCCCTTTCATTCCGTCTTTCAAAGATTTAATATTCTTAAGATTCGAAACAACAAGAAGAGGGCGCATAATCCTTCCAGCATCAGAAAATATGCGAACTTCATCCTGCTGCTCATCTCTCTTAACTTCAACCTAGAACAAAATTTTAGATTGTTCAGTGTATGAGTATCAAATTGACAGATCTTATAGGATGATATACAACATCTCCACAAGAGAATATACTACACTAAATTTTTAATAACTATGTACAGAGAGACTTATCGCAGCACTTCCAGTGCTAATGAAAAAGGTATAGCGTCAAATTTCCTCAGTGAAGAAGCTACATAAACTTCCATGCTTTTAACTTGCGAGGTATATCTGCTAGTGCTATAAGAAAACATCAAACCAATTGCCAAATTTGAGATAAAGGTTAGTATATAATAGAGAACTCTTGGTTTCAGTTTTATTGTTTTGCCAAATCTGTGATAATGGTCATTTCACAGTGAACTTATGGATCCTATTTTATTTTTTTTGAAACTGGTAATGTTGTATTCCTCAGCATTAAGGATATGCTGGAGACCTTCAAAAGAGGAGCAAAAAAAAAAAAAGGAGAGAATTAAGGGAGAAAACTACTTACAGAGAGCCTAACAGATCTACAAGCTCTAATTCATCTATATTAGTTTGTTTACACCAAACTATCATAAAATTATTTAAATTAGTTTTAATTTTTGCACATTGCAAAGAGAAATTTACCCAAAAAGGTGATTTTTTCCAACCTACCTGTGTCTCGGTGAGAGTAAACGGTACATGTGTGGGTAGGAGGTAGCAAATACCCAATGGAATAGCCGAGGTGTGTGCAAGCTAGCTCGGAAAACACCGACAAAAAAGAGATTTCTTGAAAGGAAAAAGTATCACAGAAGTTGGATGGATAGAGTTCAAGGATTCCATCTATTCCAAACTCATCGAAACATTTTCCTTTTTAGATCCCTAAAATTGTATCTCTACTTTCGTACTTCAGTTATCCTGAAATAGCATCAATTTCCATTTGAGGAAATTCAGCAATTACAAGAGAGGGTTGCTCTTAAGGTAGATCCTCTACTTCAAACCAAGAGGTTGGGAGTTTCAGGTCACCACGGGAGGAAAGAGGCACAACCAAAAGTTATTCTACATTCAATACAGTGTACTGCAGGATTCATGTCTATTTCAGGAACAAAGAGAAAAGGAGGAGTCTTTCAGATTTGGTTAATAGTTTTATAATCGCCTTTTAATGAATTAATGAATATATTTGTTGCTATATACCCAAACATTCTACAGTAAGTTTAACGTCTCTTGTACATAATTAAATGGAAATGATCACTACTTACCTGGTGTGAACTTCATTCCTACGGTCTTATATGTTATTTTACATCCAATGCAATATACCATAAATTAGAGGAGCAAAGAGAATAAGACGAGTGTTTTACAGTTTGATAATCGTCCTTTTGATAGATTGATAATCATATCTATATATAAACAAGTAGTCTACTTTATCCCACCAAAAAATATAGCAAGGCTTCATGATTCTGCTGTACAATATTAAATGAAAATGATCATGAGCCAACCTGGTGTGGTACTTCATTCCTGCGACGCTTACGTCTAAGTTTTGAAACGAAGAGTGCAGAATCTTCACATACTCCAACCCAATCCCCATCTAGAAGTACCTTTTGTTTTCCATGGAGAGAGGTGGCACTGTCATCTACTAACTTTTGCATCCCACACCGAAACAATGTCTCAAGAAGTGGCTTCAAAACAGTTGTGCTGACAAGACCCATACTAGCCAAATTTTTCACCAGGCCACAATTTTCTCCATCTGGGGTAGATAGAAAGCATACCTTTCCCCAGTGTGAAGGATGTCTGCATAAGTTATTCAAAAATCATCAGATTATCATAATTAAGTTGAAGAAAACACAAACAAAAGGGCAGCCGGGTGCACAAGAATGCCCCGTTCACCCAGGTCTGGGGAAGGGCTGCACACCAAGAGGTGTCATGTAGACAGCCTATCCTAATGTCAGCATTAGTGGCTGCTACCACGGCTCGAACCCGTGATTTATAGGTCACATGGAGACAACTTTATTGTTGCTCCAAGGCTCCCCTTCTTGACGAAAAGGGAAATAAAATACCAAAAGAATTATGACAGAATGAGCAAAGGATCAGGAGGCAAGTCAAATGAAGTCACCATTTTTGCTAATGGAAAACACGAAAAAAAAATAGGTCGATATAAATTTAGAAACACTTACGGGTATCTAGCGTCGCCAACCTTCCCAGTGTATGTAACCTGCTGACGTGTCTTCCTTAGATCAGCAGTCATTTGCAATGGATTTGTTCGTCTAAGAGTTGCAACTACACCAGAAACCCTCTCCATTCTCTTGTAAGGGTGACACCAATGACCAGTAGAAAAAGCCCTGGAGAGACCATTGGTAATTATTGACGCATCCAAGTAGTGCTCAATTGGTTGCACTTGTCGATCTCCACAAAGATCTCTTTGCAGTGCCTTCACCATACGCCTCTCGGCATGTTTAATGTGAGCCCTGAGTTCTCGTTCAAGGAGCTCACCGGCCAGATCCATTCTTTTGTTTCGAAAATCATCTCTGTTGTCAACCTTTCTGCGGCCAATGTAAGAGAGCAAGAGGCACTTTACCATATAGCCTAAGAAGCGAGCCTTCTGCTTGAGACCACTAAGATTAGGGAACAGGTATTCTTTTATGCACTCCTCAACAGATTCTTGAGGTGGAAATTTACAGCTCTTTACAAGTCTATCAACATAAGCAAGAGCCTTTTTCCCCTTCCTGAAGTCCTCACAATTCTTGTCAGCATCGTGGATTGAAGCTACTAGTATATTGATGATATTAGTATCTTTAATATCCACATCAATCAAATCTACTACCTCCCTGTCAGAAGATACGCCTAGAGCAAAAAACAAGACCCAAATTGGCATTTCTGCCAGGAAATACACACTGAGGGCTTTTGCTTCTCCCTTAATGTGCTCATGCTTCAATGTCTCAGTCAGTTTAAGGTAGACTCTATTCCTTTTTTCACCGGAGCGATATGCAACCATCCAAGTGGAATGGTTTGACACCCACAGTCTTTTTAAACAGATCTGCTCCTGTGCAATGAAGATCTGAAATGGAAATTGTAAGAGCTTTCAATCTAAATTTAAACTGTGATAGGAAATTTACTTCTAAAAAGCCAAAAAGGTTAAACAATATTCTATATCACTATAGTAATTTCATGAGGTTAGAATGCACGCCCAAAATCTTCATCAACAAGAAAAAATCTTAATCTGATCTCAGTTCCATATGCAACAGCTTTAAGATGAAATAGAAATGACATGAAAGCAGAATCAGTGACTGGTTCCTTATCCTATCCCCAGAAGTTAGAAAAGGAATGTCCTGAAAGTATATATCAAACTCAATCCTGCGTCATATACCCCTTTCTTCCCAATACATCAAAAGCTGGAAAATGTTATTTACTTAACTATTCTGAAAATGTTGGTTCACCGTCACCACCAGCCAAGTTATGCAGATGATTCCGCAAAACAAACGATCAATCATGAACTGCTGTTACTACTACATTAAATTCAACAAGCACAGTGGATTTTACTTGGATCATTGTCTTCGAGCTAACAGCTTTAGGTCCATAAGTGCATCCTTTTGAGTGGGTGTCACCTTATTTTCACTTCAACATTCGCAATCTAAGGAACGAAGTAGAGCAGAGAACCATTTGAGATACTTAGAATCATGAGTCTCTTAGCTTCCTAACAATGAAATCTGATCTCCAACTGGTCTCTGTGATTTTATGGAAAGATATTTGTTGTTTACGTTGAATTAAACATAAGATAAAGAGGGCCCTCCAAAAAAATTTACGGTCTAAATGGAACATAAAGTTCATACCTTGAGTTCCTGCATAAGAATTTTTAAGTTGCACGTGTAGTTTTTACAGGGTCTGTATCTAGGATCCATCATACTTCCGCTAAATTCTATATGTAGGACATGCCAAAAGTTTTTGGAAAAATCAAGTTCCTAATTAGTTCTTGTCTATTTGACTCTTTCTATTACATTCAATTTCTCTTAGAACTGAGCATATTCATGTTCCAGGTTAAAAGATAAAAACCGAGACTAATTGATTGGTTTTCAGAAAACTATATAACCTATCAGTACAGATTTGTGCTACTTGTATTAAAAGGCATCCATGACACTCTGAATCAACAAATCAACAAAGTCAAAGGTTTTTGTTTTGAGGAAAAAAATACAATGATCAAACAGATGCTTCAAAATAAATAAGTAAATCATACACCACATATTTGTGCAACTTGTATTAAACATGCAAAATCAAAACATCATACAAAGACAGAGTTCTTATACTATCCATCTATGTTGTTCGGACTCTTCAAAAATGTCGACAAGTGCGTGTCCGATCCTTCAAAGTAGTGTATTTTGAAGGCCCGACACGGATGTGGCATCAGTTTTGGAGAGTCCGAAAAACATGGCTATCCACAGACTGGCGTTGAAGTTTTTACAGAAGAGAAATAATGTATCACCATATTTTGCAACTTGTCTTAAAAAATCAGAGTTCCTATCTTACTAACATTATGTAATATCCAACTAGAAGAAATTACGATGGAGGCACGTCGTCTTTCCTCCTAAAGGTTTATGCATGCTACAAAACTGTTTCATCCCGAACTCTACATTACGGGACATTATGTAAAGTGGTACATAAACTTCACCTTCATAAGATCAATCTTCAACAGGTATCTTCAATAAAAACAAATAAACAAACCCCAAAATTAGATAGCACCTTCAGAATAACCTCACACTACCATCATTCTAATCAATCACTTAGTCAAATGTCTAACATGAAAGTTAAATTTTCTCTTCTCTCTTTCCTCCTCTTTTGTTACATCTTCCATTATAGGGACACAACTTTGCAATTATCTGATTTTTCGAAGTTACAACATCTGCAAACGACACACGTATTCAAGCAACAACAGCAGCTAGTACAACACTGTGCCTCAATCCTAAACTAGTATAGCTTGAGTAAACAAATTATTTATAAGCATTCTACTCCAATGAACTCATCTTGTTCCAATACTCAATATATTGTATTGTAGGGAAAAGGTGTCACATTCCAACTAATCTAAGATTTTAAATTTCAAACATAAATTCTAACATTAAAAAGTGAAATTCCACTGTTTTGAGTTATGCTAGTTTGACTTTGATGTGTAGTAAACGATTGGTATGCCTGTACTTTGAATAGTATCTTTAATTTTCCCTTTAGACTCAGTAGGGATTAAATAGTGTACTAGCTCCCACCAACTGTCCAGCTTTGTATTCTATGCCTTCTTTAGGTGAAGACAGCGAGGCATCAAGCTAGCGTTTGGCCATGGATTCCCAAATATTTTTGGGAAGTCATTTTTTAGTGAAGTTTCACCATGTGTTTGGCCATTAGATTTTGAGAGAAATATTTGACTTTTGAAAGAAATATGATTTATATCCATAAGTTTTAAAAACTATTAAAAATACCCATAAGTTTGTATTATCATTTTATAATGAACATGTTCCATGAAAAGTCATGACACTATTGATTTGTATACGAAAAACTATTATTAAACTTGTAGTTGGAAGTAACTTCGGAGAGCAAGCTCAGCTAAAAACTAAGCTCAGATAAAAACTAATAATATATGTATATAACTGTATAGATTATGTACAACGAACTAGGACTAAATTCAGTCCAAAACTATAAATGATGGGTGTTTTTATAAAATATAAAAGTTTGTGGTAATTTTTAAATTTTTAAATTTTTAAAAGTTTCCAAAATAGAATTGGCACAAATACTAGTTTTTTTATAGTATTTGGGAATTTGGATTGTTTGCCAAAAATATTTGCCAAATAGTGGCAAGTTATATGGCCAAACAAGATATGCCAAGTTTTTCCCCAAATATTTTTAGGAACATCTATGGCCAAACGGGTTCAAGTGAGGTGCTAGCAGAAAGATCTTACCTTTTCTGCCCCTTTGACTATGAAGTATCCCCCATGATCAAATTCACAATCAGGCCTGTCAGCACCACTCATCCAGCACAACTCTGAGTTCACCATCACAGGGATTCTCCCAACGAAGACATCCCTTTTATCTTCCATCACACACTCCTTGTCAACAAACTGTTCTACCCCAGTTTTGAACTTGTCGCTTCGAACTAGCTTTTTAGTAAACACCTGAAATCATTTACAAGGGCAGCCCATAAAGTTAAAAGAATAAGAAACTAACAGGGAAAATAAATGACATTTTGGATGTGTCCTCAATGCTAACCGTATTAATCTGTCATTGCACGACATGGATGAGAATGGATAAAATTTCAAATATCAGTAGTACTCCAGATAAAGGGTGAATTTTGTGAAGTTTAAAAAAATGATATCAAAGTGTTAAGGATTAGGATGCATGCAGATCAGAGCTCTTGTTTCCTTTGTGATGACCATTTTCTTACTTTTTGTCAGATGGGCAATGCATTTAATAAAGAACTGTTCATGAGAGACCAACAAGATTAAAAGCTTAATCTACAGAAGAACAACATAATGCAATCATTTTAGAACATATCTAGCTAATCCAACTTTTTTGATAAAGTAATAATTTTATTAAGGTTAGGGCAAAAAGTCACCCGTACACCAGGAGTATACCAAAAATAGTAGAAAACCTGCAAGCTGGCCAATTCAAAATTGAGAATAATAAGAAAATGAATGAATATAAATAAACAGAAAGAAAACAATATGCTTAAAAGTATAGACTGTAGATAAAAACAAAAAAGAAATTGAATATTAGACAAAAACAAACATCTTCTTGCCTGAACAAGAGTCTCAACAATAATCCTGGCAGAATAAGTCATGTTCTGAAGGCGAGCATGTCGTGGCCACAAGTCCAGGTACTCTTCCCCATTATAGGCAGAAAACTTTTCCCCTGCCCAAAACTTTGGCCGATCAAAGGTTACTTTCCCAAACTTGACAGAAGCATGCTTCCAATCACCTTCACCTTTCTTTGATGGATCATAACCTGGCTCAACAAGGATCTCCCCAACCGAGTCAAACACACTTTGGATTCCATACCTGATGAAGTCATTGTATGAATCAATCTGGTGGCTAATTACGCCATACTTCTCAAAGAAGCCAGTTGATGCCTTTTTACAGAAGTTTCTCAAGAAACCTCCACCCAACTCTTTAATTGAAGCCACATCAAGATTATCATCCTCATCCTCGTCCTCATCCCAATCATAATCATCTACTTCAAAAAGACCATCAATATCAAAGTCCATCTTTGTTGATCCATTGGATGTCTTCGCCTTTCCACTACTACATCCCACATCTTCCATGATATCAGAAATTGTCATCTGAATGAAGCACCTGCATCAAAAACAAAATCAAAGTGCATCAATCCACATTAATTTTATTCCAACCTGTACTGGTGCACAAACATGATCTCTCCTTTCAAAAGCATATTCAATCAATAGTACAGCATAAAGAAAATCGACAGCTAAAAAACTTTAGTTACCCCATCTGAAACTAAAGTCCTTCCAGGAAGGCCAAATGAATATTTCTCTAAAAGGAAAAAGAGGAAGGACTAAGGCTAGGTCTTTTATTTCTAACTAGAAAGGAGTTTTCATTTAGAAACAGTAAAAAACAAAGCACAAAACAAAAGACTAAACAAATGTCCATGGGGTGAAAACCGGGATTGCTTGGTTAAATTTTCTCGTAAATGTAAACTGTGTTTTTGACAACCCAGTTCCACTCTGGTTGACCTATTTCTAAAGAAGATAAAAAGCAAGAGAATATAGAGACAAAGAAAGGTTTTGACTTATAGTATCTTATATGTATCTTTTGAATATATATAATGTTACTTTTAAAAGATTAAGAATCACTGACTATTAACATGAAAATTGGAATACATTGACTCGTACTTCTTGGGATGGCGGAGTATATGTAACTTTGTGCATGCCTTCTAACGAAATTATGAGAAATTCCAAAATCCCTACGACTTATGATGAGAGCCAACAGAGAATAACAGGAAAGCAAGCTAGACTTGAATTCACTCTTAGCATTGATCCATGCAACAATACACCAAGTGTTATCCCACAAGTGGGATCTGGGGAAGGTGGTGTGTACTCAGCCTCACCCTTACCTTGAGAAGGTAGAGAGGTTGTTTTCGATAGACCCTCAGCTCAAGTAAAACATATTAAAAATCAAATATGTAAAGAAAATACAGTAGTAAAGAAGCCATACTGAAAACAATGGAGAAGAGTTGGCATTGATCCATCCAGTCATAAAAACTAAAAGATCTTGAAACGTTCACCAGCATTTCCGAACACAAAAGTTTAAATGAAATGTATAAGCTACCCACATTACAAACTTTTTTTAGGAAACCCTTAACTTAAGGTGCTTTCAACATTTCCTGAAATGCATAAGCTGCCTTAAAGTATCTCTTATTTTCCTTTTCTTTTTACCTCTAGAATACCCATAAGATATCTTCAAAATTTTCTGAAAAGTATAAGCTACCGTAATTTATTTTTAAAATCTTTCCTTCTCTTTTGCACGAAACCCATAAAGTGCTTTCAAGTATTTTCAGAGATTTCAGCACGCTAATATTCCTACTTCAGTCAATTCACCTCTAAACCCTCCATGGTAAACAAGTTGTTTTTGATAGATTTTGAGCATATCGAAATCAAGCAAGTAAAGCAAATACAATAGCAACAAAGTAACCTTTCGACCCTAATCCTTGACCTTTGTATCATTCTATCTAGGTCATGTCATCAATAAGTTGCAGGTGTGTCATATTCTATCTAATCACTTCTCCTCCCCCAAGACTTTTTCCGCCTACCTCTTCCTCTCTATATACACACTATATCCAACCTCTCACACTTACTCACTAGGGCATCTCTGCATCTTCTCTCCACATGTCTCTCTCATCTAAAACCCGGGCGCTTTTCATTAAAACCCCATATAAAATTTTGCAGACCATACTGCATTATAACTATATATCAATATGAATCAGAAAAAGGTGTTAAAAATGAACAAAACCCAGAAAGATTACTTAAAAACAAACACAAAAACTTGAAGCGAGTATCAAATAATTCATCATAAAACCACACATTTTCTAAATATTTGCTTTACGATTTAGAAAGAAAAAAAAGCAAAAAATGAACAGCTTACAAAGTATCGTAGCTTCTGCTTTGCTAATTTTTTGGTTGAATTTTTTTGAGAGTTTTTCTGCAGTCACGCGAACAAGCAGAGAGAGAAGAAGAGCAGTTGCCAGTGAGTGTGAATTCTCGTCAGCTTTCTTTTATGCATTGGAAAAATGGAATAGAAAAGGTATAATGTGTACTGACTCAATGAAATGATGCCATGTGTTTATGTGAAAAGAAATAAACAAAAAAGAAAAGTTATACTTCATCTATCCAACAATACTTGTCCACTATTGACTTGTCACACCCCTTAAGAAACAATAAATAGTAGGATGATTTTACTATATTACCCGTTAAATATAATAAATACAATATATTGAAAAATGTAATAGGGGGATGACTATAATTAATGATACGGATAAATCACGATCTAAGCGTAAAATTATCCAGTGATTTCATAAAGTGGACAAATATTGTTGGACATCCCAAAATAGTATAGTGGACAACTATTGTTGGACGGAGGGAGTATTAATTTGTTCTTTTCCCACTCGGTGTTTGACAGCCATATTAGAGCTCGACTATTCAAGATTTGTGATGCGTAGGGCCATTTGGAGGTAAGGCTCCGTACCAAGAAAAATTTGAGAGCTCTGATTAAGGAAAAAATAGTCTCATCTGTTGCACCACATCCGATGATAATAACTTAATGAGTAATTACTGCTCACTATTTTAATATTTTAAAAAGTATTCTTTTGATAATGTCAAACATTCGGGCTCTCGGGATCTGTTTGGTACGAGGAAATTTGTTTTATCAAAAAGTGTTGAGAAAATGATTTTCAATCTTTTCATATTTTCGTTAGCCAAAATTTAGAAAAAATAAGTTTCTTAAAATGAAAAAAATATTTTTTCTAGTAAAAATAGAAAAATCAAATTCAATAAATGATATTTCATTGTGTTTTTCTCATTCTTAACATACATCATCTTTATCCCGTGAGGAACCTCTTTTTCACACGCTTATTTTATAATATTTATCTAATTATTAATTATATATTAAAGTGAAATTTTTTTGCCCTTAATATAAGAAAATTAGTTGAAATATTTATTGTATCGAACACAATGAAACACTTACATTCAGTAATAAAAAAAGCTAATTCCTTGATTGTGCATTTAAGAAGAAATAAGACTAATATAGTAAAATATCTTCCATAATTAATGTCATTAATTTCTTAAGGTAATTTGTCAAAATCGCACGTCTTCCACAACTACACACAAAATAGTAAATACAACTCACAATTTCTTTGTACAAATGCAAATTTGAAGCTCATGGTTTTGTTTGAAAACTCACATATTCGACGAAATTGAGGGTGTAATATATTGGGAAAACTAAGCAAATACTTCATAAAAAGTAAAATAATTACAAACATATATTCCTTTACATTCATACTCCACTAAATAATTACACTATATAACCCCCAACTAATTTCACTTAACTGATATTAAATCAGTATCATATACTGTAGTGGTATTATTAAAGTTGATAATTTCACTTAATTGATATTAAATCAGTATATGTATGCTGTATTGGTATCATTAATTTCACTTATAGTATCATTGAATAATTTCTGGAAAAAAACCTCCACAACAATATACATATATTCTTATAGTATCATTGACTAATAGTAATTTTGAACAAGAAACATTAATGTTACCACAACAATATACATATACTCTTTACTAATGAGTAATTTCTGAACAAAAAACCTTAATAATACCAATACAGTATATATATATATATATATATATATATAGAAACTGAGGAGGATCAAAGAGGTTATGCTTTAAAAGCAACCTTTGATGGAGAACTTCTAAAGAAGATTCAAGGATTAAAACTCAACCTCAGGATAGAAGATAATATATTTAACAGAATGCAGAGAATGTTTTCAAGAAACAAAATCTCTTATCATGAATACCAAGAGATAGAAAAGGTAATAGAAGTTACCCAAACAACATGAAAACATAAGTTAAATCCATTAACCAAAAATATGGTTGATCAAATTCCGAGAAAAATCCCAGAAAGGAAAAGAAGAAAAATGAATTACGTCCATCTAGGAGGTATCCAAGTATATATATATATATATTGATTTACTATTAGTTAAACGAAATTATCAGCCTTAATGATACCAATAATACAGTATATGATACTAATTTAGTATCAGTTAAGCGAAAATTATTAGCCTTAATGAATGGGGGTATGGGCTGTAATTATTTTTGAGAGAATGTGTATTTCTTGAATTACTTTGAATTGGGGTATGAACATGTAATTATTTTGAGTTTTATGGTCCATTTATGTAGTTTTTTCTAATATATTATCATTTTATCATCTTAAATGCCAAGTTAGAAAGCTGAGTCAAACATTTAGCCACTTACTGTGGTTATTTCCCCCCAAAAAACTACAGTTTTCCATTCAATATATAGTTGTATGAATGAAATTGTAATGGTCAGAAACTTATTCTTGATGTTCTGTTAGTTCGTTACTTCATTAGGATTGGTAAGATAAGACCTAGCCCTCTTGTTTGTACTTGTCCGTGAGGTTTTTTATCTTTTAATAAAAGGTTCCTTGACGTTTATCAGTAAACATAAACTTCCTGATCTTAATTTAAACCAAGTTGAAGCTATTACACAACTTCTGGATTGAAGAACCATTTGAAGTCACCTCACTCAGCATAAAAACTGCCTGATTCTTGTAGAGTAGTTTGCTCTGCAGAAAGCACAATATTGCCTCTATTTTGTTTGGTAATAAGTCTACCTGAGCTGTCCATTATAAGCACACTCGAGTTGGGCAGTGTCTTTGACACGCCTCAAGCTTTCAAGAATTCCTTAATAGTTTTTGCGATCAAGTAATTTCCGTAAGATTTCCAACAATACAGGTTTCATCTTTGTTGCCAATCCATATTGGATGTGTGACTGTGATCATAGAATTGGTATACCAAACTGCTAAGTACATGTATCACAGAAAATCGAGAAGCAGAAGAATAAAGAGTTCTCTTAGCTGGTTGTAGTAGCTCCATCTTCTCTAATTGCAATTGCCAATTATGCATTTGATATTCTTGGGTGAGGTATTATTAAAGCAATTGAAAGAGAGAAGGAAAAGATATAAAATTGCAATCCAACGAGATAGAGACTGTAACAAAATTTCTTCGAGTTAACCATATAAAATCGCACCAATACACCTAAAGAAATCAATCTACAACTTAAATCACAGAGTAATCATCTCACCCCCAGCAGAATGGCTGGTAAAACACATTTATTTTCAACAATAAACATGAGCAGCATTCGAAGAAAACTCGCTTTTTTCTTCTTAAAACATTGTTGACATTAGAAAATCAACCACAAAGACGTGGAACAACTTAATGTTCCAGGAACATAAAGGTTACATATATATAGCTCATACAAGCAGATGTTGGATTAGCGCTAGCCTGTCTGTTCTTCTGCATAGCACCAAACTGCTTGGAGTTTATACAGCGGCAGCTCCCTCAAGTATCTGCAGGCAAGGAAAACCAAAAGTTCAATACGTTAGCTTGCTGTAAAAGACTAGATTACTACAATGGAACAAGCTATTTTCCTAAGGATGTTAATATTCACCATTTGGGGAGACAGCGCTCCTTGAAGAGATGTTAGAAGGAGCGATTGGAATGGATATGGAGAGCTGTGTAGTGGAGAAATTGTTTTTGTTGGATCCCTCATCATCGAGGTTGGACCACGATTCTTTAGCAGTGGGCCATTCGTTAAAGAAAGGGCGCATTGAATGCTGCTCCTCCTTTACTGTTCCAGGGGAATCAATGTCACTGCCAAAGAAGCAATGCTGGTGTCGTCGTTTTGAAATTGTTGCATCAATCATAGGCTCAAGTAGATTAGGTAGATGCATCTCTGTTGAGCTACCCAGCAGCTGAGAATCATTTTTTGATCTCGCCATGGGGCTTGAAGAAACTTGAGAAGGCAATACCCAAGTACTGTCTGTGTTGGTCCCCATCCCTAAACTTCTGACAGTAGCAGAAGCCTCTGAAGATAAATTGTGCTCATCGGCATCAGGAGTAATTCCATGGAGATACCTGTGGTACATTTTGACATTAATGAAACTGGATGTTACAACACTTATTTCTCTGAAGGCAATAAATAACTGACAGCATATTAGACATGTTACTTTAACCAGCAGTCAAGAACAGTATTAAAAGAACAAGGCAAAGTACCCTAACAATACGTAGATTTCATCAATCATAGGCTCAGGTAGATTAGTTTCTTAAAATTCCCAAGATTGTTGTCAACTTCCTAACTGGGAAAGGATAAAAGAAAGGGAATGCACTTAGAAACAAAAAGGAAGCAACTTGCAGGAAAACAAAAAAAGACAAGGGGAGCCGTAGTTAGCAGGGATTATGCATCCTTCAGCACCATATGCATTAGACAAAGACTACAAGGCAACTTGGCGGAAGGCTATCGCCATTTAACACTACATTGTCATTATTCAGACTATCAACATAATTCCAGTGAGAAAAACAAGATGATTGTGGTAAGTACAGAATATTTCCAACATTCCATCACTGAGCTCTGCAAGCATGTGTCATGCTAATACCAATAAAAAATATGTCACGATAAAAATAAACACACTCTATATGCATAGTGGGATCTAGTTTATGACTTGATAAGTACCCGGAAAATACTTTATCCTTCTTGTTTTAACATAATAGTGGAAGCCCATAGAGGAGCCTTTCGTCTACTGCATGCAAATATTGATGCTGATCCTCCTTGAAAGTACTAAAGAGACGAATATATTCCATTTCCCTAAAAACTATTTCAAACTTGACCTGTAAATTAACGAAAGATTCCTGTGACTCAGTTGCGCAACTCTCATCCCCTCTGGGATCAATGCAACTCCCAAGTCACAAATTCATTTTCAAGACAATAGCAATTGCCATCTAGTAGCATGAAGAGTACATTCAAGGACACAACTTTGCAACCGACACCAGCAATCAGACACACATTTTCCTGTTATACGAAATTCTGTCTCTGTCACACATACACCTAGGATATCTTTACCCACCCACGATCTCACCATATCCAGGATCTAAAGTCTAAACACAACTCTGACCTGAAAAATGATAATCCTGAAGGTCCCCTAGGTTTTAAAGAAATACTTGAGACACAACAGCTATTTTTGCTCTCACCCCCACTATATTTCGTCTTTGTTAATGGTATAAGCTGCATAAGAAATTAAGCAGCCTTCCTGCACCTATTCAGGACAGGACCTTGATATATAAACGGCTCCAAAATGAGAAGGAAATAACATTGCGAGGTGGATCAATAATAAATTTCCAGGCTATCAAATTCTACAATGCTGGTAGGTCTGAAATTAGCAGAAGTGAAAAGATGAACAGAAGGCATAAGTGGAAAGATGAACTGAAGGTGTAAGGGCAACAAAATGGCTCATAAGCTAACGAAAAGGGAAACCTTGATGTCATGACAATAGTCCCCCAAGTCCTATATAGCATCCTCCTAATGTGGCTTTGAGTTCACATATCTATCTTTTATCAGCCCAAAAGAAAAATGACAAAAGACAGAACCATTTTTTGAAACAAGCAGTTTCCGAGATCAAGGCTTGAACAAACAGTCTTTTCTGTAATCCAAGCATAAAAAGAACTACGGAGGACAAAACCGAGGTACCTATAGTCCTTGTTATCTATTCCATAGGAGACAGGCTCCATCTGCAGCTTTGATGCAGTGATTCCATAATTCAGCGTTCCTGAATTAGCAACAGAATATAATGGCGTGTTTTGGAAGCTTCCGCTGCTGCTATTTTGGAAACTTCCTCTTGTATTGCTGCTCCCAGTTGTAATTTGTGACATACTAGTCGATAAGGACTGGGAAGTAGATTGAGATTCCACAGGCTTTCTTGAACGGTTGCGGCCTCGATGCATGTGCCGCTCACAATATTTGGAGTCAGGATATGCATCTTTCGAGCATCTCCACTTCTTTCCATCAGTCCTTCTACACCTTCCTGGCTCAGGATCAAACTTCTTCCCATAATAGGAACAGTAGCCCACTGCACATAGAAGATACAAACCATTAAGCTCCATACTAAGCTGATGCAGTATAGTCAAAACCACCCTGAAAGAAATCCTTTTACGAGAAAAGAAAATATATACCAAGATCTAAATAGCCACACATATCAGACATCAATGAAATAGGAGCATACCACTACACAGAGTTGCGACTACTGGAGCACTTCTACAAACACCAGCATTGAAAGTAAGCACTTCTGTAAACTATTCATGATCAGTTGGGGATGTAGCCTTAGTGCTACCAGTTAAACCAAACCCAATATTTCTGACACGGAATATTGATATTTACATGTAAGACAACAAAATTAGATTCTGAAGCCATAATTTTAAAAGTATATTGAGTTCATTACTAATATGTTTGTAAAACTCAACAGTGATGGTAGTTGCATTCAAGGCCGTTGTGGTGGAGGTGGTTGATCAGAAACTCATTGGGAAACCTCCTGTTTGCTTACTGCATCAACTTGGGACCTGATACGAGCAACATCGCGGAAATGGCAGCTCTTCTTTATGGCCTTAAATGGTGTGCTAATAGAGGCTTCTCTAATGTCTGGGTTGAAACAGACTCCATGCTGTTAACCATATGTATTAAAAGAGAATGGGACCCGCCATGGTAGATTAATGGTATGGTTCAAGATGCCAGGAAATTAATCGAAGAGTATGGTTACCATATTAGTCATTGCTTTAGGGAGGCTAATAAACCAGCTGACAAGCTCGCCACCCTGAGTCATGGCATTGAAGGACTTCATCTCTTCAACTCTTTTCCGGCCCTTCCTAAGCAAGTTAGAGGTCTCTACAATATGGATACATGGGATTTCCCAACCTTTAGAACTAAACCAATGAGCCCTGCCAATATCATTTACAAGCCCCCTAAATTGTATGCCGTGTTCAGTTAGCTTTTGAGCTAATCTCACTGTTACTTAGTAGAACAGTCCTACACTGTTACTACCCCTTAATCATGTCAAAGTTTGGGATGCCAAACTCAAAGCTGTACTTTTGCCCATATCAATGATCAAAGTTGGAAATAAATAAATAAATAAAAGGTTGAACCCATTAAATTAAAATTCCGGATCTGCCTTCTTTCACGACAGTCAACAGTTTACAACTTAAATAAACACCGGATAAGCCTCTAAAAGGCAAAAACAAGAGTGTTGCTACTACATTGACACAAAGAAGACCAAGCTACAACACACTAGATGCCAACCCCATATAGACTAGATTAGTGATCTTTGCACTCAAAATGAATAAACAGATAAAGAAGTCACTAACCAAAAAAAAGAAGGTAAATCCATTACTCTGATCCCAAACAAAGAATAGAAAATGGTAATATTGCACATCCACAACAAGACAGAAAATTTTCAAGAATGTCAAAAGCAAAAGAACCATCTTTTCAGATCTGCACGCTTCAATTATACCATCAAAGTAAGCTAAACCTTTCAAATAGATATAGATAAAATAAGGAAGAGAAGCAAGAACAACATACAGCTGGGATGATGAAAGAACCTAGCTGAGATGGCTTCAAAGCTACGACGAATAGGAACAACAAGATCAGGTGGCACAGGAAGACCTGCCACCAAGTACTTATATATCATTGCTTGATGCTCCAGCTCCTGCCATTGCACCGCCGTAAATGGCGGCCGGTAACCATACCCATACCCCATTCCCCCCTCCCCCCCACCCCCACCCCCCACCACTGATGTAGAGGTGCCACTCATCTTCTCCCTGACTCAAAAACTAATCTTTCCAAATTTTACCCACCGCCCACACTTTTCCCTTTTTCACTTCACTCAAAAAGCTGCACCTAGAAATCAACACAACATCAGTTAATATACAAACATATACATAGAGAGAGAGAAATGTGTTTTTGTGTGTTGTGTGTGAGTTATAGAGAGCAAAGGTTGTTGAGGTTACCTAAGAGGGGGACAGATCTAGGGTTTGGACAAGCATGGAAGAAAGAGCATAGAGATAAAAGCTGCAGAAAGAAAGAAAAATATCTAAAGTGAAGTGGGATTTAATTAGAGTGAAATCAAGAAAATGTACACTAGTACTTATGTACAAGACAAAATTAATGGACTATATACTTACATTGAACTTTATGAGAAGAATAAATGAGAATAACAATGTCAATGATGACATTATAGTAGGGGTTTTGTGAAAGATAATGAAGGGTTTAAGGTTTAAAGAAGGGAGTGTTGATGTTTAAGGAAACATTGGGGCATGGGAAGAAAAGAGGATTGACAGAAGGGGACCTTATGGAGTGGGGTAGAATGAATTATGTCTTGTTGTGGTCCGATGATGTAACACCTCTTTTTATATCTTTCAAATTGGTCATGTGAATGTATCATGACCCTAAAGATGTAAACTTTGTCCTTAAGGTTCAACAATTATTAAGATGACCTACAAAAGATCTTATTCTAGTTTGATGTATATGCTTGTTTTTCCCTTTTACTTTTTGAAACCTTGTGCTTTTTGTTTGAGCAAGAATGTGAAATATCTTAAGAAATAAGCTCCAATACATCATCAAGAAGTGTGGTGGCATAGATGAGAGATTAGAAGTTTTATATTCAAATTGTGAAAATAAAGAAATCTTTGACAAGGAGCCTTTTTGTATTTATGAGTCTTGAATAATGTAATTGTGAGTAATTGATAAGTTATGTTATATACTGCATTCGGTTTCAAAACTCACAAGTTATGCGACTTATGTTGAACAAGACAAAAGTTCAGTTTAATTCCAATGAAACTTGTGTCAAGCGAGAATATATAATGTTAAAAGGATTTCTATATTCTGGTAGCACATTAGAGGCTTAGTTCTGACACCATATTAAATAAATTTTAAGTTCAGCTCATACCTCAAAAATTAGTTTAACAAAACAAAAATTATTCGAGTTATATAAGGAGGCCCATGAACTGTAAGAATTTCTTCATCAAATAACCTTAGTTAGTCACTAACGAATAATAATATATTCAATAATGTAATCGTTAAAAGGAGACATTTTTTTTTGGAGGGGGGAGGGGGAGGGGGAGGGAGGAATAGTCAAGGTTGCTTGCCACCAACGTGTTGTATCTTTTAAGTTTTAATACCGTGGAATTAACTAGTGTAGAAGTAGTAGAACATTTCATTTTTCATTTCTTTCTTGTTTAAATGACCACAAACTCTTTCCGGCAAAGATTGATCCTCAATTGTTATTCCATGGTCATTCCTCAAATCATAAATTGGCAATATATATGTTCAAATTTTGAAACAAACGTGTGTTTGGTACGAAGGAAAATGTCTTTCAGAAAAATAAATTAACTTTTTTATGTGTCTGATATGTAAAATTAAAAATATTATTTTTAAAAATATTTGTATGTAGTACAATTTACAGACAAATAATATGTGAGGTGAGAGGTTAAGATAGGGGTGGTGGAATGGCGGCTACAGAAATGGAGAGAAGATAAGTTGTGTTGGAGGATATATATATCACTTGTAAAAATTGTTTTTTCCTCTATAAGGGTAATTTTTTAAAATTTAACTCATCTATAGAAATAGAGAGAAGATAAGTTATATTGGAGAATATATATCACGTGTAAAAATTATTTTTTCCTCCATGAGAGTATTTTTAAAAAAATTGACTTATCGAATACGAAAAAATTTTAAAATAATTTTAAAGAAACTGAACACACTCGATATTCGAAAAGAAAAATGAGAAGAGACATTGAATAAAACAAAGTAGGAGAAACGTACATTTTGATAATTTGGGCACAAGTACCAAAAGGATGATCATAATTTCCTACACCATTCATATTCTTGGTTATCCACTTTCATATTTTGTAAAATAAAATATTTTACTGCCATTTCATTTTGTGGAATAAAAATATTCTACGTAACTATGAAAATGGAACTTTAGTGCATTTGGGGTTAATGAAATTGAACTGAGAAAATGAGTTGTGTTAAAAACAATTTGGATTATAGGGAAAAATTTGCTAATCAAAGGATGTTGTGTAGTGGACGAGATTGTTTCTCTCTTAATCAAAGATCACAAGTTTAAGCTCTGAATATGAAAAAATCCTTGGTAGGGAACATTTCCTCCTCAATGGGTAGTAGGGCAAATCTGAATTAGTCGGACTCAAATGCGAGTATCGAATACCGAATAAGAAACCAAAAAAAAAAGGTAAGTGTTAGGGGAGATGAATAGGCGAATAATAGGGTTATTCAAATCAAATTGTAACCGATAATTCCATCACAAAATAAGTTTGTTGTTAATGGATTGTTGAATTAACATTTGAAAAATGATTTGGAATTTTATAGTTAACGATTTAATGACACGGAATATGATTTACTCATTTTTCTTATCAATTTAGCCATTAACCTGCTAAGAGTTATTAAATTAACATTTATAACCCTACATGTATTCTATACTTGTAATTTTATTTTAGTTTCTAATGAGATTTGAAATACAATAGGAGATCCCAAATATGATTGTGTCAAAAAACTATTTGGACTGTGTAGCTTGATGTTCCATGTCTTGTTGGATCTATTCGTTTGCGTCAAATTACTTGGGCCAAGTCCATTTTTCACTTGTACCTAGGCCCATTACTTGGGCCAAGTCCATTTTCACTTGTACCTAGGCCCATTACTTGGGCCAAGTCCATTTGTCACTTGTGCCTAGGCCCATTATAATTATAATTTGACTTGTTAAGAATGTATTCATGAAATTTGAAATGTAAAATTTAGAAAATGGAGTAGTTTGTTTTTTTTTTTTTCAAAAAAAGAGACTAAGAACCTGTTTGGATTGGCTTAAAATAAGTAACTTTTTAAAAGTTACTTTAAAGTTGTTCTAAAAATAAGTAGTTATGTGTTTTTGATGTGTTTAACAAAAAAATGTTGAAAGCCACTTTTTTTTATCAGAATGTCTGAAAATACCCTTAAAGTTGTTAACAATATAAAAGAATTAAGGGTAAAAAAGTAATGTACTTGGTCAAAGTAAAATGATTTATAAGTTAAAAAAAATAAGTAGGGGGCACCCTACTTTTAACTTTTAATTTATTTTAAGTTACTTTTGACTTATTTTAAGTTATTCTTTAATTGCCAAATACTCTAATAAGTCAAAAATTGATTTAAAAGTTAGTTTGACCAGCTTAAAATTCCATCCAAACGGGCTCTAAAGTGTGTGAAGAGGAGGAATTTTCCTGGTGTTGTTTCCTAAGAATCAGAATGGGATTGGCCCATTATTTATATTTTAGAAGAAATTTCAAAAATAGCTTAGACTAGAAATATAATAAGACTCCTTAGTTATAATTTGCTTAATTATGATTTGTAGTTATATATGTTATAAGGAGGCGAAAGGCAAGCGAGAGAGAGGACATAGAGAGGAAAGAGGCGAATTGTATTTGTAATATCTGCTAGATAATTGTATATATATAAAACTAGTATATATATGTATCACTGATTGTTTTTGTAATTTTAACCTTTTTCCTTTTTTTATCCTACCAAACACACCCTCAACATTAAAAAATTTATTTTAAATATGTAAATTCTATTTTTTTTCAAAGATCCATTTTCATTTTTTTTTTCTTCCTTTGCTTTTTAAGTTTTATTTTTTTTAAAAAAAAATTACTATTAGTATAGTAGTATAACTATTAATGAGGTGTCAGTTGTCATGTCATGAGATGCGAAGTCAGTGCGAAGCAGCATTTTTCGACACTTCCCTATATACTTTCTTTTCCAATTAACCGCTCTCTTCTCCATCTCTTGCCGCTTCGCTCATTCAACGCCCCCTCCCCGAGCCTCTGCTTTCTTCTGAAAGATCCCAACTTTTGGAATTTCCATATCTAATTCATCATGAGTCTTTTTGGTCTTGGAAGGTAAAGTTGTAATCTTTTTTAAATTTTGGGAATTGGGTGTTGATTTCTATGTTTTCATGATCTCTGATTGATTTGTGGTGGATCTGTTGATCTGGGTTTTTTTTTCTGTGTTAATATTATTTGGGTTGTTTCAATTTTAGCTCAACTAGTGTTTTTGTTTTAGTCTTTTAGGTGTTTCTTTTGGTACCTTTTTATGTTTTTGAATGCTGATAGTGTAGATGAGGTTTAAGGATTTTTGATTTGTGTGGCCAATTTGGGGTTAACACACTTGAAAAGTATGGGATTTGTTTGGAGCTTCTTTTTACTGTGGGCTTTGATGATTCGCATATAAAATTAGTAGTCTCCCGTTTCAATTGTTTGTCTAATTTTGACTTGGCTTGGAATTTACGGAAGTAAAGAAAGACTTTTGAAACTTGCAGTCTTAAACTAAAAGTTTGTAGAATGTAGCAAAATGTCTTTTGTGATGCGGAAAGTTGGAATTGAAGAGTTGCCAAAAAAAGAAAGAAAAGATGCATGCTTTTTTAAACGAACTAAAAATGAAAGAGTATGACAATAAATTGAAACGGAGGGAGTACTTTTAAAAGAGAAAATCCATTTAGCTATCAGTGTCTCTAGAAATGCATTTGATGTAGCCAAATAGTACAAGTTTCTGTAGATAGTTGTGTGCCCTGTTTAGTTGAAGCTGAAAATGTCAATTGAATGAACTGCCATGCATTTTTTCATTCTGAAAAGGAGAAATCAATCTTATATCATTGTTTCATTTGTATTGGAGCTGAACATGCCAAAAGAATGGAACTTTCACATAGTAGCCTATTAGTAATAAATTATGTGTGTAAATGGATCAGTTTTATTTCATAGTTTCATTTGTAAAGCATTTAGCATTAGGTTGTTTGTCCTGGGTGGTTTTAGAACTAAAGGATATTTGGAAGATGGTAAACAGCAAAAAACCAAAGCAACTTTGTAGCAAGTTTCTGGCTATTGATTAATATTGAGGGTTTGATTTCAAGTATGCATATTTGCTTTAAGCTGCGGGGATTTAGACTGGTTTTAGTTTGACCTACTTAATGCTGATTGTGTACTTTGTTCATGCGTTTGCTTGTGGTTGCATTGAACTTTAACTTCTAGTGCACCTTGCTTTCAGATTTGTCTGGATGTTGTCCATAGCCATATACATCTGTGATCTAATCTATTGTTTGCTCTTTCTATACAGGAATCAGAGAACATTCCGGCCCAAAAAAAGTGCACCCTCAGGGAGTAAGGTTGCACTGTTTCCTAGTCCAGGAGAAGGAATTCTCCTGTAGTCTTCTGTGTTTTTGTACTTATTTCCTGTGTGTTAACTCTTTGGCTGCAACATTTTTATGTTGATGCCTCCGATTTCTGAATCTTTTCAGTTGCCAAAGAAAGAGCAATCTTCAAGCGTTAGGGCAAACTAACTATGCTTGTCCAATTCTCAAGGACGCTTAGGCAGCTTAGCTTTTCTAACCTTCATACTAATATGCGCTAATGACTGATCCATGATAGTTGGGTTTTTAGAACTACAAGAGTTATTCTACTTGTTTAGAGGGTGAGAGAGTGTCTATGCTAGCGCTGGATGCAAAAGTTAGCATTACTTTAATTTTAGGGAGCTTTCAACTTTGCAAATGAGATATATAATATATTGGACTTTAGACTGTTAAGTGAGAGTCATTTTTTGTTGTTGATGACGGGGAACTGCATCCTAAAATTATTTAACTATGTGGCTAATGAGGTACTAATTTCTGATATAATGATAAATACGTGCTTTTTGTTCACACGAGGTATGATTTCTATTTGGAAAGGTTTGAGGCATAGATATGCCGACTTTTATTTTTAGTTAGAGAAGCATCTGGATGATATGAAGTCATTTGGATAGTCTCATAACTTTGAGAACCATAATTGTATTTGGAGCTCTAAAGTCTCATCTAAGCTTCAAACTTTGACACAGTAAGATTTGGCTCAGTAGGCTAGTTCCACAGTCTAGACTCTTAAGAGTATTGCATGCTATGAGTTTAGACCCTCGTGTCAGACATTGAACTTGTAACCAGTTCAGAGATGTCTAAATATACACAATTAGGTTGAGTAGCACTGTTAAGCAAGTCTTCTTGCTAGTTTATCATACTTCCCAGCCATTTCATTTGGTCCCAAACGTATCAATAAGCTCTGGAGTAGAAGAATAGTATTTTTCCTACTGCTTACCATTTTTAAAAAAAATGTATTAATTAGGTCATCTTCCTTATTTTCTCTCCTTTTCTGCAATTACAGGGGGCACAGTTAAGGAAGCATATTGATGCCACATTGGGTAGTGGAAACTTGAGAGAAGCTGTAAGGCTCCCTCCTGGAGAAGATATTAACGAGTGGCTTGCTGTCAACAGTACTCTTTCACCCTCTCCACCTTTCTATCTTTCATGCATGTGCATATCATTAGCTAGTGCCCTAATTTTAACCCCATTTTGTGGCTAATGTTTCTCAGACACAAACCGCACATATGATTGCTGTGTTCACTATCACCCTTGAGCTGCAGGCCTAATCTGTCGCTGAAGAAGAGTTTCTCTAAATTTATGAAAAGAAAAAAAATAGGACGTTAAAAATGAGAAAGAAAGATAACCCATCTATCCCAAACTAACTGCTCTACTTTCTTTTGATTTTCCCAAAACTTTGTCACTTCTCTGAAAAGGTTCTCTACAATTTCTTGTACCTTTTCAATATGTAATCCTGCAAGAGATCACACATGGCTTTTTTTCCCAATAAATCTGCATATGAATTTTTCTTTTCCTGAAATGGTAAGTGTTATTGATGTCAAAACCAGCACTAAGAAAGTGTTGTGAATTGTGATTACATCCAAAAAATAAGGGAAAATGAACCCTGGGTATCTATACAAAAGATTCAATGAATTGTAACAGGGTTTCATTGTCCTCTATCCACCATTCCCTTTTATACCAAGTTATCAACAAATTTGATCTTCAGGATTGAGTTCTTCTTCCCTTCAAAGCCCCTCTTGTTTCTTCTTTCCAGATTCACCACCAAATGGTTGCTGCCAGTGTGTTCAAAGCTAACAGAAATTCCAATTCATCTGAGGTTTATTCTCCACGGTTTAGTATCTTTTATTTGAACAGAAAGCTTCAACTCTTCTCTTGTCCCCATGCCTTATTGAATTAGGTTGGTAAATGTGATCTGGGGTGTTGCAGGAGTATTCAACATGTTGAATGGTTAATTCTAGGTAACAGGTGTTGTAAAGAACGCGGATAGGTTGTAAGCTCGTGTGAGTATTGTTATAGTACTAACAAATTTTAAATTATTCAGTAGCTTGATCTCTATCTTTCTGGGTCAGCCAAATGCCACATGAACATACCATACCTAAGAAGTTCCACCAAGTGTTAATATTTCACATATTGTACAACAACTTTTGACGATTAGCTTACCAACGATGAGAATTTTTAATGACGTTTAAAGGCTGGTAAAAAGTAAAATAAACTGTGTAGCAGAAAGAATTCTAGATAGAAGCTTTCATGCTGCTTACATGTGAGTTTCCTTTGAAGCCAATTGTGAGAACAGAGTGCTTCATATACTATGTTTTCGTTGCTCTCACAATGCACATGCACACATTTATTTCATTTCTTTGGTGAGTTGTTGCTATTATCGAATCTAAATTTCAAAACTGAATTGAGGCTTTATCTTGCAATATCCAGCTGTCGATTTCTTCAACCAGGTGAATCTGCTTTATGGCACGTTGACTGAGTTCTGTACGCCAGAGAACTGCCCTACAATGACCGCAGGCCCTAAGTATGTTCAGTAAATGACTGCTTTGATGATACTTGTGCAAAGTACTATTTGCTATATAGTCCAGTGATGTATAAGAATAACGAGTAATCATTTAGATGCCCACTGATTATATATAAAAAATATTGCTTTCCTGAGAAATATTTGAGAAGGATTATAATTATATAAGTCATTCCCTCATTTCTTTCTCTAGTTAGTATTTGTACTTCCATTGATGATTTCAATACTAAATGGTGAATATTCTACAGTTTAGCAAAGCTATCCTCTAAGTGGAGTTTAACTTATTTAGGTTCTGATTTAGATGCTAAAAAACTAGAAACACGTAAATCCTTCCACAAGGTTTGCAATTTGACCACCATTTATGAAATTACCTTGAATTCAATTGAATGTGTTTCTATTAGAAAGATCTGAAGCCACGTATGTTGCTTGTGAGAATGCCCTTTGTTTTTTTTTCTTGGACTGACTAAACCTTGAGAACTTTCTGGATCATCTTGTTGGAAGTTAGCAGGTGCTCCTGGAGCATTGGTTATTTCATCTATTGTTCCCCCTGTCTGTGTGTCATTCTGCTTACTGGTCTAGAAAGTTGATACAAACATTCTAATGATTATACTCATCTTGTCGTGAATCAAACAACTCTTAAAATTTTTCGTCCCGTCTATAATGGGTTGTGCTTCTCTTCTTATACCATTTATCTGATATATCTGTATAGCGTCCCATTCCACCCCTTCTGCCAGAAGACATACCTGAAAAAGGAAAAGAAGAAAAAAGTAAGGACTGGAATTGTACTGGAGCTAACAGTCTGTTCCTTTGTAATTCTGCATCTTCTTGATGATTTTTCTAAGACATTTAAATTACTTCTCTAAAAATAAATATATGTAAGGATTGGAATTTGGTAAGACAATTAAAGGTCTAGTTTTGAGATAATTTCTTACTTCTTTTCTTCTATGAAGTATGGTGAGGGAAAGAGTGGGTAATGACGTAATGTGGTTGTTTCTTGCACTGCTCTTACTCAAAGACGTCATTTAATGGAGATGTCTGCCTGGTAAATGATCATGGGTGAGTGTGGATTCTAGGGTTCAGCTACAATACTCTGCCTTCAGCTATTTGCTGCCTTTTTGGAAGTAAACTAGTCTTCTTTGAATGTTGCTTCAATGCCATCACAGGTGCGGCAGTATTTTTGGAAAGTCTGAGCAACATAGATCAGATGATTGTCAGAGAAATGCGGATGGTGAATGTTGGATTGTACAAATCCGAAATGATTAAATTTGACGAAGGGTCTAAGTAGCATACATACATAAAGGATAAACTGAGAGAAGATCGTTTAAAATGGTTTGGCCATGTCCTGCGTAGACCTCCATATGCATCGGTATATAGATGCCACAATAGGACGATTGCAGATGATAAAAGGGGATGAAGTAGGTTTAAAATCATATTAAATCAAGATGTTTCAAAAAACTTACTATCTCTGAGAATCAATGTTAATTTAAATAAGAAAGAACACAATGAAGATATCGGATGTATATAAGTGACACCAACTATATGAGAGTAAGTTGTTGCTTCTCTTATATTAAGTTTTGGTTTTTGGTCAAAAACTTGTATGCCCATGTAAAGAAAAATATGAGATTTAGAGAACTTGTAGTGTTAGAATCTTCTAATTTGCTTTAAAGACAACTTTTTAGTACTGGAATGAAATTGACTTGAATTGACCTAGTTGATACAGTCATACAGAGACTTCATATATTTGATTCTTAACAAATTTAGGATTTAGCATATTTGTTTTATTGATCACATATTTTTTCTTCATGCGTGCATCTTTTTACTTAAGCAAGCACTTTAGTTGTGCTTCACGATTAAAACCCCTAGATCATCTTGGCTCTTTTCCGTGTACTCTGCTTTGACAACGGTTCCACTTGTGCTGGTAAATTATGAGGAATCATTTAAAAGTGTTAGCATTTTAAGAAGTTTGCCTAAAAGATGCACGTGCACTAGTCGAGGAAGTTACTAAGGTATTAGTGATGAACTAATACTGCTGCTAGATATTTTAACTTAAGGTTTGGTGAAGTGGATTAATGTTTGATCTATGCATTGAAGCGTGCTCTTCATTCAGAAGAACCAAATAATGATTGGATATGGTTTTGTTGAGCTGAATACTGCAGCATGGTTGACGTTAAGGCTGGATAAACACCTTTTGCAGCTAATCTTCTTGATAGTACCATAGTAGCCTCTAAATGTGCAAATATCGTAGCTGGAGCAAGTCGGTCAAATTTTCTGCAAATGCCCGTTTGAACATGAAAATAATTCACCTTGTTCCCGAATATTGTCACTTTATTTGAAAATCGATTTTTGGAATTCCAAATCCATCTTGAAGTTTGTATTTCAAATTTTGATCACTTCTATAACCTGTTTTCCTACTCACTTTTCACCTTGGAAATTGTATTTAAGTACATTCAAGCAGGAACATTATTCCAAATATACTTCGCAAAAAGTATAACCAAATAAAACTTCCATCTTCAACTCCAACAACAGCAACATACCCAGTGTAATTCTACAAGTGGGGTCTGGGGAGGATAGTGTGTGCGAGACCTTACCCCTACCTTAAAAGGAAGAGAGGCTTTTCGGATAGACTATATTCCAACTCCAACTCCATAAATTCCTAATAAAGTAAAAGATACTTGGAATCTATCGCCAAACACCGGCGAATAGAGGTTAAGGACCCTTAGGTAGAAGTAATTTTTTTCTGGTAAAGAGTGATTCTTTACCATGAAGAGGGGAGAAGAATACAAATTAAGGGTTTTGATGTATGGAGTAAAAAAACAAAAAGGAAGTCTTGATTTTTTTTTTCCTTCTTCATAATATAATTTTTCCTCACTCTTTGACTTTCATTAGTTATTGGTGAATTACAGTTTCTGCTGCATTTTTATATGGAAATTTAACTAATTTGCTGGTTATGTTAGCCCTGTGAATTCTCATTCCTCCTTACTTAAGTCCAACTATGATTATGATAGTCTGAATCGATTAAACCCAAAGTTTCTTATGGTATTATTTTTGATGTTTCAAGAGAAGAAAAATTCAGACGGTATTCCTGACTTCTTCTCATATTGATTTCAGATACGAGTACAGGTGGGCTGATGGAGTACAAATTAAGAAGCCTATTGAAGTTTCGGCTCCAAAATACGTTGAATATTTGATGGACTGGATTGAAACCCAATTGGATGATGAATCTCTATTTCCTCAAAGGCTTGGTAATTACTGGTCTTTAATTGGAAAGTAATAACATGCTATTTTACTGTACATTACCGATGCGATGTACACAATTTCTATTTTTGAATGTATCAAAATTTGACCGTCATCTAAGATAAATTTCACACGTTTCAAGAGTAAAATCTCATTTTATAATTCTAAGTCAAAGTATCATCTAATTTTCCACATCGAACCATCTCTAAAAATTACTCTATTGTCATTCTACTTTTCTACTCTGTTATCTTTCTGCGTATATTGTATCTGTCTGCTTTTTGATAAGTGGTTTTTCAACTAATAAAAAAAGTTACTAATATAATACGAAAGTTTAGCTTCTTGGTCTTCAGGCCGTCTGAAGTTGTATTGGACAAAAAGATCTTAGAGAGGCCCCTTTCCTGCACAACCCCCAAGAAAAAAACACAATTACGTTGCTTTAGTCATTTACTTGTTAATTAGTCTTGTTGGGTGGCGGGTGTGGGTGGGGGATAGTGTGGTGCCAGACTCTGGGCTTGGAAATGGGTTGGTGGGATGAGGTATTCTAGCTTTACTGATATCTAATCTCTTTCCATCTTAGTTTGGAGAATGCTAATGCCTTTGTTCTTGATTCTCTGTGCTAAATTTTGTAGGTGCGCCGTTTCCATCTAACTTCAAGGATGTTGTCAAGACAATTTTTAAGCGTCTCTTTCGTGTGTATGCACATATTTATCACTCCCATTTTCAGAAAATTGTGAGTCTCAAGGAGGAGGCCCATTTGAATACGTGCTTTAAGCATTTCATACTCTTCACCCATGTGAGTTATCTAAATCTCTTCCTTGTGATCATTACTAATATATCTTTCTTCCAAAGTTTGCATGTATATGTCCAAATTATTGATCAAATTAATGTCGTGTTATCTTTGTTTTTTCTCTGGTTGTCTGTTTAACTTTTCGAAGGATTATGTATAGAAAATTAAAGAATTGATATCCGATTACACAACTGGGGGGGGGGGGATTTTTTTGGTCTTTCTATGGAAGTCCGTCATTCACTGGTTTAGCATCATCCGTTTGCTTGCTTGTTGCTGAACAAAGGTAATATGCTCATGAGGAAACAATTTTAAGCTTCAATAGTGGATGGTTCTCAAATCTAGAAGAAGTAGAAGATCTTGAATATTTATTCAAAAAATGTCATTTAAAATGGAATGAATGATCTAAGTTTTTTGTCTTGAGAAGCACCCAAGGCTGGAAACATTAAGTCAGTTCTCTCTTCAATTTCTTTCTTTTTTTGCTCTTCACCAAACATGGAAAAGTTTATATTTTACTGAACATATCTTTTTGGCAAGTTAATGAGGAATATGTATGATTAAGTTTATAGCTCTCGTCTAATATTGGTTAAGGTGCCCCTAGGGCTTAGTTCAAGTGGCAAAGGTTGAGGACTTGTGATGTAAACTAGACATTTGAGCCCTGCGCCAAGTGAACTAAGCCTAGTATTTAAGTGAAGATGTGTATAGGTGTGGGCCCATTATCCAGAGTTTCAAAGGTTGAGGTAGATTGGCCCCATATTTCTTGGTAAAAAGAAAAAGAAAAGTATTTATTAAGGCAATGCCTTTTAAATGAGTGCAGGTCATGTTCCACATTAATTTGTCCCAACGATAATTTTAATGTTGAACTTGGTTAATTTCTGCTCTTTTAGGACTTCTGCTCTATCAAATTACTAATATCTTCTCTTTCATACTGAAAAAAGCGAATTTATGTTTGTTGTTGAGAATAAGAACATACTACTTTGTTGTCATTATAGCATAACTGATAGTTTTTGGGCCACGTGCATGGAGGGAATGATCTTACAGATTTTATTTCCTAGGAAGTTGGGTAGGTAGGATGTGTGGAAGTTTTGTTTGCATAATGACACCTTTCAAACAAAGGTTACTCCGGTGTGGACTGTGGTTTAACTCTAAATAACTCTCATGAAAAAGACTGGCACTGTGCAGGGTGTTGGACATAGAAGCTAGGGAGGTTAGTAGAAACCTGGTTTGCAAGAAGAGTAGTAGTTTTCGGGTGTATATAGGAAAAAGGGAAGGCGGAAGTAACTTCGACCTTGAGATGTGTTGATTTACTATTGACATTAGCCATTCCCTGACAGACGTATTTTTATTTTTATTTTTAGCGGCTAAGTATTTAATTGTCTTAAGAGAGCAGAAAGTATAAATTTTTCCATAATTAGATTAAGATGTGGGAGAAATGTAATTTTCCTTGAGCCTACTTTTATTCTGATTTGCATCTCTTTCCCTGCTAGAAGGGGAGATTATGGAGCATAACTTTTAGTTTTGAGGGTTAGTTCTTTTGCGTAGGGACCTGAATCACACCCCTCTAGTCCTTAATTTCGGATAGCTCTTCCTCCTTGCTATCCCCTTACAACAAAGTTTCTAGCACTACCTTATCCACAGAGAATGATAATTGTCGCTAGGAAGGAACAAAGATACTGACTAGTCAGTATCAGATGCTGACTGGGGAAAAAGCTTTTGGTTATTTGTTCGAAGGAGGTTATGCGAGTTGCTTTTGAGAACATAGTTTTTTGTCATTCTGCAACATAAGTTGTTTTGTATATGGAGTTGATGAATAATTGTATGTTTATCTTGTAGGAGTTTGGACTGATCGACAAGAAGGAGCTGGCTCCACTCCAAGAGATTATAGAATCCATCATTGTCCCGTACTGAACAACATGATATTTCTTTGTGCTGCTAAAGCTGGAACTAAATAGTGTAATGTAATGTAATAAAGTTTCTCGTGGTCATCCAAAGTGTATAGCCTCAGCTGACAATTTGAAGTGTCTGTGAATGTATAATGGTTGTAGCTTTTTCTATATTGCTTTCAAGCAAAGTCCTTTTGTGTATGACGAAATGAAGACCAAACAGATAGAACCTGGAGTTGAGAAATCGTCAAGTAGGGGTAAAATTTGTGTACATTCTATTCTCTCTAGATCCCATTTGCGGGACTATGCTATGTATGCTATTGTTGGAGATAGTGATCATGGTAGTAGCGTTTTGATTTTTTCCATTTTATCACGAAAGCCTTTATTAAAAAATATTTTTTTGGTTGACGTATCATAGAAAGTTGCATTGAGAAAATAAATGAGATTTTCCCCCTATAATTAGATAAAATTGAGTGATCTGTTTATGTAAAATTGTTTAGCCATTATCTAAATAATTAGGTAAAGTTGAACAACTTATTCCTTTTATTTATTGACTTTGATACAATAATGTAAAAAATAATAATTTATGTTTGGATGGCTACAATACTTGAGTTTAATGTACCGTTCTCTTCTTAATGAGTGAGTCAAGTCAAACAGTGACAAAAAAAAATGAATGGAGGGAGTAGTCTCTTAAATAATTTCGAGGAATTTTATATTTAAGTTTATTAAAAGTAAACACTTTGATTTTCATCAAATAATGATAAATTCTTAAATTTGACAAAAACTAAGAAAAAATAAATGATTCACCAAAGCACCAGGAAAGTCCAGTCAAATCAAAGAAATTGCAACAACCAAAACACACCAACACTAGAAAAAGTTTTTTTTTTTTTAAATAAAAGGCATAAGCCATGCCTCAAAATCCTGCAATAGACACCAAAAATAGAGCAAAATAGCTAAAATTGAAAATACGATTCACCTAAATGTCCACTAAAATTATCTTTTTCCCACAATTTCCACTAAATCAAACAGTCAAAATTAGTTTCATATTTGGGAAATATTTATTTTAGACAAACTTAAAGGATTAAAACTGTCCAAAAATAGGCTTAAGGAACTATTGGGAACTTACCCCAAACATAAAGAATTAGTTATTTTCATTCACTCCTATCTTTTCCTTTTCCTTTATATATATTACCCAGGAATAGATTTAAGTTACCTCTTCATTTTCTTTATACAAAATTTGTTATTTTTTTTTAATTATGTAAGAAAATGATGGATATTTACACATGTCTAAAAGCTTCCAACCTTTTCCCATTTTTATTTTATTCCTAATCACTTTTTCTTATAAAAATGACAAGATGTGTTGAATACTTTATTATAGAAATCTACTTCCTGGTCCTTTCGAGTTCGTCAAAATCTGGAGCATGGATTTTGAAGAATTTTACCAATGAGCTGGGACTAATGGTAAATATCTGTTATAAAATATTTGTGTAGTATTATTATGAAATTATTTTTCTTCTAGAATCACAGTGAAAAAAAAATTCCATCAAACATTAAAAATTACTTTGAAAAGTCTCTCATGCACCACCAAAACACCGAAAAAAAAGAAGAAAATAACTTATTTTTAGTAGAAAATATTTGAATGAAGGATTAAAAACACAACTAGGTATTCTGTTTTTGAGTTTCTTACTTGAACTATAACCAAATGTTCATCGAAACACACCTCATCTATTAGTTCTTCACTTTTCCTACCTAAAACATCACAATTGTTCACATAGGAAAAGCGAACCATAGTTGATACTTTAGATGTCCTTTTGACACGTAACTCAAAATATTTAATGTGTAGAGCATTTTCCTTTGTACCCGTAATTGTTATCTTTTTTAATTCACTTGCAATAAATGGAAAGAAAACAAAATTGAGTGTTTTTTTTAACTGATTGTAGCAAGTTTGGTGTAAAAACCTGATGTGAATACAGATACTATCATCCATTGGACTAGAGAGAAATGTTAAAAGTTATGTTGTAAATATAATTACCATAATTGGTCAAATTTATTTGTGCTTTGCCTATAGTTATCAGCAACTACCTTAATTAAAGTAAAAATACAACAATAGTCTACTTTTTAGTGTCAAATTGACACTTACCAAGCTAGACAAATGAATAACTTGAGAGCAATATCCTCAAATGTTTCATTCAAGGCCTTTCCCTAACCAAAGAATATGTTACAAAAATGGCTATACTACTTTCAATGTTCCTAACCATCAACAGGCACATGAGAATTCCTAATTTCTGTATGACCAGTCTCTGAAGCTGCAAAACCATAAGCTCCAGCAGTGGCAGCAAGGACAACAAAAATCATGGAGAAAAGTTGGAGGTTTGCTAGCAACTCCCCTCGAACCTCGCTATCTTCTGAACGACACATGACATCGTTCCCCTTGAGCTGGCAACCGTCTGGCATCATAGGACCATACAGAGTGAATGCAGTTTGATAGAACCAGAGGCCTTGGAGTGCTACAGAAATGCCGCTAGCCAAGTCAATGGGGAAACTTGTGGGCATAAGAGCTCCAGCAATAGTAGTCAATATGCAGAGGCCTATGAGGAGGACAAGGATAAGGTGATAGTACCCTTCGAGGCCTTTGTGGGTTGTGGAGTGGAAAAAGAACAAGAAATACTCTGCAGAGAATGCTGTGGCAACGATCAAGCAGAGAGCTCCTTCAGGCAAGGGAAGAAAACTGAAAGATGAAAGCAAGTTTATCGAGTTAAAAACTGATGGAATGGAAGATCCAAGACAAACAGATGGTCGTATACACAAAAAATATTCAAAGTTGGCCAAGATAGTTCATAGATATTCCACACACTGAGAGGTGTAGAATAGGCAACTCCTCCAGGAGATTAAAACAAGTTGAAAGTAGGATAGCTCGTGTTGCAAATGACCCTCCAAGAAAGGGTGAGGTATTAATCATATGCCTAAAGCAATGAACATATGTAGTTGCTATATTTTGATTTTTCCTCACTCACCAAATGATTGTGAATAATGCAAAGTTCCAATTTTACTTAGTATGGAAAGGGTACGCAAACTGTAATCCCACTCTGACTATTTACTGAACTGCTGGAAATATCACTACAAGGAAAGAGTTCCAACACATTCCATGATAGCACAACTGATTCATGAATATCTTGTCTAAACTGATTCTTATCAGGCTTTAAAAACACATGTGATAAGGTTGATGATGGGTATAGTCATCTAATTTTTTTCTCTTTGTTGATTTCAGATAAAAACTGATTCCAAAACATGTTTAGGAGCATGATTTCCAAAGATTGCATGAAGAAGTATGCAATCTAGGGAATCCAGACCCCTGTTATGTCGGCCAGCAAGAAAGATGATAATGATTATAGATGTGGGTGGAAGAAACATCAAATATCATTAATTTAACATACACACAGTATTCATCTTACATGTCTTAGTTCATCCAGAAACTTTAGATCAGTCATATGATTGTAATAGTATGTTTTCAAGTATAAGCATGATCATTGACTTGCAGACTCAAGTCTCATTCTTCACATCGATTCTAGAACTTGTGAATGGGATTACTCAATTCAAGAACATATTATCCTTTTAGAGAAATAACAAAGTAGGAATTGACTTCTTTTCTTGAGCATGGCTCAGTTCTGGTTCCAACTAATCAAATTTTAACACGATATATGACTAGATTCAGACTTGCAGTTCCTACAACTGCCAGTAGAAAGCTCTTTATTTCAGCCAGTTTCCAACTGCCAGTACTTGTTATACCTAACTGGTACCACACTTATCTTGCTAGAAGAATGTGTACAGTGCCTGTTTTGACTGCTTCCCTGTAACTTTGAAGAAGCTATTGCTTAAGACTAGAAATGCCTAAAGATGCGGATATCTAGAAACAGGCAAAGAGAAATGAAAAGGAAAGTGGATGGAGTATCCATAGGACAAATCAAGAAAGGGCAGTTAGAAGACTGGAATTTCGTCATAGTCCTTGGGAGAGGGGATGGAAACCACCTATATTTGCTTGCAATATGTCATTTTCCACTTTTCTTATGGAGATGGTGGAGCAGTCTTCCTCAAACAGGACTTACATGCGTATAATTATTTCAAAAGGTATGGTTACTTGATTTGCAGTAACTCAACTTGACAGTATGTGAATTACTTGATAAAATTTAGACCATCGTAATTCTTGAGAAAATTGTATGAACAACTATATTGATGCCTAAAAAAGAACTATGAAGTGTGTATGAAGTTCCAATAAATTATAACTAGGCTGAAAAACTCAATGTACTTCCTTAAATATGACGAGAACACTAGTCACTAAGGAAAACTAAAAACTAAAAATGACTACAATAGGATATTGGATAGTCATTCAATCTTAACATCATCTTCACATACAAAGAAAGAAGGTTCCAAATATAAGTTCTTTACAAATAGAAAAGCCAGAGCCAATGCCCCAATCAGCAAATAATTATTAGAAATCAATAAAAATTTATAATTTCACTCAACCTTCTATCATATCAAGCACCATAGCTAGCAACCTCAAAATTCACTTGTGATAATAGAGAAGGAAAAAGAGTTGGTAAGTATTAACTTTATGGTTCAGCATCACAAGTCTGGAAAAAGAGTTGGTAAGTATATATTAACTTTATGGTTCAGCATCACAAGTCTAAAAAAGTACTATGTTGAACATGTGGACAGTTGGATTCCACATGATCAAAAACTAATTAGGAGAGCGATTGTCTGGATCATTTCACTTCTATACTACTACTACTATTCAAATTTACTTTAACATATAATCAAAAATATCCTTAGGCCAACAAGCACCAAACTCAAGAAGATTGTGAATCAGGAAAACAAACCTGGTTTTCTCTGAAAGTAGCACAATCAAACCAAAGATGACGAACATGAGAAGCATTCCAGCATGCTCAAAGTTATTCATATGAATAGGATTCAAAACTCCATGAACCACAAGTCTGAGGTGTGTCGAATAGAAGAGCTCAATACAAAAATCAATAAAACCTCCAATTGCTATCACATAAAGTTCCAAATATTTCAGCTTCCCATCAAAACCTGGAACAGGGTTCCAAACCCTTACCCTGAATGACTTGGAATTTGATGAATATCTAACCAGAGCAGACCATATATGCCACACACCAATCACAAGAAACAGTGTTCCAGGAAGAACATGCCCAGGAAAAGAACCCATCTTTTCTTGCACAACCAAGAAAAGATCTACCAAACAGTTTCAACACAATTCAAGATTGACCCAATCCTTGAAACTTCTTCAACACAATATCACCAAAAGGGAAAAAACACACTTTTCTAATATACCCTGTTCTCTGTAATTATGCTCTGTAAAAAACTAAAGTTCCTTCCAGAATCTAAAAAACAGTTAACCAAGAAAGATGAGCTCCTCGTACAGTTAACTTTCTGTGAGAATATATTCTTAAGCACACTGAATCAATGCCCACTTACCCAAATCCAATACTCCACAATCTTTGAAGAAAACAAACTCGTTAATTACAATCTGTTCCATAGAAAAAAAATCAATTAAACTTAGTAGTGAACAAACAAAATTGGGCGTTTACCTAACTACTTTTCCAAAGCAGACTTTTTCAACGAAATAATTTCTCAAAAAGCTGACTTTGAAATTGACAAAAGAGAATTCACAAAAGTAGGGAATTCCGTGTATTCAAGGCCCACTAATGACAACTACATAAAAGTCAAAACAGTAACACCAGTGGCGGAAGCAACATTTTCACTCAAAAATCAAAATACAAAAAAAGTAAACACCCGAAGAAGTTATAGTAAAAATAAAACCCTCAATCCTATCGGACTCCGCCAGCTTGAAAACAGAGAAATTCAAAATTTTCACATTTACATGACCGTAACAGTCAAGATTTGAAGAACCCAATTTCAGATCTATAATTTACTATTCAATCGCAGCCCCAGATAAGTAAACATCCCAAAAAAAAGGGAATTGCTAAAACCAATAAGGGTTGAAGAGCAAAAGGGTAGTTGCAGGTAAATGTAACGCACCTTTGTTTTTGTGAATGCCGAAAAAAGACTCTTGTTATTTGTGATGCAAGAAAAACGAGGATAAAACTAAAAAGTAAAAGCAATGATGAAGAAAGTGGGGATCGGAGAAAGTTGAGATGGTGGTCATTAGAGAAGACAGGGGTGACGCCAATTATGGACGTATTATTGAGTCTATACTAATTTTATATTTGAACGGTGTCTCAGCTTTTTTTCTCTTTCCGACAGATACAGATAACTTCTTTTTTACGGAGTCCTTTATTAGAAATTTTTTTTATATCTAATGTTTTATCTTTCACCTAGGTAAATTATCTGTATTTCGCATGAGATTGAACTATTTTATTAAGCTTACATAGGATCATTCGATAATATTTGTATTTTCGATGCATACATTACATTGTCAAGAATACTTTATCTTAAGGTAAAGCGTTCCTCCGAAATCTTAAAGTGCTATATTTTTTTAATTTTCATTTTTGTTATACAAAAGTTATGAATCATAGAGAGATTTTAAATATAAGAAAGAAGTCTAAGGAAATAGTTGGTCAGAAGTAACGAAATCTTCTAAATTTCAAGAAGTTATAAAGAACAACATCAAATGTTAAAGAAGAGATCAAAAAGCATCGAACAACAACACTCTCAAGTAAAGTGGAACATCACATCCATACAAGAACATAATTAACTAAATTCAAATGGAGGACCTTCGGCTCCTTCTTATGAACCTCTATCAATCTCTTTTTTATTATAGTATGTCGTATCATATATATGTTAAAAATGACCCTAAAATTGTTAGTATCATAAAAGTTTTTCTTCGTTATCTCAGAATAGTTATTACTATTGCTTAAGTTTCATATCACCGACCCCAACTTATTTGGAATTGAACCATAGTTATTGTTATAGTTATGGTATGCAGTTACAAAGAATTAATGCAATGATACATCAAGCAATAGGTGACATCTGAATGAAACTGTTCACAACTGGATATTCTAAACCAAAATTTTGATACATAATATATTAAAAAGTCACAGCATAATTTTGTGAGCACTTGAACTCACAAATATCCACAAATAATAATAAAGACGACCTTACTTTCCTAAAAATCAAGAAGAAAAAGACATGTTGCTTAACATATTTTTCAAAAAGATAGTTTGACGGGTTGTATTCAAGTTTACAGTTTACAAATTTAATTGAAAGAAGCCAAAAGAAAGAGTTATCACTATAGCAAAAATGATCTTTAACGGCAATTAATAGTTTAATTGCCGCTAAATATGTATTTTCAGAGGCAATTAGTACTCTTTATAAATGTCCCTAAAGTTTATAGCGACATTGAATCTAATGACAATTAATTAATATCGGTAAATGCTCTAGCACTCTTAGTTAATGTGCATATTTATTGCCGATAAAAATTATTTTTACTATAGAGTATTTTGGCCATCTGTTAGTTTCAAGAAAATTTGATCTCTTATTATGCCCAAAAAGAAGAGAGGAAGAGTGTAATGGCATACAAAATATTTGTACCTAAGATAAAACAATCAAAATGATATACTAACTGTGGCAAGCAAGAGAGTAATCTGTTTGGTTCTTTTAACAAACTTCACCATTGGTTCCGTATTAGTTATCACATATTTGTTGTTGTGTGCTATCAAATATAGCTCAACCCACAAGCAATTTTCACAAAAAAGTATATGAAGAAACCTGTAAAAAGGGACAAAAGAGAAGATCAATTTTCAATCATCCTTGTTGAAATTTTTAACAGAGTTAAAAAAAAAGTCACCAAAATAGCAAAAAGAAATTGCAATAGTTACATGAATCACTATGACTTACAGCAAAAAATTAAGCTTTATGAAATAGGAGGAAGAAAACTTTGAGGAATGAAACATACTTCATAAGAAGCTTAATTAATGTATTTGAATTCGATTCTCCTATATTGGGGAAAAAACCTACAAATAATAGTGGCAGAAATAGAAGTTTTGTTTACTAAAGAACCACATGTAATGAATTCAACCATTCAAGCAGTGTTATGAGTTGTGGACTAAGATGTGTAATAGTAGTAATGTCGCATTGCAATTGAAATCAATTTTCTTTGTTTATTCTTTCTTCTTTTGGTGCCTTGGAATTATGTGTTGGGTTTTAAAAGGTGTGAATGAAAAATGAAGAGTTGTGACTTTTGTGAAAAGTTGTGATTTTTGTGAAAGGTTGTGACTTTTGTGAAGAGTTGTGACTTTTCTGAAAAGTTGTGACTTTTCCGTAAGGTTGTGACTTTTCCGTAAGGTTGTGACTTTTAAAAAGTGTGAATGAAAAATGACAAGTTGCGACTTTTGTGAAAAGTTGTGACGTTTGTGAAAAGTTGTAACTTTTATGAAGAGTTATGACTTTTCTAAAGAGTTGTGACTTTTATGAAAAGTTATGACTTTTCCGTAAGGTTGTGACTTTATGAAGGACAGTTTTGGAAATAAATAAATAAAAAGAAAATCCTTGCTTTTGGTGGCGCCATGTCACCGGGTTGAGGGTTCTCTTTTATATATATACTAGATAACTTACCCGCGCTTCGCGCGGTAATCCATGACCTCATTAAGATTATAAATGATTATTTTCTAATATCCGAATATAAAATTTGGTATTGTCACATATATTAAGAAATTGGCTTCTCAATATTGAATGATTTTTCAAAGATTAGTCAATTATCACTTTCTCCATTATTTTGTACATGTGCATACAAAGTAAAAGATACTCAATTTGATGGCCTATTATTCACTCTTTAGTCAGTAGAAGCTAGTTTTACTTGCTCTTCCACGTCATTTTCCATAAACACCCCTAAATATGTCATAATGAATGTATCATGTGAAAGATATTAGCTCCTCGTATTCTTAAATGTGTGTTCCATTATTATTCTAGAGCTAGTAAATCATTAAAAGATCTAATTAAGTTTTGAAATACTTTTTAATCATAGTTAAAAAATTTAAAATATTTTGAAATACATTATTTTTGACAAAAGAAGTTGTGATTTCTCCGATGACTTGTGGTCTTTTCAAAGGGTTGCAACTATTTAGAAGGGTTGTGACTATTCAGAAGGGTTGTGACTTTTCTGAAATGTTGTGACTTTTTTAAAGAATTGTAACTATTCGATAAACGTTTTATTTAAAGAAAATCTTCAAATAGAGTTCCAACATTTTTGTTTTTCTAGAGTTCTTAATATGCTTACAATATATATATATATATATATTGAAGTAATTAATTGTGTGCTTGGTTTGTATTTCTATGATGGATATCGATTTTTAATATATGTACTTGCTATTATTTGATTACTCTATTATAATTATTAATTGTCATTCTTCAATTGTAATTTTTTACCTGCACTCGAAAAAATATGCCTACCCAGAATGAACTCATCAATAATAAGTAATGAAGATTGAAAGTTAGAGTTATAAAATGATAGAACATACCATATCACAAATATTCACAAATCATATTCTTTATTGGATTGATTATCCAACATAAATATACTAAACTTATATATTGATTTATTTTCATAAATATTCTACTATAACTATCAAGGGTTAAATGTTAACATTCTCTCAAATAAATTTTACAATTTCATTTTATAATAATTTAAATTTGAAATTGTCAGTAAATCAATATTTACGATTATATTTATCAACTAACCGCGCAACGCGCGGGCACATATACTAGTGATTATTAATTAGTAAGTACTGCTTGAAATTCTCTGCGGTGTTGTTATATTTCCATTTTATTATATATTTTGAGTGAAAAAAAGATTACTTAAACATCAACCAACAACTATAACTATGTTTCAATTCCAAACAAGTTGAAATCGATCGGCTATTTGTGTCCTCATTGATCATATTTCACAATTTAGGTTCCTCATGTCATCATCATACCAAATGTATCTTAATTTCAACTATAAAAGCAGAAGATTATCTTAATATCATAGAAGAGTTTCAAATTCATGTAAAATTGTCATGCATCACATCTATTGTTTGATTCTTTTGTTCTATTTGGAGATGGCAAAGGCTATCTAATATGAACTTTTCCACATTATTTGCTTATGAATTGAATAAATGACTTCAAAGAGCACATTGAACTATCTGGATAACCGTTCTGGAATATGGATCTTAACGCCATTCCTTGCTTATGAACCTCTTCATCGTTCATCAATTCGTCAATTCCTTGAACAATGTCATCTTTCTTCACCATCTCTCTTGGATCATCATTAAGTAAAATCATGTGTCCCATTTTCAAGTAATTTGCTATCAATTTGGCATCATGGAACTGGTCACCCCTAATTGGCCACGCCAAAATTGGGACGCCACGTCCTATTGCCTCCATTGTTGAGTTCCATCCACAATGTGATAGAAATTCACCAGTCGAAGGATGGCTCAAAATCAACAACTGTGGTGCCCATCCCTTTATTATCATTCCTCTGTTTCCTATTTTTTCTTCCAATCCATGAGGATAATATCCTTCTTTCTGTTGACTACCTCCAAAGAGACCCGGAGGTGGACCAAGTCGGCCTGAACCGGCCTGAATAACCCAAATAAATGGGTGGTTTGTTGCCTCTAATGCATTAGCCAGTTGAGCATATTCTTCTAAACTAGGTCCAACTTCACTACCAAACGACACATAAATTACTGATCGCGGAGGTTTGGAGTTCAACCATTGCATCACCTCTTCCTCTGTAAAATTTGATTGACGATTTGACCTGACTTCATGATCATGTAGTATTGAACTAGTTGATTTCCAAAATGTTTCTGGCAACAATGGCCCTACGCCCCAGATTTGCTTTTCAATCTGATTAATTACATAATCGATGAATGGACTCTCAAGATCATTGCAAGTATTGATCAACAATGCAATAGAACCCTCTATCTCATCCAACCATTGTGGCTTTTGACCCGGCCTTGATGGTCCTGATGGATCGTTTTGACCATTTGAACTGCCATTGCAGTGATGACTCGGACCACGACGGTTTTGCTTCATATCAAAGTAACTCAGAGCCATACTTTCAGGCAATCCAGGAAGAATTCGAATCTCACCGGGTTTCATGTCGTCCACGTGGTTCTTCCATGCTGCGAATTCCATTGCAGCAGCACAAGCACCAGAAGTAAAGAAAGAGACAACAGGTATGTCAAATTTCATGAAAATTTCCTTGCTCCAGCTCATCATGACATCTACCACCACGCATTTGGGTCGGGTATTACCCGATCCATTGCATCGTTCGGATAGTAAGGTATCTATCCCCTGTCCTAACTGCTGATGGTGATGCTGGAAAGGCCCTGGCATGAAATTTCGTCCATCTTTTTCTTTTGGTAATTGTATTGCCTTTTGAGGTGGAATTGATGTTGTAGTAGAAATTTCAACGAGTTGAATGAGAGAATGGTGACGAAGATTGGCGGGGATTGAGGAGGAGAGGTGGGAAGGGATGGTAAGTGTGGTTTTAAAGCTGAAAGAAGTGAGTTTTTTGCAGAGTTCCAAACAGGGGAAGAGATGACCTTGACCGTAAAATGGGAGCACCAAAATCTCTCCATTAATGGCTTCCATGTGTTCTCTGATTAAGATTCCATTTGATCTCTTCAATTCCATATCTATATATAATAAAGAAAATATGGAATTTTACGTGTGAATTTGAATTTGAATATGAATGTGTGAGAAGAAAGTTGGACGCAAAGTAAAATTGGAGAAGAAACTTGGACGCAAAGTAAACCAAAAGCATTAATGGAGCTGAAAAGGACAGAGTGACTATTAACACAAGAATTTTTTCACGCATCTTCTCTTTCATTTATTCAGGACAGAGTGGCTCACAATACTCATTCAGAAAGTGATAATCAACAACGTTACTGTTAGCCAATAATTATAAATATAATACAAATAGTTGATTTGCTTCCAAAAGAAAATCAGAAAATTACATCCAATGGCAGGAATCAACAACTCACAAACAAAGAAACAATTACAAATAATACTTCGGAATATATTTTCACATTAGGAATGTGAGCAATTTTGTGCCAATCTTCTCCTATTCCCTTCTCACACCTCTTTTCCACTTCTGGACATTCAATATATCCCAAACTTGAGAGAGCTGTTAGGTGCTGCAACCCCTCCGGTAAACATTTTAGCATCTTGCAGTATTGGATAGATAACTCGGTGAGTGAAGTTAAACCTTTCACCCCTTCCTCTGGGAGACTCTCTAGTGCATCATAAAATTCAATTTTCAGATGCTTCAAAGCATTGAGACTAGCCAGGCTGGTAGGCAGCTCTTTGAGATTATCAAAGAAAGAGATATTCAAGTATTTGAGATTTGCAAGGATTTTGAACATCTCTTCTGGGAGCGAAGTAGCTTCTTTGTTACGGCTAATGTGGAGGGAAGTAAGAGCCCTAAGATTATATATCAAACTCAAACCTGTTACATCTGCCTTGTCCTCACAAACTTGCAATTTCTTGACAGAAGAAAGGGTCGGAAAAACAAAAACAGGGCATCAGTACATCTCCATCTCTTCAAGCACAGGGAATTGCTCTTCTCCTTCTCTTTTCAGCAATCCTTTCAGATTCTGAAAATCACCTATACGAAGTTTTCTCAGGGATGGAAACCTTTTTCTTCTGGGTAATCCAGAATGAACATCATCCTCTTCAACATACTCCACCTCCGCAGACCCATCCCATAACTTAAAGACTTTCTAGACAAGGCAGATCACCAAAGGGTGGTAAGCACGAGCAGTTTTTGCAGCCACTAATTACAATAGAGATAACATTTTAAAAAAATGAGTGATGTATCCAGTCTGGGAGACGGATTTTTCTGAAGCCAACGATTGTTAAAGAAGTCAGATTGGGGTGTGGTTTGAGGGCTTCAAGCGCTTTAACTTCTTCTGATTCATATCTATGCGGTCCATTCCAAATCATGCTTAAAGAGTGAAGATTTGCTTTTGTAAATAAGTTGGCTTCTTTTGCCTGCGTATCGTTCTTCACTCTCTCAAGGTGTGTGATTGAAATTGAGCCATACAGATTCAGGTTTTGTAGTTCACCAAGTTGATAACCTTTCTTCCTTCCCACAGCAAAGCACTCTTGAGTTTTAAGGCATGTCAAAGATCCTATCCTTGCTGGCATACAAGTCAATTTATAACAATTATTAAGTAAAAGATTTCGGAGACTACCAAGTTTACTTGTTTGTTTGGCAAACAAGAAAGTGACCGGCAATCATGTAGATCAAGAGTCTGCAGATTTTGAAGCTTGCATAACTGCTTTGGAAGACTACGAATACTAGTATTCCCAGACAAGTCCAGATATCTTAAATGTACTAGATCTCCAATGGAAGACGGTAACCGCTTGAGTCCTAAGTTTCTCAGATTAAGCACCCTCAACGAAACAAACTTTTTCAAGAGAGAAAGAGAGTAAGAAGGCACCTTCAGCGAAACCAATGGACATCATATGTGGGTAACCTTTTACATTATTTATTTCGCTGATATTGCTGCTTGATGCACTTGCCGAAAACAGAGATGTAGCCAAATCATGGATGAGAATAATGAGATCATGCATCTTGAAATACGTTTTACCAGATTTAACTTCAATCTCTTGGAAAAAAGACCTCAAGTATAATTCTTTCCATACTTCATTACCCACATCCTCTAGCTCCAAGTTTCTTTTCGATAAAAGAAAGCCGTGCGCCATCCAGAGAGAGATTAGCTTTTCCTTTACCATTTTAGTGTCCTTTAGAAAAACTGCACAATATGCAAAGCATTGTCTCAAATCAAGTGGAAGATGATGATAACTAAGCCTTAGGGCAGGCAGAATAGACCTTTCATCTTGAGGTAAATTCCAAATCTCACTGTCTCTCACATGTTCCCATTCTCTTTCTTCTCTCTTGAAGCGCAAAATACCTCCAAGAGTCTTGGCTGCTAGAGGCACACCACCACATTTTTCACAATCTCCTTTCCACAGCAACAAGGTTAGGATTTATTTCTTCTTGGTGTCCAAATGCACGTTGCATGAACAACAACCAACAATCTTCTTGAGACAGATTTGACAACTGATATGGTTGCAAAGTTCCCATAACTGATCCAACCTTTTCAAGCCTAGTAGTGGTTAGAACAGAAGCACCACTTGCTCCAACCTTCAATACTGCTGTTAAATTATCCCACTTCTGTTGATCTTCATTCCAAACATCATCTAAGACAAGCAAGTATTTTTTCCCATTCAATAACTCCTGAAGCTTCTTTTGAAGTGGAGCCAAGTCCATGTCACCAAGCAGTGGCCTTCCTTCAATAGATTCTACAATTACCTTTATCAATCTCTTCTCATCAAAATCATCCGAGACACAAATTCGTATTTTGGGATGGAAATGCTCAGTTACTCTCTGATCATTGAAGACCATTTGGGCAAGAGTCGTCTTTCCTAGTCCCCCCATACCAAGTATTTGGAGGACTGGAAGTTGTTGGGCATCACTAACATTGTTTATCAGGATTTTCACTATCTCATCTTCCTCTTTGTCCCTTCCATAAACTTGTGGTTCAGTTAAAACAGAACCTGGTCGAAGCAATGTCCACACGAGAATATTGTTACATTCAAGATCATTAGGAGTCAGCAGAAAATAGAGAATAATATTTGCACGCCTTAAATAGATATGGATGAGCTTGAGAAGCAGGTGACACGAGAAAATCATACTGAGTTCCACTTGGCAAATTGAAAAATGCATTTAGAATGGGGAAGAATGCTAGAGGATTTCATACCTTTTCTCATTTTTGAAACTAGTTTCTAATGATCACGTGTGTTGCACGTGCGTGTATCCAACGTCAATTAATACAAATTTTATTAAGAATAACATAAATGTTACTCATATTAAAACACATAGATAAACAAAATCCAAAAGAAAAGAGTGCAAGCTCTAGATAATGAAATGTGATATGTAAAAATATTCATAAATTTTAAAAGAGTAATAATTAAGAGGCCACAATTACTTTTTTTTTAATAAAGTTTTCTTGTACTTCTGAGCTAATCAATCAATTTTCAGAGAGGCCTAAGCAAGTCAGTAATTATAATTATAGATAAAATGAACAATCAAAATTGTATATTGATAATTTATAGAAGTGTATATCACTGACAAAATTATATGTTAAATAGTTTGAAACAGTTGGATAACCTATAAATGGATGTTAAAGTAATTAAATGAACAATTGAAGGGTTAGACACCTCGAGACAAAAATTTAGGGAAAATCTTTGAACTTCCCCTCACCCCAAACACACACATGAATTTGATAATTGCCAAAAAAATGAATATAGACAAAGTTGTTGTAATACTAATTTAAGACGAGCACCTGTTTCCGGCCTAGCAGCTTGTCTCTCTATAATATTTTCTTGTAAATGAAAATCCGTTTTTTCCTTAGCAATTGCATCTAGTTTCTCCATCATCTCATTCATCCTTTTACCGATCTTGTGACGGAAAGCGATAGCCTTTGGATGATAACACTCTAATCGAGACTGCTTGAGTCTTGCTGCCTCATTTTTACATTCGTCCAATATGTCATCAACTTTATACGCCGCAGCATTGAGTTTCTGTAACCAGTTTTTAATTGCCTTGTCCTTGAGTTGCTTCTTTTGAGCATCTTCAAGCACCACTTGAATTGTAGAAAACCTGCTCGAAAGATTTTCAAACTCATTTTCAAAACCAAGAAGCAATGAAAGTTTCCCTTCAAGGAAAGAAGTGATATTTTCAATTAGAATTTGAAGGAAAGCTTCTGCCATATGTGTAGAGTGAAATTGTAACACAAATAAACAATGAGTACAAGATTAAAGCGTTGTGTGTCATGAATTACTTGTAATAAATACATTAATGGGAGAATAAGTATATACTTTTCGTGTCATTGAAACAACATATGTCTTTTATGGAATCTCAATATACTTTGCTTTCCCTTTAATCTATATGACAAAACCTTCTGCACACAGCTTTTAATTTTGCCATATGTATTTGTTGAATATGTTTGTTAAAAATTATCTTTTATATATATAGTTTTGAATTGCTATTTGTTTGTCTTGTGGGAATCACCACTCCATTCTATTTTACTTATCAATTTTAACAAAGCAATAAAGATTTATTTATTTCGATTTTATCCTTATAAATAAGTAACCTGTAACTACTCTACACAGCATCTTGCTTTGTAAAAAAATATGGGATCTATTCCTGGTGTGCAAATGGGTGATGCCTCAGAAAGTCAGGAAGAGTATTAGAAAGCAAATTTGGAAAATCTCTTTGCATCTTTGATTAGAAAGGAATATAAGTTTCTTTGGGAATTGGAAGAATCATTTAGCTAGTGTTAAGAGTAGATAGCTTCAAAATCTTTACTTTTGGAGTAAGGCAAGTATACTAATCCTTTTATAATTTTCTTGCAAATGGATCCATTTGGCTATAAGAATTATTCACTTTTTTCCAACTATTGCTTGAAGTTGTATTTAAAATTTGAAAAATACCCAAAACCTTACCCTGAAGTTCACAAATTGGCACTCTTTATCCATAAGGTTCAATCCTTTGGTTTGCTAGGGCAATTCATGTAAATTTTAGTGAGGGTATCCACTACCTGTTAGACTCTCTGTAGCAGAGTAAAATATTGAACTCCTCTAAACAAGTTGCCAAGGCCAAGATATCATTCATCCGGTTCCAAGGAGGCGCCAGCAATAATCTTGGTAAATCCTTAGGAGTTTATCATCTACATTTGAGAGCTTAACTGTGCTTTCACTTATCATATACATTCCCGACTTTCAACAATCAAAAAAAAAAAAAGAAGAAGAAATATATTCCGAATTTCAGCTGCATATCAGCCAACATAAATGTAGAAAAACTTGAGAGGTGCAAAAGTTTAACAGTAATATAGTCTATTAGATGTACATAAAAAAAGGTACAAATGAATACATGACATTTCCAGTTATAATATATGAATCAGCAGTGAGAGGGATAAGAATGGTTGAAAGGCTTTACTTTAGGAGAAATTTATAGTTAGCAAGAACCAGTTAGATCATGCTAAATTGCTAACTAAGAAACTAAAGCTAGGAATTACTCATTTGAGAAGAATAGTGAATGAGTCTAAAATAAATCACACATAGTTAGTTCACTGATAACAACACATTGTTAGGCTGGTGTTGGCAATTAGTCAGTCTTCTGAGCTCACTAGAAACGCCTTGTTTATAAGGGCTTTGCGACAAGATCCCACTTTAGAAATAGTCTTTTCAAGGCTGCATTTGAGCTACATGGTTCAGGACATTTTTGATCCAGTTAGGATGGAATTTCCACTTCTGAAGGTGATGAAAGTGATATAGCAGAAAACACAGGAAACATTTGAAAGGATGGAAATGGTAATCCACCTTTGTTAGCGAATAATTAGAACTAGTGCATATCGAATATAACAGCATGCAGCAAGTACAGAGAATAGATTTCACATAATAAGTTAATAATACAAATAGATCTTAATAGTTGTAAACTCCAGTGGCAGGAGCATAACCTGTGTTGGAAACTCACAAACAAAGAGCCTCAGAAAGAAAAAAAAACAGACCAGATTAGGAATGTGAGCAATTTTGTGCCAGTCCTCTCCAATTCCCTCTCACACTGTGCATTGCACTTCTCGACAGCCAATAACTCTTAAACTTGTGAGGGCTGTTAGGTTCTGCAACGCCTCGTGTAAAGATTTTAGCATGTCACAGGTGTGTTCAACAAATAACTCCGTGAGCGAAGTTAAACCTTCCAGCCCTTCCTTGGGGAGACTCTCTAGTGTGTAACAATAACGAATATTCAAACACTTCAAATCATTGACACTAGCCAGGCCGGTAGGCAGCTCCTTGAGATTCTCCAAGTAAGAGACACTCAAGTATTTGAGATATGCAAGGCTTTTGAACATCTCCTATTCGATCAGATAGAAATTCAAAATTGGTGGTAAGAAAGGATACAACCAGACCTTATTCGATCAATCTCTCCGTTGAATATTATCAGTTCCCTGGAAATGTTCGACACTCCTGCTTTATATAGCTCTTCCACGACAAGCATCTCTACATTGCAGAAATAAATGTTGTCATCATAATATTTCTATGAAATTGATCACTTGATATACACTAAGGTGCAAGAGTTCGATGTTACCATTGACATTAAAATATGGATAGGCAAGTATAAGGAGTTCTTCTTCTGGCTTGATACGGTCAACCATCTTGACCTTTTCGGTGAAAACAAAATCCTCGAAAAAAGAAGGCTTTGTCAAATAGTTCAACTTAAAAGATGCTCCTCCAAAAATTGATTGTCTTGCCAATTTCACTTCATTAGCCTTCTGGAAAAAACTGAAAGGTTTAATTCAATTTTGATAGATCGCACCTGGTAAAGTAAAAGAGCTTAATGGGAAAAGAGGTGATCACAAACATTAATAGAGACGTCTAATTTTGAAGTACAAGAATATGAAACTATTACGGAGAAATATGATCCTAGGTCTCCTATATGGGAAACCACTCACCCAACCAACTTAGTCAACCTTTGCAGTCTCTAATTATTGGATTATCCATAATATACATAATGTTATCGACTCAAAATCCAGCATGGTTTTCGAGGATGGTTGAAGAATTGTACCATAAGATTATTACGAGAATGAAAAAACACAAGAAAGATATTAGCGTGTAACCTCCAGGTATTCAACTTGATCTTTATCCTTCATAAGATTATTTTTTATATATCAATGTATTATCTACCTCCTTCATCCTTAAAATTCTTGACTTTAATTCTTCAATTTTTAAAATTGCAGGATTCAGGCCTAATATGTTGTTGGTGATGCAAATATAAGCTTTTTATCTTTCACAATTTGTGATGTATCTAAAGTATTTGTCGTCCTATGAATAAAGACATGAGTTTTCTTCCTTTGAGACTCGACCAGAATTTTTTAGAACTTTTTTTCATAATGTTATCGACTCAAAAGGCATGCCTCTGTTGCTCTGCTATGCAGTTTCTAAGCCATGCCAAGTTTGCTGATTGTTTTTCTATCTTGTAAATCTGCAGGGAAGGAGTGCAGACTCCCTATCCCTTTATTTTGGCAAGGATCCAGTTCGATGCCCCTTTGAGCAAGGTTAGTGATACATATGTTATAATTTTTCTTGCTGTATTATCACTTATCAGTCATCTGGTAAGATTTCTGGAAAAGAAAAAACTTACAGTCGTTTGGCTGTTTAACAACACTCTTGGTAATATAGCTATTCCAGTAGTGTTTATCAGTGATGTAATCTTTTTAGTTGTCTGTCTTTAATGTGAAGATTATGGATGCACCATTTATGGCCTTTGTAGCTGTTGTTAAGTGCATATTGCCATTAGCTATATTTCTCGAATTGCATTTGTCCTGAAGATCAGGTCTAGTTCTTCTGGGGGAAGAAAGAAGTTGGTGATGCTGATAGAATAAAACTGAAAATTTTAAATCAGTTACATCTGTGTGATCAGTTCAACTTGACTGAAGCTTATAGTATTCCATAACCTGCCAAAATCAGTCAAAAATTTACTTTCTTGATGATATCACTGCTCATATACCGCTGTACTTCGGTGTATGATTTAAGTTTTATAGTTAGTTATGTCTGTACATAATTACCATAGTTATATTGGCATTATTTTTTTTGCCATTTAGAATCGTGCACTATTGCCATTGTTACTCCATTTTTGTATCCCCAAGTGGAAAAAACTGAGACCTTGGGCATAGAAAGGGTTTCCAAGTTGTATATATTGAAGTTCCATCTTGTTCAAGACAAATCCTAGAAGAACTTATCTGGAGTGGCAGATCTGCGTATCTATGATTTTTTTTGTTACTATAGATTCTATTTAATAGCAATGGAAGTTTTTACTATCTAGCGCTAATGCATACACAAGGGATCACCTATGGAAGACAAGAACCTGAGCATGATCGATACGCGGTGCCATGTTAGGGCTCTGGGCCTTCTCGGAAGACATGTTTCTGAAGTAAACAGAATTGAACCCGACTCGGTGAACATGGGCTTGGATCAGGTAAATACTCGAGAGGAGGTGAACTTACATGACTTCAAATACGCTATGTATGTCCTTAATGGACCATGTCTTCTGAGCTCACTATAAACGCCTCGTTCATAAGGGCTTTGTGCTGAAGGTGATCAAAGTGGTATAAGAGAAACCAGGGGAAACATTAGAACTTGTGCATATCAATAAAACAGTAGCAAATACAGAGAATGGGTTTCACATCACAAGTAATAATACAAACTGGAATGTAACCTGTGTGGGAGACTCACAAACAAAGAACCCAAGAAACTATTACAGATAAGACTAACTAATATCCAAATTAGGAATGTGAGCAATTTTGTGCCAGTCTTCTCCTATTCCCTTCTCACACCGCTTTTCCACTTCTGGACATCTCTTAACTGATAAACTTGTGAGAGCTGTTAGTTGCTGCAATCCCTCCGGCAAAGATTTTAGCATCTTACAATCATAAATATATAACTGTGTGAGTGAAGTTAAACCTTTCACCACTTCCTTGGGGAGACTCTCTAGTGCATCACAACATTGAATTTCCAGACTCTTCAAAGCATTGAGACTAGCCAGGCTGGTTGGAAGCTCTTTGAGATTCTCAAACTGAAAGATGTTAAAGTATTTGAGATTTGCAAGGGTTTTGAACATCTCTTCTGGGAGCGAAGTAGCTTCGTTACTGCTAATGTGGAGGGAAGTAAGAGCCCTAAGATTAGATATGGACATGAAACTTGTTGCATCTGTCTCGTACCCATAAACTTCCAGTTTCCTAACAGAAGAAAGGGTCGGAATAACAAACATAGGGCAATGTGAAACATTCATCTTTTCAAGCACAGGGAAGTGTTCTTCTCCTTCCTTTTTCAGCAATCCTTTCAGATTAAGAAATTTGCCAATAAGAAGTTTTCTCAGAGATAGAAACCTTCTTCTTGTAGGGAATCCAGAATGAACATCAACTTCTTCAACATACTCCACAGACCCCACTAATAACTCTAGACTTTCTAGACAAGGCAGCTCCCCAAATGGTGGTAAGCACAAGCAGTTTTCACAACCGTTAATTGTAATAGAGACAACATTTTTCAGAACTGAGTGATTCATCCAGTCTGGGAGACGGAATCCTCTGAAGCCACTGATTGTTAAAGAAGTCAGATTGGGGTGTGGTTTCAGGGCTTCAAGCACTTTAACTTCTTCTGATTTATATCTGTGTGGTCCAGCCCAAGCTTAAAGAATGCAGATTCCCTTTTGCAGATAAATTGGCTTCTTTTGCATCCATATCGTTCTTCACTCTCTCAAGATGTACGATTGAAATTGAGCCATAGAGATTCAGGTTTCGTAGTTCACCAAGTTGACAACCTTTCCTCTCGCCCACAAAAAAGCAATCTAGAGTCTTAAGGCATGTCAAAGATCCAAACCTTGGTGGCATACAAGTCAATCCAAAGCAGTTATCAAGTAAAAGATTTCGGAGACTACCAAGTTTACTTGTTTGTTTTGGCAAACAGAAAAGTGAGGAGCAATACTGTAGATCAAGAGTCTGCAGATTTTGAAGCTTGCATAACTGCTTTGGAAGACTACAAATTCTACGATTGTCAGACAAGTCCAGGTATCTTAAATGCACTAGATCTCCAATGGAAGACGGTAATTTCTTAATTTTTAAGCTACTTAGATTAAGCACTCTTAACGAGACAAACTTTTGCAAGAGAGAAGGAGAGTAAGAAGACAGCACTTCAGCGAAACCAATGGACATCATATATGGGTAACCATATACATTATTTATTTCACGGATATTGCTGCTTGATGCGCTTGCCGAAAACAGAGATGTAGCCAAATCATGGATGAGATCATGCATCTTGAAATACGTTTTACCATATTTAACTTCAATCTCTTGGAAAAAATACCTCAAGTATAATTCTTTCCATACTTCATTGCCCACATCCTCTAGCTCCATGTTTCCTTTTGATAAAAGAAAACAATGCGCCATCCAGAGAGAGATGAGCTTTTCTTTTTCCATTTCGGTGTCCTTTGGGAATACTGCACAATATGCAAAGCATTCTCTCAATTCAAGTGGAAGATGATGATAACTAAGCCTTAGGGCAGGCAAAATAGACCTTTCATCTTGAGGTAAATTTCAAATCTCATTGTCTCTCACATGTTCCCATTCTCTTTCTTCTCTCTTGCAGCGCACAAGACCTCCAAGAGTCCTGGCACCACCACATTTTTTCACAATCTCCTTTCTGATAGCCACAAAGTTAGGATTTATTTCTTCTTGGTGTCCAAATGCACGTTGCATGAACAAAAACCAACAATCCTCTAGAGACAGATTAGACAATTCATATGGTTGCAATGTTCCCATAATTGATCCAACCTTTTCAAGACGAGTAGTGGTTAGAACAGAAGCACCAGTTGCTCCAACCTTCAAGACTGCTCTTAAATTAGCCCACTTCTCTTGATCTTCATTCCAAACATCATCTAAGACAAGCAAGTATCTTTTTCCATTTAACAACTCCTGAAGCTTCTTCTGAAATGAAGCCAAGTCCTCGACATCAAGAGAACTTCTTTCAGTATGTCCCTATAATTGTTTTTATCAACCTCTTCTCATCAAAATCATCCGAGACACAAATCCATATTTTGGGATAGAAATGCTCAGTTACTCTCTGATTATTGAAGACCATCTGGGCAAGAGTCGTCTTTCCTAGTCCCCCCATACCAAGTATTGGGAGGACTGAAAGTTCTTGGGCATCACTAACATTGTTTATCAGGACTTTCACTATCTCATCTTCCTCTTTGTCCCTTCCATAAACTTGTGGTTCAGTTAAAACAGAACCTGGTCCAAGCAATGTCTACATGAGAATATTGTTACATTCAAGTTCATTAGGAGTCAGCAGAAAATAGAGAATTTTATTTGCATGCCTTAAAGAGATATGGATGAGCTTGAGGAGCAGTAGATATGAGAAAATCATGTTGAGTTCCACTTGGCAAAGTGACAAAAGCTAGAGGAATTCCTAGCTTTTCTCATTTATGAAATTACTTTCTATGACATAGAAGCCAAGTAATCATTAAGTACTCCTGTATTGAATTCACAATTTTTTCGTGGTCTAAACAACTCAGTTTGTTTTTGTTATTTTCAAATTGACAAAGGGTTAGACTTCCTTTTTTTTGCAAAGTAATTCCACCATGAATGGTGGGCGGTTAGGCTAGACCCCAAGTGAAGGGTTAGACACTTGAGACAAACATTTAGGGAAACTCTTTCACCCCAAACACACACATGAATTTGATAACTGCCAAAAAATGAATATAGACAAAGTTGTTGTAATACTAATTTAAGATGAGCGCCTGTTTCCGGCCTAGCAGCTTGTCTCTCTATAATATTTTCTTGTAAATGAAAATCCGTTCTTTCCTTAGCAATTGCATCTAGTTTCTCCATCATCTCATTCATCCTTTTACCGATCTTGTGACGGAAAGCAATAGCCTTTGGATGATAACACCCTAATCGAGATTGCTTGAATCTTGCTGCCTCATTTTTACATTCATCGAATATGTCATCAACTTTATACGCCGCAGCATTGAGTTTCTGTAACCAGTTTTTAATTGCCTTGTCCTTGAGTTGCTTCTTTTGAGCATCTTCAAGCACCACTTGGATTGTAGAAAACCTGCTCGAAAGATTTTCAAACTCATTTTCAAAACCGTAAAGCAGTACAAGTTCCTCTTCAAGGAAAGAAGTGATATTGTCTATTAGAATTTGAAGGAAAGCTTCAGCCATATATGTTGAATTTACTATAACTTAAATTAGAAATATGTGGAGGGAGTCTAGATTGCTGGAATTGTTGTGAGTTAGCAATAAATCTATAAAGTAAGATGTTGGAATGAAATATGGACAGCTGAAAGTAAGAAGCACAAAGCTTAATAATTATGAACTCAATTATTGCACCATGGGGCCGCCATATCTCTCAATTATTTGGTGTTGAATCCAAGGGCATCTCTTTTACTGTGGGGTACATAGTCTTTCAGCTCTGTCCACAGAAAGTTTTTAAAAAACACTGCTTTTTTATCAACTTATTGAATGGAGTTGTATGTGGTGGTAATTTAAAGTGAAAAAGATCTTTGCAAATTGGTGTTGTACGTGCTTGATCATTTATACAAATAGGAGTTATTTTGTGACTTTTTGTGAGTAATTTGAACTATCAAAAATTCTTTAATTCAACTACAAGTTGGCAGCTGTTTAAGTTTTTTAAAGGATGGAATATTCATGGACGTTTGAATGTCTCTTCGGCAAGTGAAGTCTGTTCGCTGTAATGAGTAATATGGAGGTGAGAGTGCTAAGATTAAATATGGAGCTCAAAGTTGCTTCTCCATACTTCCAATTTCTTGATACAAGCAAGGGCAATCATGAATGATAGCTGCATCATAATGATACAACAAAGTATTATCAGACACTTTATATGTATTGGGTGCCTTTTGCTGTTCATGAATGATAGCTGCATAAATGTGTCATATTTCTTTAATAAAAAAATCGGAGGAAAAATCTTTCATTTGTCTGCTACACTTGTAATATTTTTCAAGTGGACAAAATGCAGGTTACTTTGATAAATCTGGAAAAAATTTGAAGATCATCTATTGTTAAATGAGCAAAATGGATACAATTATCTAAGTTAATAATTAAGTACAATGAAAAGGAAATTTCAGAAAGAATAACAGATCAAGACTAACAAATATCTACATAAGGAATGTGAGCAATTTTGTACCAGTCCTCTCCTATCCCCTTCTCACACCGCTTTGTCAATGTTGGACAGCCATAAACTTGTAAACTTGTGAGGGCTGTTAGGTGCTGCAATCCCTCAGGTAAACATTTTAGCATCTTACAGTTTTGAACATATAAGTCGGTGAGTGAAGTTAACCCTTCCATCCCTTGCTTGGGGAGACTCTCTAGTGCGTAACAATAATGAATTTTCAGATACTTCAAAGCATTGAGTCTAGCCAGGCTGCTTGGAAACTCTCTGAGTTTTTTGAAGTATATAATGCTCAAGGACTCAAGATTTGCAAGGCGTATGAACATCTCTTCTGGGAGAGTAGTTGCTTCGAAGTTATTGTCAATAGAGAGGGAAGTAAGAGTGGTAAGCTTAGATATGGAGCTAATACTTGTTGCATCTATTTCCCCCCATACATCCAATTTCTTGACAGAAGACAATGTTGGAAAAACAAACATAGGGCAATGCCAAATTTCCATTTCTTCAAGCATGCAGAATTTCTCTTCTCCTTCACTTCTCAGCAGTCCTTTCAGATTTGGAAACCTTTCTATAGCGAGTCGTTTCAAGTATGGGAACCTTATTGTGGAATGACCATTATCCTCTTCAATATACTCCACCTCTGAAGATCCATTGTATAACTTTAGACTTTCTAGACAAGGAAGCTCTCCAAACGGTGGTAAACTCCAGCAGTTTCCACATTCAATTTCAATAGAGACAACATTTTTCAAAACTGAAGCGTTCATCCAATTTGGGAAATGAAAACCTCTGAAGCCAATGAGCTTTAGTGATTTCAGGTTGGAATGTGGTATAAGGGCTTCAAGCACTTTTTCATCCAAATTGTTTTCTGATTCATATCCATATGGCGTCCTATCCCAACTCATGCATAAATTGTATAATTTTCTTTTTGTAGATAAATTAGCTTCTTTTGCATCCGTATCACTCTTCACTCTCTCAAGATGTGAGATCCAAAGTGAACCATGTAGGTTTAGGTTCCGTAGTTCACCAAGTTGGTAACCTTTCCTCTCGCCCACAATAAAGTAATCTAGAGTCTTAAGGCATGCCAATGATCCTATTCTTGGTGGCATAGAAGTTATTAGACAACCCTTGAACACAAGATTTCTAAGACTGCTTAGTTTACTGGTTTGTTTTGGAATATGAGAAAGTGAGAAACAACATGATAGATCAAGTGTCTGCAGATTTTTAAGCTTACATAACCTCTTTGGAAGGCTACGAATGCTACTGCCACGCAAGTTCAACAACCTTAAATGTATTAGATCTCCGATGGAAGATGATAACTTATCAACCGTTAAAAATTTCATATCAAGAACCCTTAGAGAGACAAACCTTTTCAAGATTAAAGGAGAATAAGAAGGCACCACTGCAGCAAAACCGATGGACATTGTATTTTTCTGTACTACTCTTATTTGACGAATTTCACTGATCCTTGTGTTTGTTGAAAACACAGATGTAGCCAAATCGTGGATGAGATCATGCATCTTGAAATAAGTATTACCAAATTTATATTGTTCGGCCTCTTGGAAGAAAGACCTCAAGTATAGTTCTTTCCATACTTCATTACCCACATCCTCTAGCTCCAAATTTCCTTTTGATAAAAGAAAACCATGTGCCATCCAGAGAGTGATGAGATATTCCTTTTCTATTTTGGTGTCCTTTGGGAATACCGCGCAATATGCAAAACATTGTCTCAAATCAAGTGGCAGATGATGATAACTCAGCCTCAGGGAAGGCAAAACAGAATTTTCATCTTGAGGTAAATTCCAAATCTCACTATCTTTCACATGTTCCCATTCACTTTCTTCCCTCTTGAAGTGTAAAAGACTTCCAAGAGTCTTGGCTGCTAGAGGCACACCCCCACATTTCTTCACAATCTCTTTTCCAATCCGCACAAGGTCAGGATTTGTTTCCGTTTGGTGGCCAAATGCACATTGCTTGAATAACAACCAACAATCTTCTGGAGACAAAATTGATAACTGATATGGTTGCCCAGTTCCCATAATTGATCCAACCCTTTCAAGACGAGTAGTGGCTAGAATAGAAGCACCTTGTGCTCCAACCTTTAAGACTGCTTTTATCTTAGCCCACTTTTCTTGATCTTCATTCCAAACATCATCTAAAACGAGAAAGTATCTTTTTCCATTCAACAACTCCTGAAGCTTCTTCTGGAGGGGAGCCAAGTCCATGTCACCAAGTGGCCTTCTTTCAATAGATTCTACAATTGCCTTAATCAACCTCTTCTCATCAAAATCATCTGAGACACAAACCCATATCTTTAGATTGAAATGTGCGGTCACACTCTGATCATTGAAGATCATTTGGGCAAGTGTCGTCTTTCCTAGTCCCCCAATACCAAGTATTGGGAGCACTAATAGTTCTTGGGCATTACTAACACTATTTATCAAGATTTTCACTATCTCATCCTTCTCTTTGTCCCTTCCATAAACTTTTGGCTCTGCTAAAACAAAACCTGTTCCAAGCAATGCAAACACAAATTTTATTAAATTCAAGCTCACTAAAAGGAGTCAGCAGGAAAAATAGAAGATTTTTGCAAAACAAAAAGACACAAGGAAGGACTGACATGGAACAAACATATATAGAATCTGGTAACTACAAAAAGTTGTTTATAAAACTAAGCTATTAGTAAGTACTTGGCTAAAAACTGTTTAAGATGAGCACCTGTTTCACGTTTAGCAGTTTGTTTCTCGACAATCTTTTCACACAAATGAAACTTCCTTCTTTCGTCAGCAATTGCATCTAGTTTCTCCATCATTCTTTTCATTCTTTTTCCTAGCTTGTAACGAAAAATGATGATCTTTGGATGAATACACCCTAATAAGGACTGATTGAATCTTGCTGCCTCATTTTTACATTCATCCAAGATGTCATCGACTTCATATGCAGCAAAATTGAGTTTCTGCAACCAATTCTCAATTGCCTTGTCCTTCAGTTGTTTCTCCGAAGCATCTTCAAGCACAAGTTGGATCGTAGAAAATATGCTTGAAAGCTTTTTGAAGTAATTTTCAAAACCGAAAAGCAATACGAGTTCCCCTTGGATGAAAGAAGTGATATTGTGTAGCAGAACTTGAAGGAAAGCTTCAGCCATATGTTGGAATTCACTATAACACCAAAGTTAATTGAAACAGATTAAGCTATATTGGATAGTTCAAAGTGACTGATTTATTCAAGATCATGTGTGTGGATTTACAATAATTGATCTGTTTGTGAACTCCATTATTCAAAGTAAACAGTATATGTCATGACTTTCATTGCAACTACCAAGACTTTTCTTTCCACAGAATCGAACCAAATAACAAGGCATTCAGCATTCTAGTCAATATCAGATAGTTGTTGACTAGGTGCTTCCTTTCCCATTCTTTTGAGTATATGCTTTGAAAAAAGAAGTTTTTTTTTTTACTGAGAATACTAGTAGTCTAGTAAGGGAAAATGACGGAGTTGGGAACAATAGTAGTAGCGTCTTAGCAACGAACCAAATTCACTTTCTTACACTATTTTGGGGACAATTTTCTAAGGAAATTTTCAAAAATATACCACTCAACACAAGTATTCGTGTAGTCACATTTTTAGTATACACCATATGGTCAAAATGAAATTGCAATAGTGTTTATACATCTGTATACATTATTATACAATATTTATATACTTTTTAGTTTGAGAAGACAAAGTAAGGAAGTAGTGGATTCCTCCAATAGAGTTTATCAGTGATACACTCTTTTTAGTTGTCTGTCTTTAGTGTGAAGATTATGAGATGCACCATTTATGGCCTTTGTAGCTGTTGTTGAGTGCATATTGCCATTGGCTAGAGAGTGAAGATCTTATTTTAACAGATGTGAAAATTGCTTCAACAGATTCGTGACAAACTTTGTCGGTCTTCATTTCCTTACTTTCTGGATGCAGTGACACAGATTTGGTGGTGTTCATGAAGATGTTTAAAAAATCACGTGATGAAAACGAACAAGCAGCTGATGCTGAAAGGAAGAAACTGGAGAAGGAAGTGTTAAAGGAACAAGCAGCTGCTAGTTCTTCTGGGAAGAAAGAAGTTGGTGATGCTGATAGAATAAATTAAAACTGAATTTTTTAAATCAGTTACATGCTGTGTGATCAGTTCAAATTGACCGACGCTTATAGTACTCCAGAAACTCAGTCCAACTTTCTTGATGATAGCAGGCTCTGCTCATATGCCACTGTACTTATAGTACTCTATTGTTTGTTTCTTTTTGTTCTATTTGGAGATGGCAAAGGCTATCCAATATGAACTTCTCCACATTATTTGCTTATGAATTGAATAAATGACTTCAAAGAGCATATCGAACTATCTAGATAACCGTTCTGGAATATGGATCTTAAAGCCATTCCTTGCTTATGAACCTCTTCATCGTTCATCAATTCGTCAATTCCTTGAACTATGTCTTCTTTCTTCACCATCTCTCTGGGGTCATCACTTAATAAAATCATATGTCCCATTTTCAAGTAATTTGCCACCAATTTGGCATCATGGAATTGGTCATCCCTAATTGGCCACGCCAAAATTGGGACTCCACGACCTATTGCCTCCATTGTTGAGTTCCATCCACAATGTGATAGAAATCCTCCGGTTGAAGGATGGCTCAAAATCAAGAACTGTGGTGCCCATCCCTTTATTATCATTTCTCTGTTCCTTACTCTTTCTTCCAATCCATGAGGATAATATCCTTCTTCCTGTTGGCCGCCTCCAAAGAGACCTGGAGGTAGACCAAGTCGGCCTGAATAACCCAAATAAAAGGGTGGTTTGTTGCCTCTAATGCGTCAGCCAGTTGAGCATATTCTTCTAAACTAGGTCCAACTTCACTACCAAACGACACATAAGTTACTGATTGCGGAGGTTTGGAGTTCAACCATTGCATCACCTCTTCCTCTGTAAAGTTTGATTGACGGTTCGACCTGACTTCATAATCATGTAATATTGAAGTAGGTGATTTCCAAAATGTTTGTGGCAACAATGGCCCTACACCCCATATTTGTTTTTCAATCTGATTAATTACATAATCGGTGAATGGACTCTCAAGATCATAGCAGGTATTGATCAACAATGCAATAGAACCCTCTTATCTCATCCAACCATCATGGTTTTTGACCCAGCCTTAATGGATCGTTTTGTCCATTTGGTTCTTATATGGTTCATCCCAATCATGCTTAAAGAATGCAGATTCGCTTTTGCAGATAAATTGGCTTCTTTTGCATCCTTATCATTCTTCACTCTCTCAAGATGCGTGATTTCAATTGAGCCATAGAGATTTAGGTTTTGTAGTTCACCAAGTTGATAACCTTTCCTCCTGCCTACAGCAAAGTGACCTATAGTCTTAAGGCGTGTCAAAGATCCTATCCTTGGTGGCGTACAAGTCAATTTATAGCAACCATGAAGTAAAAGATTTCGGAGACTACCAAGTTTACTTGTTTGTTTCGGCAAACAACAAAGTGAGGTGCAATCATGTAGATCAAGAGTCAGCAGATTTTGAAGATTGCATAACTGCTTTGGAAGACTACGCATGATATTGCCAGACAAGTCCAGATATCTTAAATGTACTAGATCTCCAATGGAAGAGGGTAATTGGCCAAGTTTTGAGTAAGAAGAAACCACTTTAGCAAAACCAATGGAGGACTATCTTATGTGAGTAACCTTTTACATTTATTTCGCGGATATTGCTGCCTGATGTGCTTGCTGTAAACAGAGATGTAGCCATATCATGGATGAGATCATGCATACTGAAATAAGTTTTACCAGATTTAACTTCAATCTCTTGGAAGAAAGACCTCAAGTATAATTCATTCTATACTTCATTACCATCCTCTAGCTCCAAGTTTCCTTTTGATAAAGGAAAACCGTGTGCCATCCAGAAGGCAATTAGCTTTTCTTTTTTCATTTCAGTGTCCATTGGGAACACTGCACAGTACACAAAGCATTGTCTCAAATCAAGTGGAAGATGATGATAACTCAGTCTCAAGGCAGGCAGAGTAGAACTTTCATCTTGAGGTAAATTCCAAATCTCGCTATCTCTCACATGTTCCCATTCTCTTTCTTCTCTCTTGAAGCGCAAAATACCTCCAAGAGTCTTGGCTGCTAGAGGCACACCACCACATTTTTTCACAATCTCCTTTCCGATAGCCACAAAGTTAGGATTTATTTCTTCTTGGTGTCCAGATGCACGTTGCATGAACAAAAACCAACAATCCTCTAGAGACAGATTTGACAATTCATATGGTTGCAATGTTCCCATAATTGATCCAACCTTTTCAAGACGAGTAGTGGTTAGAACAGAAGCACCAGTTGCTCCAACCTTCAAGACTGCTCTTAAATTAGCCCACTTCTCTTGATCTTCATTCCAAACATCATCTAAGACAAGCAAGTATCTTTTTCCATTCAACAACTCCTGAAGCTTCTTCTGAAATGAAGCCAAGTCCTCGACATCAAGAGAACTTCTTTCAATATGTCCTATTATTGTTTTTATCAACCTCTTCTCATCAAAATCATCCGAGACACAAATCCATAATTTGGGATAGAAATGCTCAGTTACTCTCTGATCATTGAAGACCATTTGGGAAAGAGTCGTCTTTCCTAGTCCCCCCATACCAACTATTGGGAGGACTGAAAGTTCTTGAGCATCACTAACATTGTTTATTAGGATTTTCACTATCTCATCTTTTTCTTTGTCCCTTCCATAAACTTGTGGTTCAGTTAAAACAGAACCTGGTCCTAGCAATGTCCACATGAGAATATTGTTACATTCAAGTTCATTAAGGATCAAATAGAGAATATTTTTGCACAATAAAGAAATATTGATGAGCTGAGGAGCAGGTTGAAAGTCTTTGAAACTTTCCCTCACCCCAAAAATACACATGAATTTGATACAGAAAATGATCAAATATACCCATACCATCGGAAATAGTTTAAATATACCCATCGTTATACTTTTGTTCTAATTTCGTTATACTTTCAGTCCAAATATACCCCTCCTTTTATGTAAAGAAAAGAACTCAAAGCGGAAGGAATGGTTGGGGTATGAGTTAAACAGTAGGTGTTACAACATCTGTATTTTGATGATCGTAACAAGCGCTGGGATAGGGTCCCAGAAGTGAATATCCTAGTTAGAGGGCGTATGGCAAATAGCTGTAAAGCTGTCACCTCTAACAGGTTGGTGAGCAATCAGGGTACTACACCAATCAGAGTGCACTAGGTTATTTTGTCAAGAGGATAATACTTCCTCACTTGATATGAAATAACCTAGTTAACACGTGAGGAAGGTATTAAAAAAAGGTGATTTGAAACAGAAAGTAGTGTCAAGCTTATCACCGTGTGTATACACAAGTCTTGCAACAACTCAGAAGGGACCTGATAGAGCTATCATTTACATCTTTGAGTATTGTAACACATGTGTGTGATCTGTTGTATATGATATGTTTCTAGACTATAAAGAAATGAATCATGTTGTACGCATTCTGTATGTTATGCTTAGTTAGAGTTAACTAGGCTGGCTTTTCTCAAAGTCTAGATCAACTAGAGTTAGTTGGTTTAGTGGGCAATAGAGGTACTGCTTTGGCTCATTTCTGTAATAGAGTTATTAATGGTGGTGGGATTAAGAGTTTAATCCCTGCATGTGCATTGTAATCTGTATGTCACTTGTTTCTTAAAGATAGTGAATGCAATTCTAAATCCTGTCTAACATGTCTTAGTTTTTCTCCCTTGAGCAAGGAGGTTTCCACGTAAAACTCTCTGCCTTTTATTTTATAATTTTTAAAATATATATATATATATATATATACTTTATTTGACTTTGTATTTAATTAGTGTATTTTAAGAATATTTGAAAAATCATCTCAAAAAGAGTTTGCGTTTTTAGTTAAATATTTCATTAATTTAGTTGTTCAAATTATGGTTATAATTTTAAATTATTTATTTTGTAATCAAATTAATAATTTTATTTTGTTAAGATTATGAACTCATTAATTAATTTATGTTAATTCGTCTTGTTTAAATTTTGAGCAAATATCTGGATTAATTCAATTTGGCTACATTTTGAAATCCATTTGGGTAAATTGTTAATTTATTCGGCTACTTGTTAATTACAAATGTAGCCCTTGCTCAACTCCTTTTTCAGACAAGTTTGGGCCCAATGTTTGTCAACTAAACCGACCCAGCCCACGAAATCAGCCCAACTCCAAAAGCAAACCCACCAGCGAACAGAAGCCATCGAACAAACCCATACGCGTCTTCTTCCCAAACGCCTCAACTTTCATCTTAACGGCTATATTCATCCATCCGTTGAGGTTTGAGAATCATCTGTTGCCAAACCGATTTTCAAATTCGAAATTCCCCCAATTCTCACCCTATAAATATTCACTGTTAACCCAAGTTGAAGTTGAAATTGGAGGAAAATTCTTAATCAACAAAGGCTTCTCAGTTCCAGCAACTTCTGTCCAACTGGCTGCGGTATATTTCTTTACCTTTCACTTTTCTCTCTTGCTTTTGAACCAAGAATGATGAGTTGTTGTCTGTGAAATGGTGAAATACCTTTCTGAATCGTTTCTTCGCTTCATTGTAGCCTAAGCTAGTTCAATCTCCATTTAGTTTTGTTCAAAATATTCTGCTCTTCATTTGGTTTTAGCTTTGGGTATGCTAGTTGTATAGTTCTGCTTCCTCACTGTTTTCTTGTCTTCTTTGTCTTGTGCATCAATGCTAGAATAATCTCCTAAAATTTATATTTGTTCTTATGTAATTGGGATGCTGTCTATGTCCTTCCATTTTCAGTTAGTGTTGTTGTGTTAATAGTTCCTTATAATCTTGTTTTAATTAGGCTCATAGGATTACTGTTAGATTGCCTCTATTTCCTTTCATGTTACAACTGTTTTGGTTTCAAAAATGTGATTGAGAATCTGATTATTTTCTTTTCTTTCCAAGCAATGTGTTCTTAGTATATCCTTTCAACTATCTTTTAATTTAGTTGTTACATATTTCAGTCTACTGTACTTGAGTGTTATTTGATGCTTGAGCTTTCAAGTTTTCGTTGTTTAGTTTGGTCAAGATGGCTTGTTTAGCTCTTGGTTGAATTGAAAACATTTTAGTATATATCTCAGGAGTGTTGTCAGATGGATTGACAGACAGTTTATAGATCACTGTTGCTCTTGAAAGAGCTGAGAGTTCAAGTCTCTCCATTTCCCAGTACAATACTCAAGTTGTCTTGTCTGTCGTCAGTCTTCTGGTTATGCGTGTATATGCAATTTGTCCCTGTTTTGCTTTGACTTGCCAACTTCCTGGTTTACAGTGCAGTGAATGCTCACCAGTTTTTCACTGAAGAGAGCTGGGACAGTTTTAGCAGATACTTGACGTCTACATGTTTGAGGCTTCAAAGGTTATTATATTTCCATTCTTCTGCTACTAAGCTGTGTTTGTTACTGATTATATGTTGGGAACATATTGGCAATTGCCTTGGTTGTCATGTTGGCATTTCAATTGAAATCATCTTCCTACCTTTGGTTTTACTTGATTACGTTGTTTTGATTAACTAGCATGCAACTAGAGGTAACTAATCAAACAAGGTTGTGCTTTAGAATCTATGCCTTTAATAGACCAAAAAATCAGAACAATTGCTTTTTTTCTGAAAAGAATTAGACACCGTTATTTGACTATTTCTTTCTAGTGTTCTGTAATAGCATATGTGGAGCAGTCAGATGATTAGACTATTTTATCTTTTCCTTGTTTCCTTCGGAAAGGGTAGTGAGTTTATTTTATGTCGTAATGGAGATGTCATTATACTATATTCGTTTCAAAGCTTAGCTAAGTTATCAAAGAGAGAACTTTGAGCTTTTTGTTTAGGTATTCTATGATTTGGGTTGCAGGAATGGCTTGACGCAAATGAAGGCAGTGCTCTGCTTGAAACCTTGTACAAGGCTTTAGATGAGGTAAGGTATTTTTTATTAACATAAAGAGAGGACAAAGAGGGAACATGGTCAATCATATATAGTTGGTTAATATAGGAGTCAACTAACATGTTAAAGGTGTATGTAATGTTGTCCTCTTATTTTATTTTCTTAGCAGCCTCATCTTCTCTTTTCCCTTGTCCTTGTTATGAATAACTTGCTACTCCTTTATCTACTTTGAAGTTCTTTAAATTAGTGGTCTTATGAACCTATTATGTGTTTCTTGCCTATTGTTTTTTTTTCGTAAAGATTTTGCTTTATGTCATGATACCCCTTCATGGTGGTTTCCAATTCTTGTATTCATATAAGTTGGTCCTTCTATGTTTTAGCATGGCAGAATTTTCGTTTTAAATTAAATCTAACTTTGGGTAGTTGTTTGGGTCCTTATTCTTAGCTCAACTTGAATATATAATCTTGTTGTTTTCAGTATCCCTTTATTACCTGTTGTTTGGCCTTAGTTTTCCACTCTGCTTGGAGTCGCTGCCTAGCAGTGTCATCCCCTATTGAAGTTGCACCTGTTTCCGCCTATTTGTGTTTTTTTTTCTTGAGTGATAACATGTTTAGTTGAATATGTATGCTGCCATGTTTTCTTCTTTTACTTGAATTGATTTAGCTGAATCATAGTCTCCAACATCTTTGTCTTTTTAGTATGATATGCTTGCATCTCTAGACTTTCGTAGATAGATTTAATCTTGTCTATCGCATGAAGTGTGTCATTTGTAAATGTGCAGCATGCTCTCTTTGATATTTTGAGTTATATGTTGATTATTGTTTGCTTATTCATCATTGTGAATCTGTCCCTTTTGCTATTTGACATTTCCTTAAGCCTCATGTCTATTTTTAACAAGTTTCGATAGATGCCTATAGAACTGTGAATCTGCCAACTATCCATCTAGCTTTTATTCTTCTTTGTTGACTTTAATAATCAGCTTTTCATTTTCCTCTTTCAAAAAAAAAATTCTATCCTAAAGATAATGAATATTATATCTATTGTCTTAAGATTGTGAAATTCGGGATAGTAGTTTGGAACACATTGTTTCTTAAATTGAATTAGATTGTTCATTGTTGTTGGGTTTTTGCTTCTTCTTAATATCTCTTCTTTCCATTAAGTTGTTGGACTTAGTTCTCTAGCTGCTGCTCATTTGTGCTCAATTTGCTGGAAATTGTGTCTTGGGGGGAAAGGGAGAAGTTTGATTATTTAGCCTTTGACCTGGAAGCATAAATATATGTTACATAGTTCATAAGCCGCTTTTAAAGTGTATTGGCTACCAACAATATGCATGACTTTTCTGTTTATTAATTCAGCCTTATTTGCAAGCTTCATCATGATGAATAGATAGATACTAATCCAATTCTCTTTACTTTCATGTGGCTATGGGCGAGTTCATTGAACTTCATTACTTTCCTCTTTTCATTCCAAATCTATCCTTCTCTCGAGTCAGCCCCATTGCAAAAATCGAAAATTGAAGAAACAGGTCTCCGGAGGCTAAAAAACAGGGCTGGAAGATTGACGTACAGGTGTTCGAGTGTGTCGAGGAAGGCTGTATACCTGAGATACAGCAAAATATACGCAGAATACAGGGAATATACAGTGATATACGGAGTTCGTATACACTGTATACAGTGGCAAAATGGGCCAAAAGCCCTTCAGAATTTTCAGCAGGCAGTTTTGAGTTTAATTGAGTCAAAAGCCCCATTTATTGGCAGCATATTTGTTAGTTTAGGACAGGTGACAGATTTTGGATAGTTTTAGGACAGGTTAAGTGGGCCAAAAACCCATTATTTTGGCAAATGTTTAGTTTAAGACAGGTGGGCCAAAAGCCCTACCAGATTTGAATTTGGGCAAGAGCCCAAATTTGAATTGATTTATTTCTTTTGCTCTTATTTATTTATTGTATTAACTAATCTTAGTTTTATTATAGTTTAATTTAATTAAATTTTCAAAAGATGTCTTTTTTTATATATTTATGTTTGAATGAAATATTTAAGTTTTTTTTTTTTTTTAATTACTCGTTTGCAATATAAGATCATTTTCCTTCTTGAAGACTTGACTAAAGGTTTGACTAACTTCAAAAATATATTACGTAAGAATAAAATTATTTTAAAATATTTTAAAAGGAAAAGAACTAAAAATAAATTTTAAGGAAAATGATTTTATATTGGCAAACAACTAATTAAATAAATAAACTTAAATATTTCATTCAAACATAAAAAATAAAGAAAAGACATCTTTTGGAAATTTAACTAAATTAAACCATAATAAAACTAAGGTTAGTTAATACAATAAATAAATAAGTAAGAGCAAAATAAATAAATCAATGGGGAGGGGAGGGGAGGGGAGGGGAGGGAGCTCGCCTCGAGGCAGGACGCCTTGAGACCGAGCCAGGAGGCGGGTGAGGGGCCTCGCCTCAAGTTAGGAAGCCTTGAGGTTGGAAGGGCGGGGATGGGTGGGCCTCGTCTCGAGGTTGGGCTTGGGGGCAGGGGTGAGTGGGCCTTGCCTCGGGCAGGGATGCCTTAAAGCCGAGCCGAGAGGAGGGGGTGGGTGGACCTCACCTCAGGGCAAGACGCCTCGAGGTCGGGTCAGGAAGGGGGAGGGGAGCTTATCAGGGAAGAACGCCTCGAGGCCGGGTTAGGGGGGGAGAGAAGGCCCCGCCTCGAGGCAGGACGCCTCGAGGCCTGGCAGGGGGGAGGAGGGGGCCTCGCCTCGGGGCAGGAAGCCTTGAGGCCAGACCGAGGGGGAGGGGAAGGGGGGGCTCGCAAGGACGA